>OZ038000.1:7180803-7213303 GCA_964035705.1 Porites rus
CGCAAAACTTTAAACACTACGTGACCTCAATAGATAGAAAAATGAGCCCGCGATCCACTCAGCTGATGATGGTCAGCGTATACTCTAGTTTGACAGCTGTCAATTAACCTTCATTAGAATGGCGAATATTCGAATTAACAGACTACGAGTGTGAGTAGGATATTTCCGTCCGGCATGTATTGGAAAATGCCAGATCGTGTACCTGAGAGAACCTGAGCCCTCTTTATTAGTTTTCTGATAGTGGTCTGCACATGTCCCATTTTGACAGCTGTCAATTAACCTTAATTTGGCTTGCCAATGTAACTTTAAACCACTGTCAGCCAACTGACAGCCTTGCCCGGCGTAGTTTCGTTTTTATGTTGAATTGGTAAGTTTGACATATTATATCAGCTTATATATAGGGGCAAAACAACTGGTCTTTCATCTGAGCCCGCGAGACGGTCATGTGATAATTGTCAGCGGATGTCTGATTTTGACAGCTGTCAATCTAATCGTACTCATACGGATGGCTTACATAACTAAGAGGCTAGTCAAGTTGTGCAAGATCTATCGCGACATTTGACATCGGCTTACATGAGGTGTGTGTACGGACGGGCGGGCGTACGCTACGTCATAACCAAATTTTCTGGGATGGATAGTTTACCAAATTTTCTTACCCATGGTGCTCCGCTGCGCGCGAGCTTCGCGCGCGGGAGCTCCGCTATGAAAGAGCAAAAATATATATATATTTATTTGTACTTAATAAGGCCTGGAGCTGAAATAATCCTAAGCTTTTCTAGCCAGTTCTTCAGAACTTCTTACATCGAGTTGATAGCCTTATTCGTACACCCAAAAAAATAGCAATCATCTTCGATCACATTCAAGAGCTGTAATGGCTCTTGATCACAGTAGATTAGGCCTGGAAAACAAATCAGGCCGAATTTTTTGCTTTCGATAACAGGGTTCATACAAATAATTGCAATCATTTTTCAAGGACTTTTCAAGGACCATCTGCTAGAAATATAATTTCACAGATTGTACAAAAATGCACATTTCCAGTCTATTTTTATAAGGCTCTAAAGCCCCGTGCAAACGGACGCAACATTGTTGGCCAACAACTCCCAACATTGTTGGATGTTACATGTTGCGTCCGTTTGGACACCTTGTTGCATGTTGTTGGATGTTGTTGCGGGTTGTTGCACAAAGTTTGAAACCGGTCAAACTTTTCAGCCAACAACTCCCAACATTTTCTTTGTTCCGTGATCGCCGAAGCGTAGAGCAACAATACTGGATCCGTTTGCACAGCTCTTCCAGCATTGTTGGGGCCACGCACGCTCATTACGCATGGATTACAAAGACTTAGGGGTTATGATTCATGTTCTGTCTTGGACAACCAAAAATCATCAAAAAACACCTCCATGCCACTAAATCCAAAGTTGAAGAAAATTCAAGGACTTTTCAAGATTGTGCGAACCCTGGATAAGTTTACTTTACGAAATCTTGCCAACAAATCTGGCGGTGGTAAACCAACCTTTTATACTTTTTATACATCACATCTTAGGTGAAACAGTACTATTTATCATACAGACCTCGGACAGAATGCAGTCTTTCACAATTTTTTAAGACAAATTGCAATCAGTCAATATTCAGGACGATCAATCGTGGGCTTCCAGCGAAACCGTTCAAAAAATTTCCAAAATCACCTATACGGCCAGCCGGTTCTCACTTTTGACGAGTGCCAAATTAGCAGTGAACATTAATAGAGTTACGCTTCGACATAATAAAGAATTTATCATGTTTATTTTTTTTATTGAATGGTTTTGTAACGATGTGTAATCTTAAAAAGCGCTTGATACGCGCGGTATTTTGAGTACTCCTGCGAGCGATGTTCATGAACGACTGAAAACAAACGGCACAGCGATTAAAATTGCAAGAGAGACTACTAAAAATCAATAAAGGAAATATAATTCGGTGAAACATTTACAGAGACAACAATTTACATTCACAAGGACAAGTATTAAAATGTTTCTAAAACTCCTGCGTCTTAAAGCTTAAAGCTTAAGTTTACGTTTTATGAAGCCGATCTCCCGGTGTTTGCTTTTTTTCAAAGATGACTCGAGGCAAGAAAATCGCTCAAAGTTTTCTTTCTACAGCCAAATTTATAATTAACTATTCTTCGAAACGTTTTCTTTCTAATTGCGTTGAGAAAATATATCTAAAGGCTTTTTAAAGTTCTGTAAGCTTATCTCAAACCTGATACTAGGTCACATCATTGTCTCAGATCTTACAAACGTGCATAAACTTGCCGCATAAACGGTGCTCGACTTCACGAAATTAGGCATTGGACTACTGTACAAGGATTCACTTCGTGTCAGCACGACTCGAGATGGAATTCAAGAGTCGCTTGAATTTTGCGAGTTGTTGGTCCAAACGTCGACTTCCCGCAAGATACGGCTTGTGATCGTCTACCGTCCACAGAATTCTGATGACCACAGCAGGGTTCCCATTAACACTTTTCTGATGGAGTTTTCTGACCTGATGGAGTCCACTATTCTATCCAAAGAGCCTTTGATTGTCGTTGTTGATTACAACATACATGTGGATGTTCCTAATGACACTGATGCACTTAAGTTTTTAGATCTGCTTGAGTCTCTCGGTTTGGAGCAGTATGTTACAGAGCCAACGCACATACGTGGTCACACCCTGGATCTTGTTATAACAAGAAAGATTGAGGATGTTCTGGCGAGTCCACCACGCGCCTGTCGCTATTTCTCCGATCATGCAGCTGTACATTGTGATGTTGCCATAAGTAAGCCTTCATTTCAGACTAGGATAATAAAGTTTAGGAAAACTAAATCCTTGGACGCTGAGAGCCTATCGAACGATGTAGTACTTACAGGGCTATGTGATCGAGGTCATAGCGATCCCATCACCCCACTGGACTTGGATGTACTTGTAGAGGATTACACGACCACACTCTCTCAAGTTCTTGATCGTCACGCACCTTTAAAAACCAAAACAGTGCGGGCTAGGCCCAAGGTACCCTGGTATACCAGTGAGATAGCTGAGGCAAAAAGGCGACGCCGGAAAGCAGAACGGAGATGGAGAAGAACACGATCACAGGAAGATTTGTTGGCATTCAAGAAACTCAAGAACCACGGGCTAAGCGTGCTTTCTACTCAGACTTTGTGAACGACAATAGTGAAGACCAAGGAAAGCTATTCAGGGCCACTCGATCATTGCTGCTTCCGAGGAATGAGTTGTGTTTTCCAGAATACACGGACAACTCAGTCTTAGCCAACGATATCGGGCGGTTTTTTCGACCGTAAGATTGCAAAGATTCGGGCAGAGCTTGATGCGTGTACTCTTCATCCCGGGGCGGTGGCTGAGGATAAAGTGTTTACAGGCGATACGAAACTTGATCATTTCAATACGTACTCTGTGGAAGATATAAGGAAGCTGGTCAGTAGATCATCGAAGAAAAGCTGTCAACTTGATCCTATGCCGACCAATTTAGTAGTCGGCATGTCCGATATGCTTCTCCCCATCATCACTAGTGTCGTGAATTCTTCACTTTCCTTGGGACACTTTCCATCTGATTGGAAAACAGCCCTTGTGGATCCAAGACTGAAGAAGACCAAGCAAGGGACTTCCTTATCCAATTTATGACCTGTGAGTAATCTGCAAAACCTCTCTAAATTGGTTGAAAGGGCAGTTTATGATCAGACAACCGATCACGTTACTCAGTCGGGCTTATATCCCATCCTCCAGTTAGCCTATCGACTTGGTCATAGCACAGAGACTGCCCTATTGAAGATACAGAATGACATACTAGCTGCAATGGACAATCAACGAGTTACTCTCTTGGTATTGCTAGACCTGAGTGCAGCATTCGACACGATTGGCCACCAAGTGTTGTTGAATCGCCTATACGTGACGTATGAAATTACAGGTACCGCTCTTAAATGGTTTCACTCGTATTTATCAAACAGGAAACAGCGAATCCTGATTAACGGGAGCTATTCGAGTGACTTTGATCTGCCTCAAGGGGTACCTCAAGGATCATGTCTTGGTCCCTTGTTCTTTACGTTGTACGCAAGTAAGCTCTTCGATGTTGTTGAATCCCCTCTCCCTAACGTTCACGCATACGCTGATGATACGCAGCTCTATATCTCATTTAAGCCGGATGGTTCTGCTACTGAGACGGATGCTGTTGACGCTTTGCAAGCTTGCATCAGGGACATAAGAACCTGGATGGTCCAAGACAAACTTCGGCTGAACGATGCTAATACCGAGTTTCTTATTATAGGTACACGCGCACAGTTAAATAAGGTTACGATAAGTGACTTGCAAGTAGGTGAGGTAAAGGTTTCTGCTGTTTACTCTGTTAGAAATCTGGGTGCTTGGTTTGATGCAAACATGAATATGACCACACATATAAACAGCATATGTCAGGATATTTATTACCATCTACATAACATCCGGCGTATTAGAAAGTATTTATCATATGACAATAGGAAGTTCATTGTGCAGGCTATTATAATGTCACGATAAGACTATTGTAACGGTCTATTATATGGTACGCCCGCTGTTCATCTTGGTAAGCTGCAACGCCTGCAGAACGCAGCGTACTATATCTAGGTATGATCCTATCACACCATCCCTGATCAACCTGCACTGGCTTCCGGTTACCCACAGAATAGAATTCAAGGTAGCAATGCTAGTTCAAAAATGTATTTACGGCGTCGCATCACAATAGACTTGATAAAAATCAAAGAGAGCTCGTGGTATCAGTTGAGATCATACCGAGGCATACTCCTATTGGACAATACCTATAGAACAAAAAAGACACTCGGGGATAGGGCGTTTGAAAATGCTGTGCCCAAAGTCTGGAATCGACTCCCTCTAGAAATTAGACAATGTCAATCATTGAACATTTTTAAAGTTTTACTAAAGACACATCTTTTTAAATTAGCTTTTTATTAGTTCTTTTATTAACTCATATTTCACTTATATTGTTTTCCGAAAATTGTAAGTTATTATTATTAATATCATTATTGGGATTAGCCATTTATTACTTTAAGATTTTAGTGTTGTAATGCGCATTCAATCATATCTTTATCGCATGCTAGACTGCGCAATATAAGAAATAAACATTATTATTTATTATTATTAGATATTAAAAAAAAACATCAAATACAATAATTACTCAGGCTTACCATTCGAGATGCAGCTCCTGAAAGCTATCAAGTAAGGCCGGAATCGCTTGAGACTTTTGAACCCTCTTTTATGCATCAAGCAATGTGAAAAACGAAAACGACGCCATCCGAAATCGGATTTCGGACTTTGACAAGCGACGCATCTCTCAACCAAAAAACCGATAAACAAACTAGCCATGAATAACAGAAGACTCTTGATAGCAGCTGTATTTCATTTTGTACATCCAGGGCAAAGTCTGTCAGCTTCAGTGAACGGGTTTCAAGTTTTCCGCATGAACTCACTTGTCAAGTTTGACCTATCAGAGCATAAAAATTGGACGTAAAGCGTGACCAACGCGTGATCTTGGTAAGAAAAGGTCTTCCCCGCCTGTATTTCTTAATAACCGGCTCAATTTTCGCGTACAAGGTTAGATTGAAATCAAAATCTTAATAGCGCGGGGCCATAGTGACGTAAACACAACATATTTCATATGAATTTTTTAAAAATATAAACTCGAGCCTGCGATCATTTGAAAACTAGTAACTTTTCAGCGGATAACTTCAAAAAGTACTCGACCTCGATGGGTGGACACCTGAGCCAGCGATACGGTCAGGTGATACTAGTCAGCGGATACCTTGTTTCGACAGCCTTCAATAGATCACAACATTGATGTTAAATCAGTTTTCTCTTGGGCTCCCAAAAGAAGTTAGAAAGTGTGAAAGTAAACATTGGTTTTCCTGTAGTGCAGACGGACGGTCTCTCGGGACTATGGGAATCCGCCCACACGCGCGCGAAGCGTGCGCGTGGAGCTCCGCTATCAATTTGACGACCAATCTACAAATAGCACATTCCTTTATTGTAAGGAAAGCCTTTTTCACACGCAGGGAGAGAATTGCGACAAGTTGAAGCTTTTTCCGTGGGACCCTGGGAGGGAATTGTTTCTGCCGCTCCCTTGCAGGCTAACTACCTCATCGAATAATGTATTTAGATAAGGCATTCGACGTAGATATAAGTCCAACAACTCCACGTAATTATTTTGTGTTCGTTCCAAATAGACTTCTAAGTCTGTTCACCCAGACGACCTGAAATAACCCGTGGGAGTTCCGTCCGCGGTTTTTTTTTTTTTTCTTTTTTTTCGACATATATGGAAGCTATTTCTTGATTGGGCGTTGCCCTCACGGGCAGCCCAACAATTATTAACATGACTAGGCCATAATTCACTGAGAAGCCTTTCTGAGAAGTGTGTCGCGAGAACCAAGGCTACCCTTGAATTTTAATTACTAATGATCAAATCAAAAAGAAAAATAAGTACCTTATTAGTATTTAATTTCGTGGGTCTTTATTTTCAAGTTTTTCGCGATTTAAAAAATATCTCAAGATTTAAGACCATTTCTAGAAATACTGGCTGGTAGTAATGGACCGCTCCTAATAACTGGAGATTTTAACTTCCACCTCGACGTCCCCACTGACCGTTTTGCTATTCGTTTTATGGGTTTAATTGAAGCTTTCAATCTCATACAACACATTAGTGCTTCCACCCATAAAAATGGACATACCCTAGACTTAGTGATCACCAAAGCCAATGCTAACTTTATAAAATACATCAAAGTGTCTGATCCAGTTATATACGACCATTCTGTTGTGCATTGTGGGTTGTTTATCAAGAAACCAGATTTTGAAAGGCTGGAAATAACATATAGGAAACTGCGGTCAATTGATAGAGAATGCTTTATCCAGAATATTCGAAAATCAGAATTAGGAAATTATAACAAGTTTGAGAATGTCTCTGCTCTCGTAGACTGCTATGTCAGCATATTATCGGGGTTACTTGAGCAACACGCGCCTGCTAAGAAACGTGTTGTTACTATATATACGCCCCGCTGCGCCGTGGTATAACAATCAGATCAGAGCGGAAAAAGCATAAAGAAGGAGACTGGAGAGGAAATGGCGGAGTAACAAACTTACGATTAATAGGGAAGTGTTTGTTAAGCAATGCAAATGCGTTAACAGGCTAATTTCAGACTCAAGGATGAAGTTTTGAGCAGACACCATTAAAGACAATAGTTCTAATCCGCGGGTATTGTTCTCAACGTTCGAAAAACTGTTGGATCTCAAGGCAGCACCAAAACTACCATCGCACGAAAACGACAACGAATCTCGCGAACACCTTTGCTGAGTTTTCTGAGAATAAGATACAGTCTCTCAGGGACAACATGCTAAAAGTAATCTTACTGACTCACTTCAAGTTTCGACCTGTCATAGTCTTGTGGAATTGCTTGAATTTTCTTCTTTTTTACGAACTATGGATGGGAAATCCTCTTGAGGGAGACGGCCATTTGCATTCTCGAACGATGGAAGAAAGGTATGAAAGAGCAATCACGTACGGGAGAATATTCAAACAACTCAGCAACTATAAAATTGTATTGGTTCTTTCCCCGATTAATCGACTTCGGCTCATCAGAGAAGATTGATGCGTGCGCGCTGATTGACATGGCCGCCACATTTGCGCGACCACGGTTTGTTAAGATTCAGAAATTTTGCTTCCATGTAATGTGACGTAGTGACTTCTCTCTATTCTTTACTCAAAAAGAAGACATGAGTAAGCATGTCGCTGCGCTTGATTTTAACACCTGGTGATGCCTACCGTAAATAACTCGTACTTACATCTATTTCCGCTTTCTTTAGACCAGACATTTCCAGGAAACGAATCAAAAACCAGCGCTGATTGTAATTATCTATCTTCACCAGACCTCCTCCGAAGTTAAAACAGCCCTTTTGAGCACCTTTCCATGTATTTTTTTTATTTTCTATGTAGCAAGATGACCCATTAAGATACCAATCGGTAGAGCAAGCCAGTGGACCTAGTTTAAAGAACAGTTAGTATTACATTAAACCAAGAAGGTTAATCTGATCATATTATGGTTGACAAATCTCCTTAATTTTGGCTCGAAATTTCAGCAATTACTTATAATTTCACATGTGAAATTACAAAATTGCCATGACAACCTTCCGTACGTCTCAATACCGAGATGGTGGCAAAGTTTTAAAAATGTTAGAAATGAAGATGTCAGGGCACTAAAAGACGCTTTAGAAAACCTGAACACACGAAAGAGCACATCAAGAGCGATTCTATCAGGAATTTTGTCGCAAACGTCTGAAACTCACGAACTTAAGCAGATTTTTCGATCGCTGATCATTTGATAAACATGTCAAAAACCTACGATTGTGAGAATAATTCGTCACCCATGATATTAATATGTAATCAAATGACATACTCGTGAAATTAGGGAGTAATTTGCCTTGCCTAAATTAGTACGATTTGGACAAAACACGCGTGAAATTATTCCCTAATTTCACTGGTCATCATTTGATCACACATACCATTCTAACAAGAGGAAAGACGTGAGCAGTGAACCAATTAAAACTCGAAGTAATTTTGGCGATAACTGTAGAAAAGACGAAAGCAAAACAATTCCTCGGGGAAGAAGTCACCTAAAAAAAATTGGGGGAGCTCGTCCTACCTGTTGGTGGTTAAGATTTAATTTGTGGATTGATACCACTTGGTAGCCGGCTCTTATCTAAAATATAAACATATTAGATGTTGCCATAAGAGCTGTCTTGGTGCCTTTTAGAAGCCAGTCGAGATGTCTCGCCAAAAATTATAAGATGTATTTGTTACTCAACTGTTTTTTCCGTAGTTTTGCATTAAAAGTTTAATCTTTATTTGGCAAAACTGCTCAAAACGGCCGGGACCAATTATATTTAAAAGCGTTGACTTGTTCTTGGAGGGGGAGGTGCTTCTCTATAAAAGTGTTGAGGTGCTAGTCGGAAATTTTTAAAATACACTCCTAAAAGATCTCAGAATATGGCATCTGGGCGTGGCTCAAACACAGCAGTTGAAAACTCATCCTTACAGCAAGAAGACTGAGATAATACAGAGATGAAATAAAAAGGAATAGCAAAATCTATTTGAATCCTAATATTTGTTTAAAGAAGATCCGGTACTCGTCAGTGGTTTTTGCTGTAGCCTATGACGTTTTTATCTCAAAAACACAACGCTGCCTACCCTTTATTTTTTCTTATCAAGAGCTGTCTTGGGAACAACTTACCTTTCGCCCTTTCACAGATGAAGTATTTGTTTTCCTTGCAACATTTGGTAAGGTTCCAACCATTTCCCAAGATTTCAACACATTTGTCTTCACATGCAGTACTCGATCTGTTACCGAGCCACTTGACAGGAAAAGACTCATTAAAAGATTCTCCATTGCTCCATAAATATTCACCTTTCTGAAACCGATAAACCAGCCCAATCCAGGCTGGATTGTCAATGATGTTGGAAGACAGGTTATAAACAAAATCCATTTCCCTTTTATTCGCTACACTAACAAGGTCTCCTCCAAACGAAAAACACACGCGTGAAGCTGTCGACCAACTGAATTGCCGCCTATAATTAATCTTGTCCATAACCTTGTAGCACGAGTTTTCAAATTCTTTCCAGTCTTGAGGACATGAGAGGTGTCGGTCTTATAAAAAGTCAAAGAAAATTACTTGAGAACGTAAGGGACCAACTCCAGGATAATGTCCGTTAATGATAATAATAATAATAATAATAATAATAATAATAATAATGTGGTTTTTCATGTTCAAATGCAGCTACTTTTTATGGAGCTAAAATTAGAAGGACAGGAACAGTAATAGTTGGTCTAAGCAATATAGTCGAACCTCCCGTAAGCGACTATCTAAAATGCAAAGACTTAGCGCTCGCTTACTCGAGGTGGTCGCTTACAAGAATCGAGACACAGGGGGACATCTTCCGAGAAGAGGTCTGGGCACATCTACTTTATGGAAGATAACTTATTGCATTTAATTTCTAATTTACGCCATGTGTAGTTCCATGTTGTTACTTAAATTTTTGGCACTTTCTAAGTAGCATAGTGCACACAGCGAAAATAGAGAACAAAGATTGCGTCAACTGGTCGCTTACAAGACGTTAAAAACAATGGAAAATCATTCCACGTCGGCCCAAAAAGTGATCGCGGTCGTTTGCAGGAGGTGGTCGTTTATAAGAGGTTCCAACTGTAAGGCTTTGACTGGGAAAATTGCGGTGTATTGGTTTGGTGGTCACTTATGGGAGGTGGTCTCTTACGAGAGGTCGTCGCACATGGAGGTTCAACTGTATATAGAATAAAATTTCACGTAACCTTGCCCATAGCATGTTTTTAAGATGGCCAAAAAGAAGAAAATACTTATACTAATCCTCTTGTTAAATAGTCTGCTACGCAGCCGTTTTTAGTGTCGTCACGCAACGCTCCTCTCCAGAAACGGCTGCTGAGAATCGAACCACTTTCCTTTCCAGCGGTTAGCCAATATAATTCAGCTCCCATTTTCTGGAAGGGGTTCACGCCTCGTTTGCGGCACGCTCAGACTCCACCAATCACAACTTCGCTTTTATCAGTGCTCCATGTGTGAATGACAGCACATTCAAAATAATCGCGTGAAAACAAGCAATCAACGAGAGTAGTGTTGTCGTAGTTGACTCCTATTCAAAATTTATGAGATAAGAGCAGCAGTAAGCAAGTCGGCTCATACTCGGTGTAAAAACCTGTGAAACTCACGAGTGACGTAAAACAATTAATACAAAGAAGCCACTGAGAAGTCAACACAATAGAGCCAAGGAAGTAATAGCTAGAAAACAAAGAAAAAGCTCACAGGTTTTTTCACCGAGGATGACCCACAAGTCGGGCAAATGCGATGCACAAAATTGATGAGCTTATAAAATTGCCGGGTATAGTCTCGGGAAATCGCACATCGAAAATTATCAGATTGCTTTTTTTTTAAATCAGTATCCTTGAGAGTTTAGTCTTCAAATGTACACCGTGCAGCAATATTATGAACACATCCGGCACATGAAATTCAGCATACGTATATATCAGTACATGTGCACCTTAAAAGAAGAACCAACCGATCCTAGTAAGAGTCTTGTAGGCCTATCAAACTCTTTTTTCCACTCGGAACTTTCTTAACCGCTTAAAACAAACTTTTCTGCAAATTAACCTTTTCTTTGATTGCGGACACAGAGCCCATCCAAATTAAGCGACGATTGATTGATTTGTCGAAATTAAGCGTGTTCGCTTGCTAGCGCCCTGCGGCTCACGTAATGGTCAAGTTTCTTATACATGATTGGTTTGTTCGTTAAACCACAAACACAAAGGGAAAGGAATGTAGCTCGGTTCTCAGCAGCCTTGGTTTAGCTTTTGACCATTTTTGGAGATCTACCAGGAGCAAATAGTAAAGCCGACGAAACCTCTGCACAATAAGAGATAAAATTGGTAACGAAAATTCCTAGAGAAGAAGAGGAGCCTGTTACTCAAGCATTTACATGGCGGACGAGAGGGCTGTCAAGTAGGTTAAAAATATATCTTATTTTCTATATGAACAGTAATTGCATTAGAAAAAAGTTTTACTTTACTGTTTATGGATTCTTCTAGAGATGAGTTCACACTTTCGTAAGAAAACTCAGTGGCAGATAATTTGGAGGGGTTCCGGCCCGCATGTTGGTGCCCATCCATATGGGCACCAACACTGTTGTACCGACCTGAATCTTGGTGAAGATCTTGGGGTAGCTATCCCATTTTGTTTCCCAGATTTTGGACTATATTTATTGAACGGTTTTGATTTCTCTTTGATTGCGTCACAGTGAAAACCAGCAATTTTTAAAAGTGGACAGCGCCTTAGAACAAGAAAGTATACTTACCAGCCAGAGACATGGTTATCGATGAGAGAAGTAACAAAAGCAAGCCAATTTGGGTCATGATGTATGCCAACAGTCCTAAAAAGATAAGGACAAAAAAGGCTGATTCTGCAACTGCTCTCGCCACTGAACCGCTTGCAGACAGTAAGGAATTTTATTGTACGGCTGATTCCATGAGCGGACAAGATAAAGAGAATCCTGTGTTCTGATGGGCTACCCAAGCGAGCAAGATAGGCCCGAGATTTTCCGCGTTGGTACTGTATTCTAGCTTAAATGTTCCTATTTTAGCCATATAGTAAATCCGCTGTCGACCAAGCTTGTTCGGTCAAGATATATTGACATTCTCTGTAGAAAACACTCTCATACAGTTTGATTTCGACTTTTACTTCTCGATTCACTAGAACAATTACAGCAAAAAGGAAAATACAGAATTAATAAACGCGAACCGAAAACCTTCCAAAAACTATAACTTAAAGTACAACAACTGACTAAGAAAACGAGCAAAAAATACAGGAAAAACTATTAATACTTGCAAGATCTGTGCGGCACCTCCGGATACAACTAAGCGACCGATTTACATGGACCAAAAAATAAAACTTTATACTAAACTGGACTGAAACCAATAAACCTAACGAACTTACGAAAATTGACAATAACGATGACGTAACGCGACGCCGAGACTAGAATTACTGAAAGAATACGCATATGAAAAAAGGCTAAGCGCGATAACAAAGGTACCACTTAAACTAGCTTTACGCAACGCGAAACATGAGAAAATAAAGAACAGGAAAAAACTCGTAGTCTCCCGTGGCTACATGCCCGCCCCAATGAACTTCCCAAGTCTCTATACAGTTTATTAATAGAGTCACTACTTAAGCACGAGCGTAAGTCCTAGATCCTTAAATAGAACTGTTAGTAGTGATGAAATAAATTCCTTTCACAGCTTCTGGAGAAAAAAAAAGGTTGGTTTTTTTAATTCAATGTGCCGCTCTCCGACCTTCAAGGAAGCATAATTTTGTTACTGGCCTTGAAAGAACCGTTAAACTCGTCTGAACCTTTGCTAATTTGACATGTCCGTCTTTTCCTCGAAAGACATCATTAACGGCCATTTTCCGTGATGGACATTTTCATCTGCAATCAATACCAGATCTCCGATCTCCAAGCTACGACGAGGCTTCATCCACTTTGTTCTTTCCTGTAGGGCTGGCAAATACTCCTTTAGCCAGCGCTTCCAGAATATGTCTGAGATGTGCTGCACCTGTCGCCAACGGCGCTTGCTGCAATTATCTTCCTTACCAAAGGACCCAACGGGCTTACTTGGATTCGATCTCAATGACAGCAAATGTTTCGGTGTGAGCGGTTCTAGGTCCTTAGGGTCGCTGCTAATTAGTGTCAAAGGTCGGCTGTTCAAAATACCTGCAACTTCGGCCATGACGGTGTGCAGCATTTCATCAGTGAAAAGTTGTTGTCCCAGCAAGGCTATTAGGGTTTTGCGAACTGATTCTTTCCCACGCTTCACCGATAAGAGATGCTCCAGTGGTATTAAATTTCCAGATGATGTTTTTCTGACGAAGAAAGTCATGAATCGTTGTTTGGTTCCATTCACTTAACGACTCAGGGAGCTCTTTCTCCCCTGCACGAAAATTTGTACCATTGTCACTGAAGATAGTAGCCGAACATACTCTCAAACTGACAAATCTTTGCAAGGCGTTTATAAAGCCATCGGTGTCACCTGAGGGGAATGGACAACTTCGATATGGACAGCTCTGACAGCAAGGCATGTGAAAAGGCAACCATAACGTTTCACGTTTGAACGACCCTGACGTACATAAAGAGGACCAAAATAATCCAGCCCCGCATGAGTAAACGGCGGTTCTTCAGACATCAGTCTTTCCTTTAGACGATCACCCATCAGCTGTTCCCCACGCACGGCACCAAGTTTCTTGCACAGAAAACAGCCACTGATCACACGACGCACAGCTGATCGTTCCTTGATTACCCAATACTGGTGACGCAGGCTAGACAAAACCTACTCTTGACCCAGATGACCGGTTTTCTGGTGATGCTGCGAGATGATTAAATCTGTCACGCGATCTCGGTAAGGAAGAACGATTGGATACTTTGCATCCTAGTCGATTAGAGCGTTTTCCAGTCGACCCCCAACTCTTAGAATTCCCATCTCGTCCAACAGTGGATGAAGTTTGCGTATATGGCCAATCATCTTCAGGTTCTTAAGCTCTGAAGTTGCCTGACGCGAGTGCTGTAATGAACCAATCCTTTGCAAGGCCTGCATGACTTCGAGAAATGAAATTCTCTGTGTTTGATAATCTCCCTTTCAGCTTCTTTCATTTCGTCCACCGACAGGATTCTTCTATTTGCACTACTCTTAACTTTGGAACTGATTGGACTTCGACGGTATCGATCAATGAACCACAATCTAAATCTGTGTAACCAGGCCACTGCCGTCTTTAATCTTTCCCATGATGAATGGCGCTCGATCAAACTTGAAAGAACATCTTCACTTTGATGGCGAGACGATGATTGGCTGTTAGACTGAGCACGTTTGATCTCTGGGTCGTCATCGGATAGCTCCGGTTCATGAAGTGTAGGATCACGAGGCCAAAATTCACCTTTCTTGGCTAGATACTGAGGAACACTTAGCCACTTGCTGTTTGCACACATCTCTTCTACTGTGAGACTTCTACTAACCTCATCAGCCGGGTTTAGCTCAGAACCTATGTGTCTCCACTCGTGGGGGGGCTGAGTTTTCGTGAATAACTGAGAGTCTGTTTGCAACAAACGTGTGAAATCTCTTCGACTGATTTCTGCTGTACTGCAACACGCAGGTGGAGTCTGACCAATATGTTGATTGTGTAATCGGAACGTCCAATTCCTCTCGAACAGACCTGTCCAAATGAACAGCTAAGACTGCCGCAGAAAGTTCCAATCTCGGTATAGTCATAGGTTTCAGGTGTGCTAGGCGAGATTTCCCAATGAGAAATGTACAATGGATTCTATCTTCAACATCCGCCATTCTGAGATACGAGACCGCTCCCTATGCTATCTGCGACGCTCTGCGAAGTAGTGCAACTCGGCAAATTTCAAGTCTCCAAAGTACAACGGCTTAATGCATCTTCCAAGCGAGATCCGAGAGAGACTGGGTAATTGACTCTTCCACTTCTCCCATCTCTCACCATCTTCATCACTGATTGGGTCGTCCCATCCAATGTTCTTTATACAAAGATCTTGCAACAACTTTTTTGCCGTTAGAACAACTAGCAGGACCAACCCAAGTGGATCATAAACGGAACTCGTCATGCTGAGTATTCCCCGACTGGTATTTGGTCTGTCTCTTCGGGTATATAACCTTGAAAGTAAACTCGTCTTTCTCTAAATCCCACTCAAGCCCCAACGTACGTTGAATCGGTGAGTTTACTTTGTCCAGGTCAAGGCGAAGTACTGACAGGGCTCTCTCAACTCGCGGAATACGGTCCAAGACCTCTGAACTGTTACTTAACCATTTGGTTAATCGAAATCCTCCTTTGGACAGAATGCTTCTTAGCTGGTGCATAAATCCCACAGCGTTTTTTGCAGATTTAACCGACCTGAGGCAGTCATCGACGTAAAAGTTCCTTTTGACTGCCCTGACCACTTCTTCCGGGAATTCGCCTTTGTTGTCTTCTGCTGTCCTTTTCAACGCGAAGTTGCAACAACTCGGTGACGAAGCTGCGCCAAACAAGTGAACTTCCATACGATGATCGACTGGTTGCTGGTTCAAGTCACCATCCAGCAACCAGAGAAATCTTGGTGGTACTCTAACTTGATGGAACATGCACTCGATGCCAGCTAATAACGCGACTAGTTTTTCAGGGAATCTCATCAACACGCCAACTATAGAATTGGTCAAGTCCGGTCCAGTAAGAAGCTGAGCGTTAAGAGATGTTCCTCCGTACTTGGCTGCACAGTCGAAGACGACTCTGGTCTTGCCAGGCTTGTTTAGCACAGGGTGGTGAGGTAAATACCACAGCGGCCGCTTGTCGTCTACACGAACTCGTTAAACGGTACCTTTCTTGCGTGTACCTTAGCAATGTACTCTTCCATAGTGGTCTTAACATTCAAAGAGTTTTTCACGTTGCAGAAACCTTCTCTTCCGTACTTGAAGCCTTCGTTCTGCCATGGCCGATTATAAGGCAAGAAAGGTGGGTACTGCCTCCAGGGGAGCCACCTGACAATGATCATGATCAAGTTTCACAGATCGTTCCATGATTGCAAGGGCTTTCTTGTCTTCCACTGACATGCACATGTTAGAGTCACCGGCCAAGCCGTAATTCTCTATGGCCCAGAACCTTTCGACTTGCTGCATGAGACAATCTTCATCTTTCCTCGCGGACTACACTAAGCGAACAAAGTTAACATTCATATGGCGTTCTCGGCAATCGATGCTTCCCACTGGGCCCATGAGTGTCCAACCGAGAGGTGTTCGTATGGCATATGGCTCTCCTCTGTTACCACGCCTTTCTACTAATACCCAGAAGGCCTCTGGCCCGTTGGTTCCTACGATTAATCGGACATCTTTCTCGCTAATACTAGGTAAATTTGTCTCCAAGGTAAGGCCACTGTCTTGTATCTTGCTCTGAAGGGATCCTTCGGCGTGAGGCGTTCAGTCTATCAACAGTCCGTAGTCTTTTAACTTCAACCTTGTCAGTACCCTCAACTGGGTCTACGGTTAGGCTGATCTCATGACCAACTCTTGGGCTGTCTTCTCTTTCTTGAGTTGTCGGGAAGAATATTTTTTCTTGCCCTCGAACTCCAAGCTCAATCGCTAGAGTCTTGTCGCATAAGGAGATTTCTGAACGGCTGTCTAGAAGTGCGTACGTTTCCACTGCCTTGTTTACATCGCGACTTCGGACTTTCACATGGACCACTCGGAGGCAAACCTTTCCCCCTCCTGCTGAGGTACTTTTAGTCTTTCCACTTGGTAACGGCGTGCTACTGCTTACTTGGGTTCCTTGTTCTACTGCTCTGGTTCTGATTTCAACTGATTGCTGTGAGGGCGGAAGGTGAAGTAAAGTATGGTGTCTTCTCCTACAACCTTGGACTTCACATGTACTCCTTGCTAAGAATCCCACTGCAATGTAGCCGTCCTTGAAGCAATTATGGCATAACTCAGCTTTCCTCGTCCCTTGTAGACGTTCCTCGAAATTCTTCTCTATGAAAATCTTGCATTTCGCTAAGGGATGAGCTGCATTACATACCGGGTAGACTGCATATCTCGTAGTTGGGGCTTCTTTGTGACCAGGTGAACTCTGTCCTTCTCTGGAATCGATCTCTTGAGTACTGAATGCGTTACCGCGCTCATCGGATAATGTAGCTCTTTTAGGCTAAGCCTTACGTCTCTGACTATCCGATCTGTCTCGTTTGACGTCTATCACGCAGGGTTATTTGCAGCTCTCGCCTTGATCTCGACAAATTCTGCAACGTGACTAATGTTCGTCCTTTGACCTGCTTCCTGGATTTGATCTGCTACTTCAGCAAATTTAGTCCTGAGATGAAACGGCAGCCTCTGAACAATTTTTTTTGAGTTGTCGGCGCTATTGATTTCATCCAGATAGCTAAAAGATTCAAGTGTATTTTCGCAATCCCTTAACTGGTCAGCAAATGCTAATAATCCTGTACGATCTGAAGGCTTTAGAAGAGGACCTTCTGTTAGCTTAGTCACGTACTGCAAGGCAATTCTGAAGGGATGTCCGAACCGTTCTTCAAGTACCCTTCTTGCAGTTTGATATCCTAGGGAAGGATCCTTGTACAAACAGCATTTGATCGTCTCCTTTGCTACACCCGATGTGTACTGAAAAAGGTACATAAGCTTCTCGCTTTCGCTAGCTGCATTTATAGAGACGATGCTTGTTTTAAACAATTTAATAAAATTCCAGTATTCGAGGGGATCACCACCGAAGATTGCCGACTCCTTCTTCGGCAACGCAAACCCCTGCTTCATGGTTAACGCCGTCTTGTCTATAAATTCTTCAGGCAAAATATATTCGTTTTCTGAATGGGAGGAGGCTGTGCTGGATCTGGATGGTAGACCTTTGAATTCTAGAGCATTAAGATTCAACTGTGGCTGTGAACCTTTGGATTCAATTGATTTCTGTCCGCCTCTGGGCTCAGGGTCTTCCTGCTTATAGCCGCTTGTGGTTCGTCCTTCAACTCCTTTATCAAACGGAACCAGCTCTTTAAACACCTCCGGAAAGTTAGCGTAATCGATATCTTCATCTTGCAACAACTTACCTTGCAGGTCTGTTTTAAGGACTTCATACTGTGCCCCCAAAACTTCTAACTTTAATTTAGTCTCTTCCTCCGGCGTAATAATTCTTGCTTTTGCGTTAACTGTTTCAGCTTTAAATGAGCCAACACTTGCTTGGCCTTCAGCTGTCTAATAGATAAATGCGCGGTGCTGAAGACATCTTCAGGCGGTGTCTCTATATCTTCGTGAGTTACAACTGGCACCTTTACGCTATGAATCCGGCGTTCAATTCTTGATTCAAAATTCATTTTTCGGTTGCACTGTTCTTTAAAATAACGTGCTTCGCTTCCCCATTCTTCTAAGTTTCCAGATAAAGTGGCAATGTAATCGTAATGCGCCTTCTCGAAGCGAGCAAAGGCTTCGTCAATGTCCAATAATTTCTCCGAAACTTCATTGACATTCTTTGCGTCATTTGAGAGTTCTTCAGTTTCTCGGTACAACTTGGTTATTCTCGATACGTACCCAGCTCTTGAATTTTTCAGTCGCAGACTGCCTAAGGCATCTTCAGAGTGAAAACGGCGTCTTCTTTGCCACTCCCGATCAACTCCGGAAGACATGACATCCACTGTCAGTTCTTTGAATGCATGTAGAAAACACTCTCGTACAGTTTGAACTCGACCTTCATTTCTCGATTCACTTGAACAATTACAGCAAAAGAGAAACTACAGAATTAATAAAAGCGAACCGAAACCTTCCAAAACGATAACTTAAAGTACAACAAATGACTAAGAAAACGAGCAAAAAATACAGGAAAAACTATACTTACAAGCTCTGTACGGCACCTCCGGATACAACTAATAAGCGACTGATTTACATGGACCAAAAAATAAAACTTTACACTAAAATGGACTGAAACCAATAAACCTAATGAACTTACGAAAATTGACAATAACGATTACGTAACGCGACGCTGAGACTAGGATTACTGAAAGAATACGCATATGAAAAAAGGCTAAGCGCGATAACAAAGGTACCAATTAAACTGACTTTACGCAACGCAAAACATGACAAAATAAAGAACAGGAGTAAACTCGCAGTCTCTTGTGGCTACATTCTCGTTATTTTTTGTCTATCGACCTCAAGTTCGTCTCGGTCATAAAAAGTGCAGAAAAACCCCGAAAATTACTTGAATTCGCTTTCCTTGGCCGTTATAAAAAACTGATAGGGACGATAAAAAGTTGGCAGAAAGGGAGGCTTGCGTAATAAATATTGCAGCTGCTGCTCATTACAGCGTTAAACAAGCTACTAGGGCTTTTCAACAGTTATAGGAGAATGTCAGCCAAATTTTGTCTATATCCCGGGGGATACTCCTGGGAATTCTTGGTGGGGGTGTGCTGCCCGGTTCTCCAAATCCTATCCCTATTTCAGACCAAAAAAATGTCGTTTCCCACCCCCCGTTTTCAGATCAGACGTCTAAAATCCATATCCGTTTTCAGACCTGGCCTTTAGGGAGAAATTATGTCATCAATACGTTTATTAGAGGGCAAACAAAAAAAATTATTCAAATGCATTTCGAACTGGTATATTTCTATTTCGTTTTTATTCATTTGCAATTGAAACGATAAATACGTTCATACACTCCCGTAGTTCCCTCAAAAACCATACCCGATTCCGGACCAAACAAGATTCTACGGAGCGTACACTTTGGCGTCGTGATTGTGAAACTGATTAATTGTAAACGCGGAGGAAAAGTAAGAAATGAAATACGGTAACAGTAAGGTGCTAATTTGTGAAATAATGGGATTTGTCAGGATATTCTGAAAAGAGCAACATCCAAGAGGCCTACTTGCCAAAAAGTAGCATTTCGGGGCAATTTATATCTATGCGATATTAGCCCAGTTATGCTGTGATGACTCTATAAAAAATCCTTCTAAATTTGACTTGGTTTTAAACGTTTAGACCTAAGTCAAATATGAGGTTACGGTGAATAACAAGTCTAACAAAACAAACAGTGAAAAAAGAATTCCCTATTTTTTAAAATCAGGCTTCAAAAACAGCATAGCGGTCTCATGTACTGATTAAAGATATGTAAGGCATGGGTAAGGAGTCAATTACGTTGAGCATGGAATTGGCTAAAACTCACTGTTACGAGTTCGAATGTTTTGAGGATAATTATTCACTGACTAACAGCACGCAGGGATGCTAGATTAACACAAGGAAGTTTAAAGGAACATAGTCTTTACAGAGCTTTAAAACACATCACCCGCCAACAAAAACTTGACTTGAACTTAACTGAAACTAAACAGCCTCTGCCAATAATAACAAACTCTTACTTGAACTTCAGATATCTTACGGCTTCCACCAACTTGTAAACACAGAACTTGAAATTCGACCTTCGTCACACTTGACTAAACACACACACGCCGACCTTCCCACGAGCCGAACCTAATTCGAATAAAGGCCGACCCAAATTATTTAGATCGGCTGAATTGATTGCAGCTGAATTAAGTTTAAAAGGCGGAAAATTCTTATTTCGGTTAAACTGCTTACAAAATAAGTTATAATAATTTATGCATTGGGTTCGGTACATGAAAAGTTCGGCGTCTGAATAAAAGCCGTTCCAAAGTCGCTCCAAAGGCGAAATTCTCGGCCAGGCTAGGCGAAAAGAACAGCTGAGCCGTTCCAAATTGAAACAGGCGTTCCTAATTGATTCAGACGCCGAACTTTTCATGTACTTAATTCAATGTATTAGGTGAGAGTGAAGAATGATCATCGCAGTAAATTTTCTAATTTAAGCAATTGGAAAGAAGATATACTTCACATCAATGTATTAGGTTCGGCTTATGAAAAGTTCGGTGTCCGAACCGGGCCTTAGTTCGTCAAAAGGACTCGCTTGGAGTTGTATACCGTTTGACATAAAGTTCTAGAAAATACTTAACAGGCGAATAGTAGTAGCTTTTCGACATATTTTATGATTTCAGTAACTGATGCAAATCTGCTCACTCATGCTGAAATGTAAACATGACCTAATTAATTATTCAGGAATAATCCAAAAACGTAGAGAACGTTCGAGAAAATCACGCAACGCATGAAAGCAATTTTACTACGTAACACTCAAGAAAGACAAAACGTCTTTGTGCAGCATTTTGTCACTTGAAATTCATCACAAAACAGTTCGAAAGGAGTGCTCACTCGTATAATGTTTTCAACATTCGAAGAGAAATTTAGAGTCTCTGCGCGGCCATGTAATAGCCTAGATTAATTCCTCGAGTAAATTAAAGACTAAACTCGAAGTGATCTCAAGACATCATGCACGAAGTAGTCCGGTCTCATTTCGTGAAATAGCCGAAACAAGCCGAAAAGACACGAAATCTTGCCCCGAAACTAGTGCATAATTTCATTTCTATTTTTCATATCCCGAACTACCTTGGGTCGCAGTAGCGCACTCGGCTAATCCCTCAACTTAGAGTCTCCTCTGATGTGACGGGTCACACAGGTGAGTCGGTTCAAACCCCGGAAAAGCCAAAATAATTATTCTTTCTTCCTCGAATAAGTTATAGAATAAATCATAGAGATCGAAGTGATCTCGAGATATCTCGAGCAAATGCGGGTCTCACTTCGTCAAATAGCCGAATAAAACAGAAACCTACACACTTTGCGTGCCCAATCTTGTCCCAAAAATGGCAACTTTGATACACTCCTGAGCGTCGCGAATCCTCTACTTCGCGCTGCGCCGAAGTAAATAGGCAAAGTGTAAACTCGTTTTCAGACCAAAAAAGCCCCAAAACCCAAATTTCAAATTTCTTCCATCCCGCAAGAGAATTACCATAAATTTATAGAAATTTATATTTAGAAATTTCAATACCAATCTAACCAGATTAAAAATGTCCCCTTACCTTGGGTAACGCCGTTCTTACTTCGCAATTTTACAACAAAACTGGAATGAAACAATTGTCACAGTCCTTTCATTCAGAAAGTATTCGATGGAGAGTGCGATTCTGCGGAGTTCTTTCTCCTGTTATTAGCCTTTTAGACTTTTTTGTGATAGATAAAGTATAATTTTCTTTTATACAAGGAAGTTAAAACTTTGACAGGTGCTGCTTATTATACTGCTTCCAACTGTGGCTTGTAGACAGTTAATGTAGAATAACAGTAAAATTTGTCCATATGCGTTGTTGAGGATATAGTTTAAGCCATCAAATTTTTAATTTTATGTAAATTACAATATCATTGCCTTTAAATATTCAAGATCATGGTGCCCTACCTTACAGCTCACACCACTTTGGAAACCTTTTATTTAATTGCTTTAAATGCACTTTATTTTGAATATGTATAAACCACATAACTCAAAAATTTCCTCGACTTGTGCACAGCCATGAGATCCTTCTTTAGCCCTTTTAGGTCATTTTGCAGACCGAAATGGCAGATTTCCTACCCTGAGTACCAGAGGTCTATTTTCGAGCGCGCCTGATGCTTCGATGTCGGCTGGAGAAAAAAAAATCCTCGTACGGAGCCGCATGCCATCTGTTGGATTACATTTGAACCAATCAGATGAAACGTCTCCTACTGTGATCATACGGACTGACACGTGAAGTTTCCAATTACAAACCAACGATACCGTAATAATTTTGACAAATTTCGTTGTGAAATATAATTTGCAACTTTGTAAGCTTACATTACTAGCACAAATTACAAAGCCTTCGGCGTACCATTTCAGAATAAGGACATTAACCGAATAAACAATAAACATTGTAGACCTTTTGGGGTATTCGCTGATCCCACTTGACTAAATTACAATCTACCAATTGTCATTAAAGCTTCAACTAGCCCGATATACCATTCCCAGTTTACAAGACCACCAAACCATCCTAGTTTGCGACCATAAAATTAAACCTGTCAGATGTTTGCCTTATGATCACTACTCTTCTCCGTCACCCATATCTGTTGCTAGTACTTTCCGTCACTTCCGTTCCAAAACTTCCAGCTTCGCAAGAACAGACTACTATTCTTGTCAACCAATTGTAGCCTTCTGTTAGATTCAAAGTCCCTTAGGTGGTCGTTAGCAGCCAATCAGTCTTCGTGTCCAAAATCTGGACCAAACTGTTTTAATCGTTCTTGCGATTGGCTTGGCGCTATGAAAGCAAGTGCGCTCTGGTCCAGAGGTTTTTTTTCGCGCGGGTCACTATAAAAACTATAGCCCAAACGGAAACCGCCCATGAAAAGTCTCCGGCATGCAGGGTGCAGATATCCCTAAGCTTTAATATGATTCAACTAGTGGAATCCCTTCCCTTCCATATACCTGAATCCTGAAAAAGGTACCCCTCTTAGGCGGAGCCTCTCCGTATACAGCTATTTCGAGAAAGGTTGTCGGAAAAATATGCACGCGACAATCCCGAAACGTAATATGGGATATGATCAATACACTGTTTCTGACGACTGTACCTGTCGAACCTACTTTTGTTGCTTTCCTTTAGCACTCGCAAACACATTTCCACGGCCTTTCGGACCAATTCTTTCAAATTTCTTTAAAGAACAGTGAACTTAAAACCACCCACAATGCCTTTCGGGATTGTTGCGTGCACTTTTTCCGACAACCTTTCTGGAAATAGCTGTGGGCCATTATAGGGAGTACACCCCGGGTAGGCTTATGCACACCACTTTTAGTAGCGATCTTGAAAAAAGTCACTTAAAAATTAACAATGGCATGCAGAGACCTTTGAACTACTGCATCGATCCTGTTATGAGGAGTCTGAAAACAGTCAGTTAAACCTTATAAAAAATCATAAAACGGCAAACTGATCCTTACGGCAAGGTGATGAAGAAGAAAAAAAAAACATATAAGAGTTTGGGCAAATGTGTCAAAAATATATATTTTTTGTTTTATTCTTTTGTGTACTTCTTCATCACCTTATCGTAAGGATCAGTTTACCTTTTTTATGACTTTCTACAAGTTATTATTGTACTGATCCAGGTCTACAACTGGGACATCCGGCACCACTCAACGGTTTGTCGCTGTGGACTTGCTGACATATATATATATTTCTTTTTTTTTACTGGACATATGCTTTTATCGCGAAACAGTTGCCCACGGGGAGTCCAGAACGGAATATCTCTGGAAGCGGCCAAGATACAGCTGATGCTGTTCATGTAAAAATCATCAGCAAGCTCTATAAACAACGAGTTGGAAAGATTACTCAAAATTGTTGGCTCCTCATACTCGCATTCACTACCAGAACGCTCTCTTCATCAACCAATTCTATTTTTCTTTTCATCTAGATCAATACCTGTGGAAGGCAAGCTTCGATTAAGTAACCTACAGCTGCCTAACCTCTTTTATAACATCAAAAATCCTACACTTGTGACGACAAGGACAGGTCTTGAATAAAACCACCGCCCTCTTGACCAGGGATTCGAATCTTTGTGTTGCAAGAAAGGAACATCTGTTTCTGCTACGTCTTAGTGCATCTTTATATGACAGCAATTTCCGCTTATTCTCGGCAACTTTTAATAACTAAACCCTTTGTCAACGCAAATTAGCATCTATTGTCTAATGACCAATCAAACGCCTGCGTTGCTGGTACAACGCGCTCCGAGAACGCGTGCTGAAATGATGTCTCGCTTCCCGTGGTTAGCGGCACGGTTAAGCAACATGCAGGAGGTTACTTTAATGAGGACTTCCTCTAATTCGAAGAAAAATTTATTTATATTGCCGACAAATTAGTACATAAAACCTTTCTGTGTTTTCCCGCATTTGTGAAAATTAAAACAGTTAAGCAAATAGAGGGTAGTTTTCATAGAATTGAAAAATAATTTTTGAAACAAAATAACTGAACAAATCATATCTGTTTGACATAATAATTTAATGATCAGCACTTTTTTACACATAGATAGGAACAGCAGCTGCGAGAGCCTTAATCTCCGCTTCGTGAACAAATTTACTTTTTTGTTCAAATTCAATAGCCAAAGGGAGAAAACACACTCAGGATCACAACTCGGAAAGGAATCTTTCAAGTATGTTGTAAATTAGCGAAGGTTTTAATTATATTATTGTTTTTAAACATTTGAAGAAAAAGAAACATCACCCTGGTAAAGGGTGCGCTTAGAATCGCATCTCTTCAGACAGGTAAATTTAAGAAAATACTCCAGCTACAGATGAAACTGCATAGTATAACAATGTATTTATGTAGGGAAGATTTAAACTTAACAGTGCCTAAGTATTTTAAGCCAGTATTTCTTTTCAAAGACTCGAGTTGTTGCAAAAAGTCAGAAAATTACAACAGCGAGAGTCTGTCGAGCAAAATGTTAATTGTTTTCTTTAAGAAAATATTTGATGGAAATCGAAAAAACGCCAGAAATAGAAGGAGAAAAAGCATAATCGTGATCATAAAAAGGGCTGAACAAAACAGTTTTGGTTAGGCGGTATATACACTTATGCTTTATGCTTCCTCGAAAATTAATGTGTGGAAATTCGTTGTTTGATGCGCTGTGCGGCTGTAGATATGTACTTCCGTGTGCAGGACCTATGTAAAATTACATTCTTTATATGTACAACAACAATTGAACAGGCGCACCCAACGACTTTTCTCTGTAAAGTAACTGCTCGAAGGAGCAAAATATTTGGCTAGAAATTTCTAAAGCTCGACTGAAGGCTTACAACCGTTTCTTTCGTCTAACATATTCGGGATTTTTCAACCAACTTCTATACTTAAGACTTTTGGAGGTTGTATTTTTCCCATTCTATTACCAAAATATTGCAGTTAGTGTTCAAGCAGATCACCTGAAAATTCCAGTGTGAAGAAAAAACCTTCTCTAAAATCTTCTAATGAAGGACGGGCTACTCCATATCCTTGAACTTTCGATCGAACTCATGGGTAGTTCATAAACAGTACCTTTAATGAAAAGATAAAGGCATTTAAAACTCCGCAGAGGATCAAAGTTCCCCTAAGACAGCCGAACAGAGAAACAGTTTTTAGGGAAGTTCCAAATTAAACAAAGAGGGTTTTCAAGCATAGAGAAAACCATTTGAGACACTTCTAACGTACTTAAAGCCATAATCGGTGGTGGCTTCCCTATTTTGCTATCACTAAATGGAGAAATAACATCCTGTGTCGACTTTAACTAAGACTATGGTTGCTAATTCAGAAATGTTAACTTAGCAACCGTTGGCCATAACCATAATTTTCTAAGGTCACAGAACGAAAGAAACTTTATTCCGTCGCAATTTGTCCACAGAGTATAGAGTCGTCTGCGATCCCAGGCTAGAAAACCACACAAAACAGAAACAAATATTCAAGGTCTTTAAAAGAGTTAATTTTCGGAGTGATTGGTTCCAGCGGTTTAACGGCGCAACATGTTAAAGGTACAGCCGAACCTGACCGCTTACGGACAACTCTCTATGAAGGAAATTTTTGTTTGTCCCAACTACAGAACCTCTCAGTAAATTCCTTCCTCAATAATGCGGGCCATTGCAGGTCTGTTCCGTGGTAAAAAGATTTGAGTCATTGGGGTTTAAACATGTCGCTCCTTCTTTGTAAGAAGGCATTCAGTAAAGAGGAAAAGGAAACACTGAGATGCTGAAATCTTCTAGCTGGTTGTATCCCCTTTAAGAAGTTTAAAAGTGTAACAGGATAGCACCAGATGGAGCCATCATGGAATCTTCAAGAGCCGTAAAACTTGATTATCGATCAAGGCAAAAACAAAAACAGCAAACAACCAACCGCTCCCTCTTTACCTTCTTCCATGTTTTCCTTTTCATTTCTGTTATCAAGACCGATGATCGAGGTGTCGCTGGTAACTGGATATTTTTTCAGAAACCTAAGTAAATTGATTACGAGTTAGCAACAGCCCGAAGGCCTGAACAAATTCACTCTTCAACAATCAAATTATCGATGATAAAAAACTGTGTTTAAAAATTTGTCTTACATTAAGTCATTCAGAGGAAGACGAACGAAGGGAAAATAGATATCAGAACCGTCTGGAAATTCTGTGAAAATACTTCCAAGCTCTGCGAGTTGCTTACGAATAATACTTTTAATACATATTCGTTTGTGCATACAAGGATCAAATTAAGCTGCGAGCAGACGGTTTCTCTCTTGCAAGGCTTTCAACGTTTACCAAGTCGTTCGCGTGTCTTGTCTGTTCATGCAAACCAACTACCCGACAGACAAGCCACGTGAAAGACTTTGTTAATGCTTTGTTAACGCTTCCTCTGCTCGCAAAGAGCACTTAAATGGACAGATATCAAGAAACTTAGCTGCATCAAGCGAAAACCATTTGCAAAGAGACCAAGTTGACAAAAACAACCTGGACTAACAAGAAAGTCATTTTTGGTCATCACTTTAGGTGTACATCTAAAGAGATGTCGCCATGAATTAAGTGAATGAAGAACTAACAAAATGGGAAGTATACAGACCAAAGAAATTAATAAGTTTTAGAGAGAAAGAGCCCACAAGACGCCATCGTTGTTAAAATGAGACGGAGAAACCAGACACCTGAGATGTAGAGCAGCCTTGGAAAACATTATGTCGCAGAAAAATTCTTTAAATTCTCTAAGATCTGAAGCCGCATGCAACGTCTTGAGGCTGTTAACTTGGCTTTTTATCGTCCATTTGTTAAATCTAAAGAAACCAAAAACTCAAAGCACAATTTTTCTGGGCCGGGTTGTTCAAAGCCGGGTTAACATAACCCAGGGTTAGTACAAAATTTGAATTCAGATACGAAAGCTTAAAAAGCAAATTCAGTTTTATTCTTAATGCCTACAATTTGATGATTAAATACTCTAAATACAATAGAGAAAATTTTCCGGGAAAATGGTTTTGATGAAAAGAAAAAGAGACCCGGGTTAAAATTTAACCCTGGGTTAGCGCTAACCGGCCTTCGAACAACTCGGCCCAGGATTTTAAAGCATCAAGTTCATATTAGAGAATTGGAAGCTATTGGAGGGTGGAAACCTTCCCAAAGGCCGAAAGACAAAACTAAAACCAAGTTTCCCAGTATTAGAATCTCCTCAGGAGGAATTCACAACACCTTTGCCTCAAGATGCATTCATTACGTTGCATGTGGCTTTAGCCTAGTATCGAAACGCAGATAGATAGATAGTTTATTACAGCGATTTTCGTATGACCTTGAAAAATGGTTTTGGTAAGTGTTCGTTATTTGTTTTATTAGCCAATGGATGAAAAGATCAAAACATGGACTCTTTGTTTTCCCGCCAAAGAAAACCCTAATATGGAGAAGGCATTGTTCGATTGGCCAATCGTGTTGCAGTATGACGTCAAAGCAAAGTATGGATGGATTTCTAGGAAGTTTTCGAGCATGAAGTTTTTTCACCCGAGCGTTCGCTTAACCAACCAAAAGCCACGCGCGTTTGTGTCCGTTCGATAAACTGAATCAAATCGCTCTATTTCCGTTCGTTTGTTTTTTTCCGTTTTGCTCGCGCGTTTTCATTTCAAGGTCATACCAAAATCGCTCTAATCAATAGCATTGCAGAAAATTGAGAATGCCTAAACTGAAAGAAAACTTCAATCGTGTGTCGTCGCTACAAGAGACTCGCTGTTTTGCAAAATGTTTACGCCATTATTCTTCTTTGAGCAAGGGAAGAAGTTGAAAACCTTTTCGAAGAAACTGTTTACAAGTAAGATGAAAAATAAAATAGAAGAAGCAGAAACGAAAAGTAGCGTTTTGAACTTAAATAATGCCTAAACTAGCAAAAATCCTCGAAAAGTCAAGTGTTACGAGGGAGGTATATATGTGAATCGGTTTCTTTTTTCTGGTCAGTCATTGTATAAAGCAAGCATTCACCACATTGTATAATAAACAAATAGAATCCATGTTTGCCATGCGTCGGTTCAGTATTGTACAATCATGATGTGAATGCTACACACTGTGATCGGTCGTTGCCGAAGAAGAAAAGAAGAGGCAGAGGCGAAAAGTAGCCTTTGATGGCATTGAAAGATTTTTTTGGAGAAACTGTACTCAAGCAAGGTAAAGAAGAAAAGAGGAAGCAGAGGCGAAAAGTAGCGTTTGAGACTTACGGTGGCTCGAAAGGGCTTTTCAGGGTCAGTACCTCCCACAACATGGCACCACAGCTGTATTAAGGTAAAGTCAAAAATTTGTTATGATCAGGGTACATTGACCTTGGAGTTGTCATAGCAACGAATTGACGCCATTACCTATTTTACCGGTACTTGCAGTCGGATTTCTCGGCACTGGGAACTCTTCTTCCAATCGTTCACGAAGTTTTTCTCCTCCCCGATAATCGTCCCGATGTTAGTGAAGTTTAAGCGGAATCTTTAAGAGTATTATCGAGATATTTTGGGATGAAGTTTTTACGGTTAGAAATACAATAAAAGCTAGCTAATGTTGATGTTCGGCCATTATCTGTAGAAATCGAAGCGATTTTGAAATGCAATTTCGCCGCATAGTAGTTTCGATCTTTTTAAAAACGTGTGTGAAAGATCGTGGATCAAGATTATTGATATCTTGTACGGCGGTAAAACGAGGGCTACAATTCGCTATTTTTTGTCGTAAATTTCGTGTTAACTAATGGGACAGTCTCTTATTATTCAAGGTATTGTCTCCAAGTTTCATTTTCATGTGAACAACAGTAAATATTCAATTAAACATATGACTCTCGGAAACTGGGGGTTGGGGGGGCAACAGATCAGGTGTATGGATGTCAATAGTCCGGGACTTTTCCGTTTACCTGCTTGGTCGGTCAAACCCTCCAAGTCAAGCGTACCTTAAGGGTGACATTTTCTAAGAAATGAAACTGATGCTTGTTAGATGATTTTGCAGCCTCTGGAAACAGAAGGCCTTTTCATACAAAGTGGATTGTACTGAGATCAGTCAGCTGATCAGTAGTTCGAGATTTAGATACAATCTATTCCACGATTTACTCATACAATTAACAGAAACAAAAAGAATCAGGATAAAGGCATGTTTGAAGGTCTGGCTGTGTAAAAGAATTATTCTGCTGTAGCCTTTACCGGGTCTCCTTAGAAACTGCAGGAAGGGAACAAACCTACAATAAGTCGAAAAGTTGGTTACGGCCCTGACGAGTTTCGCAAGGGTTTGCAAGACACATATTTCTAGTAATATGCATGGTATATTTTAAATCTTTTTTGTCAAGAAAGAGTAGCATTTGAAAACAAACCGAGTGCACTGTCGTTTTTCACAGATCCCAAGATGGATGTTATGAGAACAACGATTACTGTTCTCTTTATCATGTTCCACACGCTGATAAAAGAACAGCAGGCACTAAACCTTCAAGGTAATGACTAGCATAACTGTAAAATAAGTAATTATAGTTGTACGCACTCCGATATTAATGAATTCGCCTATATCGCTTTATTACGTGTTTGAAGTCATTCTCTATGAGAAAAGCGTACTTTGGTGCCCTTGAAAGCCTTCTCGAGGTTTTTCAAGCTCATTAAATCGCGCTGCAAACAAAAAGGGGATGTTTTCCAAGTTTTTCTTGAAAATGAAGGTTAAAAATGATCACTGAAACGATTTCAGCGAAAGCCTTGGATAAGATTTTTCTTTATTACCGTAAATGATCCGCACAGTTGAATAAACAACCTAAGCGGCTGAAAAAGAACCGAATCACACTGACCCTGGCCTTTGCAATGACCGGACGCAACGCTCTGGAGAGCAGGCTATTGTGAGTTCGTGAAATACCCGATGGTTGAAATGACATGAATGGAAATATATGAAAAATAATAGTCATTTCATATATTTCGATACATAAAAGAAGCTGATAAACAGGAAAGGTGTTCAACGCCGGCATAAGTTATCTAGTATATCATTTTTCCCTTTTGAATAACTCATTTGTAATTCTTATTTCCTAAAATGAACCGTTAAGCACCGTGTAAACGGACGCAACATTGTTAGCCAACAACTGCCAATATTGTTGAGAGTTGTTGCGTCTGTTTGCACGTAGCTAAAAGTTTGACAGGTTTCAAATTTTACACAACAACTCCCAACAACATGCAAAAGGCTGTGCAAACGGACGCAACATGTAACATCCAACAATGACATTGTTGGGAGTTATTAGCCAACAATGTTGCGTCCGTTTGCAGGTAGCTTAATGACTACATTGTCGTTACACTGTTGTGTTGAAATAAGCCAGTTTTACGAAGATCTTTGTTAGCGATCAAGGATTTTGTTTTGGATTGTCTTCTGTGTTATTTTAAGGACAATTGTCTATTAAATGAATTTAACATTCTCATTAAACTGGAGAAAGTACAAATTCCTATCCGTCTTCTTTACTACGTTTTTGCAGATTACTCCAACTATATAAACGAGAAAAAGAAAGAGATAAATAAGAAGCTGGAAAGAGTTAGGAAATTAAACGAAGAAGTTGTTGAATACATTGAAGCCAGTTGCCAAGGTAAGGAGAAGGACATCCTCAGCTGAGGACCAGGAGTAGTGGGGTAGGCACCGGTTACTCCGTTTTTTAGCGGGGGAATCTCAGTAACTTCCTGGGCAATATATTAACGCCGATGACGTCATAACCTTTTGTCTTTATCTCGTGAATAAAATGCGCAGGAATCTCATTAAGATAGGGTCATTCGCTATTTTTAGTTGGTTTAACCGGTTTTAAGGGTTTTAAGTTGCTTTTAGGTCGGTAAATGCCTTGGTTTTCGATTGGTTGATTAGAAAATATGAAACGTTTTCATTGGTTAATTCATGGTGTCTGAGGAGTAAACTCAAACTTGCCGGTGACTTCAAATCACTGAGTCGTGACGTAATTATGCAACTTCTATTTCCTGCTGCTGTGATTTTCCTAGTTCCGGTTCAATGATTCGTGGCGCGTTTACTTGATGATGATTCGCGTGGACAAGAAATCGAGTAAATCTTACGCAAATCCCGTAAATTTTGCCATCTTCTAGTTCTGCAGCCAGCTAGAGCTAGCCGGGTCAACCTGTCGAGTCCAAAAAATATAGTGAGAGACTGTTTACTCGATGTTTACATCGCTGAGAACGCCGAATGAATTGCAGAAGAATTTTCCTTGGTTTTAGGCCAACAATTTAACCACAACATCGGAAATTACCAAATAATTCTTACCCAAACGCGAACTTTCGAGTATTAGAATCTCGCGTTTTATCTTGAACTTCAAACGTGGCGTTCTAACGTCGGCGACCATTCTCGACCCCAGTGCTTACGGGTTTGGGAATGCGCGCGTAAGCTCTGGGAAACTCTGCGCCGGCGTAACCAAAATCTGGCTATCTGGGCCTCACAGCGCATGCTCTTTGATCTAACCAAAACTTTTTGCTGCTTTTATATCAACTTCATCGCGAAAGTCTTGTGCTGCTTCGGTATTAGAA
>OZ038000.1:7223303-7298303 GCA_964035705.1 Porites rus
ACATCGCAGAGGCTTGCTAAGGTAGATCAGTTTTCAGTCAGTGTCAATGGGTCGGCTATAAAGTGTGTTGCTTAGTTTAAGTACCTGGGTGTCATCTTTGATGAACACCTCAGTTGGAACGAACATGTTAAAGCAATTGTATCTAAAGCTGGCAGGCGGGTCGGTCTGTTAGGAAGTGTTCGCCGTTATATCACCACACATAGTGCTAATGCCATTTTTTTATTTATGATTAGACCGACTTTAGAGTTCTGTGCTGGGGTCTGGGGGATCTGTGGGGAAATAAATAGTGGAACTCTAGAACCTCTGCAGAAGTGCGTTAGAAGAATTGTAATTAAAACATCTAGTAGTGACACTGCGATGAAAGCTTTGACTAAGTGACCAAGTCTTAGGTCCGGCAGGCGCGATGAACACATCCTAAAACTTGTAAGGAACTGTATACATGGTCGGTGCCCTCAGTATTTTAAGAACAACTTTGTTTTTAACAAGGACGTTTGTGCTCGTTCAACCCGCCAGAGCAATCTTTTGTATCTGCCTGCTATAAGAACAGAAGTGGCCAAGAGATCCTTTTATTACCATGGAAGTATGGTTTTTAATAGTTATTGTAAATGTCCTTAATCTTGAAAGATCTTGTTGTTATTAGTTCATTTGTTATATTAACTTGCATATATTTTATTATTATTATTATCATTATTATTATTATTATTATTATTATTATTATTATTATTACTATTACTATTATTACTATTATTATTATTATCATTATTATTTATAGTCTAGTTAGTGAAGTCAGGGTTCCTGTTGATAGCAGGTATGCTTTGTAAGCTCCCTGAATGGACTACCCTGGGTAATTACTTTTTGATCGATTTTAAATAAAGGCGTCTATCTATCTATCTAAATAATTCATAAGCTCATCGACCTATCAAATGGTCGATAATACATCACGTGCAGAGACTTTATATCGATAAAACCTCCCCATATTAGTATGCGGTGGTTTATTAGATATACCTAATGTCACTGCACTTGACTTAGGAATATTAACTATCAGCACAGCAACTGACACAACAAGAAGTGAGTGAATATTTAATGCTCTTTCAAAATAACACACACAATAAATTTATTATTGCACAAAATTAGGAAACTTTGTTCTTTCACCAATTTAATCAGCCAAAAGTTCAGTGACTCAGCGGTAATATTGGCTATAGCATGCAGTGTCCAAGCGTTGCATAAGACCTGCCAGTTGTCAAATACGCTAGGCTCATGTACTGGATTTTTGTTAAACTTCCATTCGGCCATTCCAGGAAATGTTTTTCAAAGACTACTTTTTCACTGCACTTGTTGACTTTAGGTGCCATTTCCGACTAACTTCCTCTCTTCCTCGGCGCATTTTTAGGTTTCCAAAAAGCTCTGGAACAAGACGCTATGTCTTCTTCTGTTAGTGTCGTTCGTAGAGTGGAAAATTTCTAAACACGTGTGAGATTCGATTTTCTTGCATAATTCATACGTAATATATTGAGACACGCTTTTCCAGAAATGCCTTTGAAGTCGTCTAGTAAACTCGCAGCACTTGTTTTATCGTGTTTAAAATCACTCGCATTCGGCTCGTGATTTTAAAACCTATAAAACACTGCTGCTTGTTTATTAAACATTGCAAAAAATACAGTATAAAAGTTTTAAAAATACAAGAACAAACAATAGTTCATTAAAAAGAAAAGTGACATAAAAATATGTTACAAAAATGTTATTCATCAGAGAACTAAGGCCTAGCCTTAATACTCAGAGTGACTCCATCGGTGCTAAACTCTTTGTTTAACTTGTAACATATTTTATGTTAATTTCTTTTTAAAGAACTATAATTGTATTTATTATATAGACACAAGTGTTTTACTGGAAAATATACCACTCGTAAAATTCATAAAAACTACATCCGGGACCCGAGTGGTTTATTTTCCATAACCTCACACGTGAATTTATCGATGACGTAATTTCGGTCATTTCCCTCTATTATTTTTATCGATGTCTTTTTGTCTATATAATAAAAGAACATTACACGGCGGCTTGAAGATATGAATTTCATTTTCTCGTGGCAAAAACAATATTTTACTCACTCGCTGCGCTCGGTTCGTAAAATATTGTTTTGCCACTCGAAAATAAAATTCATATCTTCGCACCACCGTAAAATATCCTCTATGTATATCATACCGTCGATAATGACGTCCGAGAACGTTGAAACATGTATATTTTTTTAACTGTTTTATAAATTTCTAAATGTTTTTAAGAAAAGCTTTTTCGCAATTTTTTATAGTTTGTACTTATTGGTTTTATTTAACATCATCGCGGATCTAAAGTACAGGTCATATTCTACAGGTCAAGGAGTACAGCTTACCGCTCCATTGATAAATTACCAAACCACACACTTTCCCCTCGATCTAATAGAGCATTTTGTCACTAGGAGATTAGGGCTAGGAGACACTTTTAATGCTATTCATTTATCTGTATCATGGCAACCTGTACTCTGACCTGTGGAAAAGTGACAGCCGTAAAATGTCTAAAATTAGCCCACCTCAAATATTGTTCCAGTTTTCTCCGTGCTTTCATTCTTTATCTCTCTACAGGTTATTACATGTACATAGATATGTCTGGTCTACGGCAGTGCGTCGAAAATGTAAAATTGTCTAGTTCCCCACTGAAATTCCTCAGGAACATGTGTCTGAAATTCTATTACCGCATTGATGGTGCAGATGCTGGAAGTCTAAACGTCACCATAGATGGAAAATTACTGTTTTCTGCAAGTGACCTGTACGTGGAAAACATTTGGCTTGAAGCTGGTATAAATACATCAGCTATTACGGGATCGTTGATGGGAACGCATAGGGTAAACTTTTTGTCAAAAATATCGATTTCTCTCTTTTCAGTTGATAAGTTTTAGTTGATTTCACTTGATTTTTCCGTACTTTATAACACCAGTTCCTCTCAAAATTATACAGCATAGACTCTTTGGCATGATTACATCTTATTTCTTTGACAGGTAACATTTGAAGCCTTCCCTGGAAAAGGCCAGTCGGGTGGCATAGCGATTGACGACTTTTCCTTTACAGCTGGGTCTTGTCCTTTAAGTAAGTAAATTGACTAAAAGGGGCTTTGTTGAAAGACTAACATAGCATTTCCAAAGATGAAAACATTTTTAAAATGTGTCAGTTTAGTTTCTGGTAGTGAGGAGTCCTTGATAACTGCACTGAAACTATTGCGATATCTTACTTCCTCGATGTAATAACATCAATTAATTTGTTTAATTTAACACGATCTTCAAAATCAAACTTCACTTAGAAAAAGCCTTCCATCAAATGAATCAAGTGCTGTGTGAATGATCGGGAAAGGGAGTCTGAAATGGCGTATCCCAGTCGGGATGGACGCGATCGTATATGTGTATGTCTCACTTTGTCATGTTCGGATAATTGTTTATAATTTCAGTGAATCTTAGTGACAGGCTTCTCATGCTAGAAAACACCAGAGAGATCACAGAAGTTCAACTCTGGACGTCAGATGGTAGTAGTACGAGGTGTATCAATATAACAGGGTTGTAGCTAAGCCATAGAAAACGCACGTTTTCCGTGTTTGCATAGCTTGATATAAACATGAGAGGGGCTGGGATAATTCGATACATTTATACAAACCCGAGACGAAATGGGTAAATACAGTAAATTTGTCAAATTTGTCGAGTTTTAATCTCAAAACATTTTTCAAATTTGTGGTTGCGATATTAGCGCACGCACAGAAGAAAATCTTGACGTCACACCTGTATTTACAGCACGTTTCTCGGCCAATCAGAGCGCGCATTCTATCTTAGTTATATCATTTTCCCCGCAGGAATTTCGCCCAGAAGGCGAAATTCCAAGGAGGCACCCAAGTACCTCGCGCTGATATAGGAAAAAATACTTACAGTTATAATACGCAGTCAGAAAAAATCTCGATTTGCTTGATCGGGGGATGCATGGAATCGTTGGGTCATGATGACGTTTCGATTTTTCACTCCTGCAAGTAAGAGATGGTTACTTAGGATGACGTAAGACAGAAAAACCCCGAAGGCACCTCTTAGGTTGATTTTGTGACACTTATAATTTGCGTATACGTTGATACTCTTTTGTGTTACGTGTGTTCAGTGACATTCTGTGGAGCAACTGTTTTGAAAGTTATGCACCATAAAAGACACTGGCCAAGCGCGGATGAAGTTATAAGGAGCGTATAACTGTATTTAAACAGTATATTCACACGAACTGATCTCAACAGAATCAGAAAGGAAACCTTTAAAAAAACGATTAGTTTGATTGACAGGTGAATTCATACGTAAACATGTAGCCGTAAACAGTAGATGCGCAAGAGTTAGATCTTTAAGAATTTTCAAACATGGCAAATCATAGTTTTAGTCTTTTGTAAGCTTTAGCATCCATGGTTTTAAAGAAAACGTCCAAAGTTTAAATTATTACGGTAAACCCTGCTGAGAGGAAACGTAAAGCTTAATAAGTTTCTGTCAACTCACCATGAATGAGAAAGTTTTCTGTAGCTTCTTGCAAATGCTGTTAACAGCGGCTACAATCGAGGTGAGCGTTGTTTATCTGCAGTGTTCTTTGCTTTGTTAACTTGTTGGCACGTACAATTTTCGAAAATGTTTGCCCTCCTCTTTTCTCCATAGAATAAATCCCGAGTTCACAAAACAGTGATAGAGCGGCCTCGTTTTCCTGTGTAGACTCAGTAGTGGTAACATAGCCTGGGTAGCAGGCGTTAGGGTGGGGGGAAGGGTACATAGAGAAGAAGGGAAACGCCTGCTACAAAAGCCGCTTTTTTGCATTTCGCCCCTTATTTTAATTAACCCAGCTGTCACTTCAACGACCAATCAATATTAGGCGCGCGCTTTTCTGCTTGACTGACTTCACGCGGGAATGTATCGCCAAAGGCGGTTTCGTAGCTGTAGAGAAAATGGGAAATGAGAAAATCTTCGCAACAGAACGTCGGCATCGCGACTGCGACGAAAATTTGTAAGAGGAGACGGAAACCTAATGTAAACGTTCAAAAAAACAAACAGCAGTTGTAGATTTTGTGGAGTTAACTTTACTTCTGTGGGAGGAAGAGCCTCACTTGAAAATTTGTTTTCGCCGTCGGGAAGAGTTGAAAGTGCGGGGCTGATTCTCACCCTTTGTTGCGGCTCTATTGGGTTGCGATTAATCAGAAACGATGAACTTGTCAGAACGGGTCTGCAGACCTTGTGGTCGCAAAATTAGAAACACAGCTGAACTGCACAGTTTCATCGAGAAAGCTGTAAGTAACACTAATGTCGAGGAAGATTTACATTGCGAGGCTGCAATGTTTTGATTGTTAAATCGACCAGAATCCGAGTGCATGGAACCTTCAGTTTCCTGTTTTTATCTCACCTATTGTACGCAATTTTTGTGAAAATCTTCAATATGAATCGGTATAATTCAAAGAGCTACACAACACAGACTATTGACCGACCACATACAGAGTGGGGGCAGCCGAAGTGACTATTACAAGTATTAAATGATGAATAGCTTTCATGATTAATTCCATTTGTTGCCTTGAATTTTGAGCCTGTCGTGTAATAAGGCAAAAATCGTCCTAGAATGCCAAAATTCTGTGGATATGATTATATATTACACACTTAATGAAAGATGCCGAGAAAAGCAGTTAGTTTTGTTTACCCTAGGGAAAACAAAACTAACTGGTTTCCCGAGGGACGTGATATTAAGTGTTTTGTTATATTTCTAAACTTTCACTTCAACAGCAACAAAAGAATAACCGGAGCGAACAAAACAGTCGACTCGGTACTTATAGAAACACAAATTTAATTCTCAAAACCGCTGAATGAATGATTTTCAAAGTACTTTCCTTATATTATCAGCATCTTTTTCCTCCACTAGTTGCTGTTTCTCTTCTGGGATGACTTTAAAAATCGTTGCTTTTTAGCTTGAGGCTTCGTGTTTGTGTTGTTGTGTTCATTCACGAAAAAGAAAACTGGAGGTGTTTTTCCCGCCTTCTGTCACACCATTTTTCACCATGCTTTGATCACGTGCTGTAATGTAGCCCGAGCGGGGTACATTGCTTAATGGATCACGATCGGGATACATTTTATTTTAGTCAAGGGACTTGACCAAGAATCAACCAATGGCAGTCCCTGTTTAGTTGAGTGAAAGTCTAGGAAAATAACAAATGATCATGATTTTGTTGTAAGTGGCTACAGCAACGAAAATAAGACAAAAATGTGTCATCTAGAATTAGCCGTTGAAGCTTTTTCGAGCAAAACGACTGAACCATTGCCCCATGAATTTCCTAGCAGTACTGTAGCAGTTGCTCGCATGGTGTACAATACAATAGCTTTCACGAGTCTCCTAAATGGAGGAAGAAAACGATAACACACCATTGTTTATTTGCCATTGTTTCACGGCTAGGGCAGCAAACCAATTTTGTTTTAGGGTCCTTATAGCTGCTACAAAGCCTATGAACTGGGGAAACATCTTACTCCAGGTCTTGAGGTTCGTTGTCAGTGTCTACCAGAAGGACACAGTTTTTCTAAGCTGGTCACATGAAAGGGCTCTGAACGAGCGCTGTGGCTCCCGACCTGGTCGGATCCATGTGGGCACCATATCTGCCTAATTGAACGTAGCATTCATTTGTTGACTATAATGTAATTTATGTAATGTTAATGACCTGTTTGAAGACGGTGGACCTCTTTCATCTACGTCCTTGTCAAAATATCGCCCTGTTATGATGTTTAAAACTTGACAGACTAAATGCTCAATGTGCAAATATGTGTTTTACTTATGGTTATTTAAAAACACTGTAATTTACACAGAAAGGTCCGTTCTGCAGGTTTCCCGTGTGACAGTAACGCTCCCATCGGAATTTCCGACCCATCAGTAATTTCTGACGGTCAGATGAACTCCTCTTCCCAACATGATTCACCTCGTTACAAACCCTACTACGGTAGACTCCACGACAAAAGGGGAGATGGTTGGTGTCCTAGTCTAACTGCCAAGGGTAACGACTCGCTACAGATTGATCTTCGAGACACGTTTGTAGTATGTGCTGTCGCCACACAGGGGAATAGAGATGGCAAAACATTGACTACAACCTTTAAGCTGTGCTATTCGTCTGATGGAAAGAACTGGACATTTTACAAGTATGGCGATTGTTCTGAAAAGGTAAGTTATTGTTTGCCCTTGCGCTCTCATTCCCCACGAAGCCCCTCACTCCTTACGTCACGTGTGGCACGCATGAGTGTATTTATTTTCTTGGTAGTCGCAGTTACCTAGTATAACAAAGCGTAAACAGGCAACATGAGTTACACTGATTAGAATCGGCTTATTCATCGTCGGTAAAAAAAAGTTTACCGTTGGCAAATCGCAGCCTTTTTCTCTTGTAAATAACAGCGAACTACAGACATAACAACGCTGGATTCAATAAGCTGCTTGAAATCCTCGCCCCTGAAACTCCGCTGAAACGAGAACGGTCACTTAAAATTCAGCGAGCAAGGGGAATGCGAGATACGTATTTCTAGTTAATATAGAAAAAAATCTTTCATAATACGTTACGGTTCAGTGATTTTAGGTAGCATGCAAGTTGACGCTGATTACTTCTACAAAATAAGTAAGCCAATGAACGCGTTTGAAATTTCAGTCAGCCAATCAAAACTTACATCTTCGATCTAAAAATAACTAAAAACGTGTCAGACCGGTTGAACTAGGCACGACATAGAGATAGAACATGACTAACCGTTACTCGCACTGGTACCGGCGACCCTCCGCGTAGGGTCAGAGGCTACCCACATAACACATCACCGCAGCAACATCAACAGGGAATGAGCTGCTTAAGAGCATACATCACAACAGCCAATCCATCATCAGTATCACCGCGGACCGCGAAGGGAACAGACTCAAGCATGAATAGTGAGGATCAAAGTCCACAGACCATTAATGATAAATTAACCAACATTCATCGTGCTTCAGTAACCCAGAAATCGTCACCTGATGAAGCGGTCGAAACGTCGCGATCAACAACAAAGCGACTATCACGATACGAACGATAATTACATGCGTGTATAGGATAAATTTGACGGTCTACGGTGACGTACTCTGCCCAGGACACCGCATCCACGTCCTCCGTAGTAGAGGTTGCCGTAGCGGTTTGCTTAAAGTCCCTAATATTTGTATGCTAGTGCAGAAAAGCTCCAAGACGCCAAGCAAATACAAAACTAAGAACACTTTACTTGTAATGCTTACGGTTTAGAATCTTACACCTGATTGACGTTTTCCTCGAAGACATGACATTCAAGAATTACAGTCAACTCTTTCTACACGACGGTCATTGTAGGAACCGTCACTAAGTTGGCATCTTAGGCAGATCTAGGCAGGTGGCCGTCATATGGCAGGAGCCCATTACTCGGAGCGAGCAACTCCCATACTAGGCCTATGTCGAGGCGTTTTTACGGACCAGTTTATTTTTAGACACATTTTAGGGCACTTTTTCCCACGAAAATAGAATTTCCACCATGTCCATGAGCGCATTCGAAGTATAAGATATCAAAAAGGAAAACTAAATGCTATTAAAAGGCAAAAAATATCATTTTTAGGTCTGTAGGTTTGTGGAATTCAAAAGATATTCAAAATTCGCGCCAAAGCGTTCTAAAAATAAAGAACCTCCCAAGCTGAAATTATGTTTAGAACGCTTTGGCGGGAATTTTGAATATCTTTTAAATTCCACAAACCTACAGACCTTTGATATCTTATACTTCGAATGCGCTCATAGACATGGTGGAAATTCTATTTTCGCGGGAAAAAGTGTCCCAAAATGTGTCTAAAAATAAACTGGTCCGTCAAAACGCCGTGACACGAGCTCATGCAAGTTGCTCGCTGCTGGTTATGGTCTCCTGCATATGGAAAATCTAATCAGGAAGGAACGAGAAACGGTTTGATCAAAAGTTTTACTTTTCATGGCATGGAGGTAACCGTCTTATGGAGGTGTCTGCTCGGGGAGAGTTGACGGCATTTCTAGTGTTTTCGACAAGGCTAGGTCATGTCGGATCGACAGTAATCACAATTACATCAAATAGGTGTTAGACTATTATTATCATTGCACTTGTCAATAACCCCCATATTAAATAAAATAATTATCGTGATTGTTTTTGAAGGAATTTCAAAGGAAAGGTCGCAGCGATGATGTTGACAAATACATTTTGCCAGTGCAAATTCGTGCAAGATTTATCCGTTTCCATCCTACAAATCGTCATAACCGGAGCTGCCTCAGGGTAGAAGTATTTGGGACAAGAGGTATGTTATGATTTTTTTGTTGTTAATTTCAATTTGCCGAGTTTCTGCTTCTGCGAACTGCTAAGAGTTCAACTCTCTTATGGTTTATTAATTAAGGCTTGGTGTGTTAACTGGCAATTTTTGTGATACATGAGAGCATATTTGAAGGATAAAGATACGGTCAACTCTCTCGTAACAGAAATCACCATCAAACAGACACTTTTGCAGTTTCTTTTTCTCTGTCGTTTCTCAATTCCTTTAAAACTGGGGAAACTTAGTGCCAGTTTCGACGGTGTCCATATTGAACAGAATTGAAAGAAACGTTATACACGTTAGACCATCTTGGAACAATCACATTGAAAAACAATCCCACCAAAAGCAAAGTTCCTAAAAGAAAAACGAAGAACAAGAGCTGTCTCACCTAGTAATGTTAAATCCCTTTATGTAGTTCTGGTTGGATCACACTGTATTCAAGCCTAGACTCCGCTGGCAATCTATTTCAGAAATATCATACAAAATGAAATACTTCTACTCGCTCTAACTTAAGGGCCTGTTTACATGGAGGTGGGAGACCCCAGGTAGATGAGGTAACCCTCCTGTCCATATAATCTCTCATTTTAATTTGATCACGTTTACATGATAGGAGGGGTGACCCGAGTCGGTAAGTGCGACGAGATAATAAACTCGCTTAGCGAGGAAAAATTGATTACAGGGAGTCTAAGATACCACGACGGAGAGGGCCACGAAAAAGTCACTCAAAAAGTGAATTCGCGTTCTTACAATCTTCATCGCGATTACTTCAACTCATTTACTTTGTCAAATGCAAGCAAACTCTTTTTGAGCCGAATTCCTAAAAACCATATTCAAGTTCAGAAAGAGAAAGAAAATTTAGTCGTCGCTTGTTTACGTCCTGCATAAAAAGTGAAATTAGGCATTTTCTCGTCGTAGTCGTGCAGCGACGGCAAAGAAATGTACAAAAGAATCGTGCTGTACGTGCAGAATTGTTGTTTTGTCTATTCAAACTATTGCTTTTCTTACGTTCTCATTGTCGTCGCCTTCGTGGCATCTTAAAGTCCCTTATATTATAGCCTGACCCCCTAAACGTATTCAAGATTGAGAAGCAACCATTCCTGTATAATTCTGTTGCACAATGTCAACGCTTTATTGATATTTTATTTTTCCCTTCAAGATTTTTCCAGTAATAACTTTCAAAAATACCAAGATCTACCAACCCGTGGAGCTGTTGATGTTGAGCAGTTCACTATTAATGGCAGCCAGTTTCTTGCCTTCGCCAACTCTAGAAGTGATACCGATGGATTCAACACAGAATCATTCATCTACAAGATGAACAACTCTCCTGAAAAATTCTCCCTCTACCAAACTATCAATACTATGGGAGTAACAGATATGGAATATTTTACAATTGCTGATACACATTACCTTGCCGTTGTCAATTTCGAAGTGAAGTTAGTTATTTATCAGTGGAACGGACAATTTTTTGTTGTATTTCAAAACATAACGTTGTATGGAAATGGAAAAGCAGTCTTGAAATTCATAAAAATAGGGACTGAACTGTTTCTAACGATTGCAAATGTGTACTATGATTATGATGATTATTGGATAGAATCAGATATCTATAAGTGGATAAACAACTCGTTCGATATGTATCAGGCCTCAGGAATACGAGAACGAACATATGCGCTCTATGGAGCTACCACGGAATTTGTAATTAAGAATGAGACGTTTCTTGTTATTGCCGCAGGTAATCATTTGTATGTGTTTAAGTGGTTAGGGGGAGAGTTCCGCCTATTCTCACCTCTCACACCTATACAAAAGACGTATGGAGCACGCGATGTGAAGTCGTTTAGAATGAATGGTCAAATATTCCTTGCAATTGCAAACTTTGAAGATGGAACGAAACCCAACATTTTGAAGTGGGATGGAAATGAGTTTGTCCCATACCAGTCACTTTTTACTACTGAAGCCATTGCCTGTCATCCATTTGTGATGGTTAGTGAAACCTTCCTTGGTGTAGCCGATGCTCATGGGAAGTCATTTGTGTATCGGGCCATTGGGTCACGGTTCTTCAAGTTTCGAGAACTTTCAACTCAGGGGGCTCATGGTATGACGTCATTTGTGCACGGTGGTCACACCTACCTCGTTGTTGCAAATACTATATCTGAAGAAAAGTTCAATATTAACAGCACAGTATACAAGTTTAAATAAATGTTACCTAAAAAAACATTAATTTTATACAGCAAAGAATAAACTGTACGTGTAACATGGATATGTCAACGTTAGGTCTGTAGTGATTGATCACTAAATAAGAAAACTCCAATAAAATAACAAAGGAAAGCTGAATTTCAAGGCTTTTTTATAACTCATTTTAGTCAGAACCAGTCTTGACTGGTACAAGATAAAATGTAAGATATCAATAAACAAAAGATAGCCTTCGAATACAGCCGTCTCTCTTGCTCCTTGCCACTAGGGACGTTTCGCGGGGAGTTGAGAGACGTCTGCGATTCGGCCCTAAAAATTCCATACTCATGGCGCAGAGATCGTTTTGCACACCAATATAGCCGCCGTAACGTCATGTCAAAACGATCTATAGGACTGAGTGGAATCCAATTTGATCTGTAATCACACAAGTGATCAATAAAATCAGATGACCGCGTAGCGCGAGTTCGATTTGTTTATTCACGAATATGATCACAGACCGAACTGGACGACACGAAGGTTTCTTGTGATATTTAAAGCTTTTAATTTTTAAAATTAAAACACAAGATATTCCGAGAGTTTTTTCGCCAGAAGTGAAAAAAATATCAAGTGTGTGCGCACGATGGCGCGCACTGTCCAACTACTTAGTCATAACGCGTATTGTTCAGTTACACTGTCCTATTAACGTTGAAATCAGGGCAGCTGATAACTACTCAGGTTAGAAAATTTTGTTATAGTTGTGATTAATTTTACCGTAGTTTTAGCGTAAAGGAATCTATAGTGACGATATAAGTGATCAGCTTTAGTAACTGCCTCGTACCCAGACGCTACGTTGGTAGTCTCGGCGTTAAGGATCATGGGAAAGCTCCAAAAACACAAAGGCACAAGGGAAGGCTCAACGTGAAATGCGAAGAGCGCTTCCCGTGTTTCGTCTTTCCCGTAACCCCTTGTGCTGCCACTTCCCTCGAAAATCCCAAGAACCACCTGGGTACGAGGCAGCTTGAGTAATGCTTTCGCGTTTGTGCGCTCTTCCACCGGGGTGAAACGTCTAAAGCGTTTCTTGTTTTAATCAGTTGGACTAAGTGGAAACAAGGGCAAGGATGTATCGAATACTTTGTTATTGTAACTATCTTTTTTTTTTCCCTCAAAATAACGAGCTTCTTATCGCTGAAAACGCTTCGCGCCTGAGCAACTTGTTTACTTCAATTTATACGAAAAAACACTTAAATAAAATAGCACTTTATGCCAAAAATATTAGGTATGGAGCAAACGCGCCGATGAGGAAATTTCAATATCCAAACCTTAAAAAAATAATAAGATTTAAAGTGCTTATTCAATCGAAAGCCATCGAATATTTCTTTTTTACAACGTTTGTATTTCGTACAATGTTAACTGTTTGTTCCTCCTTTTCTTCTTTCTTCTTCTTCTTTTTTTTTTGTTGTGTTTAAAGGAGCTGTGTCACGAAATTCAGCCAAATTGGGAAATTACAAAATGCCCGTTAAATTTAAAGAAACATAAAAATAAGCGCTTAAAACTTTAAAGGGAAGTTAAAATACCATAACAGAAACAACAGATGCCACGGATGGGCAAAACTGAAGAAGACTGAAACGGATTGAAATGAGGGTTTTTGAAAACTGTTCAGCCTAACAGTTTTTCAAAGTTGATCCCTGCTGTTTGCAACTTCAAAAATAATCCTGAGGAGACATATTTGTTTGTCTCGGATCTCTGATTTTGTAATTTACATGTAATTTCCTTGCTTACTTTAAGTTCCATAGCGATTGAGGGCGAGTAATTGGCAAAATAAAACAAAATGAACTGGACTGCCGTGACACAGCTCCTTTAAAGCACGTCTGACTGTGACAGACCTAAAATTATTAAAACTATGTACATCGCCGCAAAAATATCAGAAATATTTCCATCATTGTTACTTTCTATTTTGGCCTGTCACTGGAGAGCTGCCGTGTGGTTCTTTTTAGTTTTTGTAAGTTATCGTGGACATTTTCACTTCGCGGATCCAGCTTCAGAGCCTTTCTGTAGTATTTACCGGCTTGCTCGTGTTTCCTCCATCTGTGATATAACACTCCTGTCAAGTAAAATTATATCTTGAAATTAATTTGAGACTGATTAATGCACAGATACAAGTTACTTATTTATAAAAGCAACAGTAGATAACAACCGAACGGGACAACTAGCTATTTCATTAGCGTTAATAGCTATTACTGTATACACCTTGTAAAGCATAATAAATTTTGCCCAGGAAAGAACACGCTCGCTATAAGCTTTTACTTCAATGGTTACACTGTATAATCGACCTTAAGCTGCGATCAGGTCTCCTTTTCTTTCGGGGAAGCGCAAAATTAGGCGGACAGGTAAAGAAGTAAAAAAAAGGACCACCTTACCACAGAATTAAATCGACCTATACAGCATAATAAACAGTACAACAGGAAAATAATGCTCAGAAACTTCATCTGAATGGTCAGACTTTAGGATTTGACTCATAAGTTAGTATTATCTTGAACAACCTACTAAAAAGCACCACGGCAAAGAACTGCTCAGTAGCTTTTATCTGTATGGTCACATTGTAGGATTTCATCCCCAGTTAGAACCACGTTTACGGCAAAATAACCAGAAAGAGTAACTACTCAAGGAGTTCTTACCAAGATTTCCATAAATTTCCGCAGAATTAGGTTTTAGCTTCAAAGCTATTAGGAAGTGTTTCTCAGCCTCCTACAAAAGAATAAATATTTATTCAACTTTACTTTAATTTCCCTCATTAAAGATTCGTACAGCATGCAAAGAAATGCAGGCTAACAAGATAAGCGAACTTGAATACGCTTTGGGCCAGTCCATTCCCTAAGTAAGCTGAGTAAGCCGCGTTCCTAACTTTAGCCTGCGTCACAGACGAAACTTAACTCTAGACTGTTCACAGTCCCCTATTTTCCCGTAAGATTGTCGAGATCGAGCACTTTGCGTTACGGGCTGCTATCTTGCATGTGTCAAAACTACTTAGGGGCGGGGGCGGTTTGGGAGGAAGAGCTATAATCCCTGACGCCCGGGGGACGATTTCCCGCCTATTTTCTCTTCCCATCGTACCCAGGTCTTGTTTATTTTATTCTTGAAATAAGAGGGAACACAGAACCAGACCTAAAATTCCCTTTACCGGCGTCTTTGTCTGATTGTAGTGTAATTCTGTAACGAATCACGTACCACAAACTCATCTTTCTGTCCGAGCATGTTAGCAAGGTTGAAATGAACTGACGGCTCGTTAGGAATGTGGCTTTTAGCTTCTCTGATCACTGTTATCGCCGCATCTCTGTTACCTAGAAACGGAAACCTGCCAGGCGTTACCTTAAAATTTAACTCGTTTGTCAGGAGACGTTACTTCGCACAAGATTTTTTTTAGTACACCTAGCTGTGAGCGACCAACTAAAATGCCAGGATTGTGTCAGTTGTCTAGGTAAGGTGGAGGCTTGCGAGAGTTTTGTTACTGGGGATCCGCCAGAAAAGGGACTGACTCATTTGAAGATCTAAGTAGGGGTAGGAGGAGAGTAATTAACTAAAAATGCCCTACTATGCAAAAAAAGTTTTTCAAGACTGTAGTTTGACCCTTGCAAGTTTTCCCACACCTTACAATAATTTCACTGTTTTCTTTAAGGGTTAAGAGGGTAATTAATCAGTCCAAAATTTACGTCGGTTGCTCGGAATAGTCATCATCTGAATAAAAAACCTGAGGCCGACGTTGCACTCATTTTATTACCCCTCCCACACCTCTATCTCTCTCCACCAGTGCTACGTTTAGTTTTACGGGTATTTCAGTTCCTACTCGGAGAGGACAGAAGTCAAACAAGGATCGGAAGTCATAAATGAGAATCGAACTCAGGACCTCTAGCATAGAAGGCCTGACATTAACCAACATGAACTAAGCTGAATCCTTGCTCCTGTGCTCGAAAAACGTTTGCTTGAGTTCTTTTTCACTTTCCTAAAAAAGTGAGTTCTTTTCTCCCTTCCCTTATACAAATCGAAAAAAATTTTCCATGGTCGGCACTCAAGTGAAACCACGATCAGCAAGCGAATGAATTCACTGCCACTTTTTGAACGTTTTCGCGTCATTTCTATGATCGATAAGAGTATGGACCATGGAAATTTATTGTCGATTTGTCTTGTACAATAACATTAAGAGTCTTTGACGTCCACTCGTTAAATAATTCTCCACAAACTGCGTGCAAGAGAAAGAGAAAAACAAATTGCGCCACCGTCACGTAATTTCCATCACGTCGGACCATTGGAAAAGTTATTGGGGGGGGGGGGGGGGGGGGGTTGGTGAAGCATCCTAAAAACATATTTGTGCAAGGGAAAATCTTATGAAAAAATTCATGCAGGCCGAGTACCCCAAAAAAATATTCCCGCACTGGCCTAAAAAAATTCAAGCACAGGGAAATGTTCACGACAAAAAATTGATGTGGCTCGAAAATTCCCATCCACTCTCCCCAACCCCATAATTATTCTAATGGTCCGTCCGTTATCGACGGTTATCGACCATAGCTCTCGACCAATCAGCACAAAAAATCGCTCAGTTACTGTAAAATCCTTCCTCCCCACCCGTTTAAAGGCCCCTTGCAGACATTTACCTGACTTTTCTAAGAGCAGAATATGATTCATCCAGGCACCCACATGATCGTTTTTTAAATTGATGGCTGTTTTAAATGCGGCAATCGCTTTTACAGTTTTGTCTTGATCGATGTACTGGAGGAGAAGATTTTAAGGTCAGTATAAATACGCATGAAAAAGCAATCAATGGGAAACTATCCAGGGTTCACGTAAAAGGATCATTGTATCTGCACTGCTTGCACTATGCATTTTGAACGTTTAAAAACTATTGACCTTTTTTTCTTACCAGATTTCCAAGGTTGAAAAAAGCGTCTGGATATCTTGGTCTGTATTTTATAGCGTTGCTGTAGCATTTTTCGGCTTCCTAAGAAACAAGTTTTGTAGGATCAGAGAGTTCGAAGTTGTGCGGAAGAAATAATCGTGCAGAGAGAATCAAAGGAAAAAAATAGGAAAAAGTGGCACAAGTTCGATTTGAGTATACCCTTAATTCTCTCTCTGCTAGCTTGGCTCACCACCACCTGCGCGCCTGGCCGCTCTCCGGTTGTTACACAGAAAAACAAAGCTTGCTGGAAGGTCAAATCGTAATGAATAATTTGTGGAAACATGAATAAAGTTATCAAACTCACATCTTCTTTATGCAATGCTGCCTTTACGGTGCCTAAGTTCATCCAGCCCGCCGCAAAGTTATTCCTATACACAAGAATGACTGCGTTAATAAGTTATCTCAGACCCGAGGGGGGATACTCCCTTATATAAGCTGTATAGGTATGTGCCATCTCAGCAAAAAAGCAAGACATTAGAGAGTTTTAGATCCGAGTTTACCGCGAACCTCTAACCGCGGCTTGCGGTTACCCGTTTGCGGTTCGACGTTCAAACATAATTCGATTTAGATTGACGGTGGATTAAATTACGGGCGCCATTTTGAATCAGCAGCCATGAATGGCACTTGTTTTCAAGATCCAATAGGATTTACAAAATTTAGCATTTCGCCCGAATTTGTGTCTCTCTTAAGGGATAAGACTTGCTCCACAAGATTTTTGTATCAATACGTGGGATGAAACAAGAATTATACGCTAAAAGCTTTAAGGTAAATGACATACGTGAAAACCTACCTCCCTTACGCACGTCGTAAACCCTAAACGTGACGCGAAAGACTTGTCACGTGACCTCCAGCGGTTAGAGGTTCGCGGTAAACTCGGATGAAAACTCTCTATTGGGACTTACGACATCTTCCTGTTTTACATTATATTAACATTATTTAGGAAATGTGATTTGAAATAAACGCCACCCTTGAATAATCGCCGCATCGAAAAGGCTTAACCTTTAACAAAGGCCGCAGCGTTTAATGTTGGCCTCTCTATTAGCTTTTCAACAATGAACTGGCAAAGTTGAGGATTCTGGCCTTCTGGGACAATGCAGTTTGGCGATCCGGGACGAAAGAGCCACGTGACCTGAAACGACCAGGCCGCGCGGGAATAATGAGGCTACAGTTAGGCAAGGTTCTAGTAAGTACTCGCGCGAACACGATCTCGCGCACCTTGTACAATGTACGAGTCTCAAATAGGGACCTTTGGATAGCAATTCAAGTTTTCAAACCAAAATCATGTGCATCATACAATTACTTATCACACCAATCTGAACCCTAAAGTTTACTAATGTACTAGTCAGCAACAGGGAAGAGTTACAGTCCGGGGGATATAATTACGTCAAAATTCCTAAGTTGTAATCATGCTTGATTTCTTACTCATAGTCAATTTGGGGGATAGGGGGGTCCAAACCTGCCAACTCCTGTACCTTGAATTCCCGGCTCCCGCCCCTTTTTTTCTTGGCTTTCTCCCACCAGCTCTCTTTTCGATTACGAAAGATTGAGTATTGTTGCATAATTTCCCCATATTTTCCCCTCCCCGCCCTTTAGAACTCCCACTTCCCGTACCCCTTCCGCCCCCTAATATAATTCTCCCACCCCCTGTCCTCCCCCATTAGTCAAATGTTAAGGTCACTACTGTGTTCAGAACTTCAAATGACTTCAAATTAGAGAGAAAAACACTAAAGTATAATATTGCAAAAAGACTAACCTTATTTCTACAGCTTTTTCTAACAGTGCTTCAGCTTCTATGTATCTTCCATCATCCTTAAAAAAACGATTTTTACACTGAAACTTTAAAATTAACTCATTTTAAATCTACTAATAAATTACAACTTCAGACAGTTTGGCAAAACCAAAAATATAATCAAGAAATAGCCTCCTTGTTCTAAATTCAACGTGAGTAAACCGTGATTAGTACGGAGCGATCTGCAAAGTTCTAAAAGTCCTTAATTTGTTTCAGGCTTCTTACCCAATTGCATAAATTGCGTTCATAACTGCGAGGATCACTCTTCATTTGATTTCATTTCCGCAGTTCTTATATGATTTATTTCATATGCATCTATCACATTCATCTCTTGAACACACAATTGACCAGCTCCAGTTGGTTAGAACATCGCACCAGTATCGCGAGGTCACGGGTTCAAATCCCGTTGAAGTCCTGACAAAGCTTTTCAAAAAAGGACAAGCTCGGGAGTTGTACCCAGTTTCTTGGTAGGGTCGATCGCCTTCGAAAATTGTTGCTTTTTGGGTTTTAGATGAGTTTCCCATCCGTTTATTCTCATATCATTTTGGTCGAATAGGAAGGGGCCAAAATTCCAAAACCTAGAGAATCCATTCTTTTTGCAGGGTTTGTATCCCAAAAAAATCATTCTGTAGTCACCTCCCACGATTGACTTGATCTGCTATGCAAAAATCCGCCATGGGGTCTTTTTAGCGACCATTACAATGACAAATATGAGCTTGGTGTGATCTTGTTTCTCGTCAGAGGATCATTTTTGAAAGGACTCTTTATTAAAATGTTCACTGGCACAAAATCTAGGTACGCATATTTTGGAGTATCCACGTGTTTACTGCCTCTCCGTTATTGAAAGTCTCATGTGCGTCAAAAATAAAATACACGTAACATGCTGTACAAGGATATCATACCTTGATAAGGTTTCCCAAATTGTTTAAAGCTTGATCGTATGTTGGGTTTAACCTGCCATTTAAGGGAATTAAAATCAGTTGATGTGTTGATATCATTCTAGTCTTTTTTTTTTTTCAGACATGCACTGTTGAAGGTAGTGATTAATTGTCGTAGAACCTGCATACTTTAGAACAACAAAAATTTACTAGAAATACGCGAATAGCATAACCTCGCACAGCAAGGGGGAAAATTAAGGGAAAAAAGCCATTAAGGTAGAGAAAATATATGAAAAAATGCAAACAAAAAGAAAGGAAAAGAAAAACGAGCTCTTCCAAGAATCAATCACAGTACATTCTGTGTATTGGGACAATTCTATACGGTACGTGAGGATATGTCCAATCTGAAATAAATATTTCTTTAAAACATTACCCGTGGAACTTCTGCAGGCAAGGGCCGTTCCCGAAACCTTTTCATGCTCGGATAAAACTGCAGGCTATTTTTTTATTGTTAAAACCACTCAAAGGAAATTTCATTTAAGTACAGGGAAGAATTATCATTTGACTCGACGTCAATTAACAAGAAATAAACCAGTACAATAAGTGTTTATCAATTGTACACGGTACCTGATTGCTTCTCTATAAAACTTCTCAGCAATCACTGCATGTCCTTTTTCAGCTCTCAGCTTGCCAATGTTGTAGTGAACCTGTTGAAGGGACAAAAATGATCATAAATATACTAACGTCCAAAAGAGCTACAGCGAAATTCTCTCATACGCAACCAAGTCCAAATGCCTGGAATAGGTGGTTACAGGGAACAGGGGCTAGTTCACGCTATTTGCTATTCTTTAAAAAAAAAAGCTAATAAACGTTTTTCGCATCAATTGAATTCCAAAATTAACTAGGTCCCGTTTTGTTGTTTAAGACTATATTAAGGCATCAAAGCTGCTTCCTGTCGTCTGTTTTCAAGTTCTAATGACATGCCCGCGAGAATCACCAAAACAAATTACTACGGTTTGTGCCTCGTCATAATTTTAAAGGAGCATTTTGTGTATGGGAAAGGGAACTAGGTAATTTTTTTTTTTTTTTTTTTTTTTTTGGAGGGGGGGCACTTTATAGGGGCAAAACTGCAATCATGAAAGGATTAACAAGAAGATATATGATTAAAGAAATAAAATAAAGATAATTAATTATAATCACAAGAATAATTAAAAAACAATTGCTGATCCCCAAAAGGGCAAGTGCAAACGGGACCCTAGACCCATGCAAGGCACTGCCCTGTTGTTACTTACAATTACAATTTCAATTACAATGCTAATGAATAGCTTATTTTACCCTTGAAAAAAATTAATTCATAACCTAGATGTACATTAACAAAAAAAGTGAACAAAAAAATACAAGAAAGTGGATGTGTTAGGCACAGTCACTTCGACCTGTGACTTAAGCACAGAATTGTCCTTCCGTCCTGACAAAACAGGGTCCAACAGTATCCACCTGACATAGCCCCTTTTTCTGGAGGAGGTCACTTCCTAGAGTTTTCCACCTTGACTGGCAAGACTGATTACTAACAGTATTTTGCATAAATGGTCCCTTATGGGAGGTCTTGCCAGCTGCAATCATGACTGTGAGAACATCCCTTCAGCTATTTCATTTACCTTGGCATTGAGTGGACAAACAGTGAGTCCAGAAGTGAATAAAGTGTCTTCATCAACCCATTCTGCGGATCTCTGGAAAAAGGAAGAAGGCAATATAAAAAAAGCCACAACTCCAAGAACATTTTCAGGCCAACACCAGAGGGACAAATCAATGTGTCTATTATGGAGAAGCTCACATTTTTTAAGCTTACAGGCAAGGGTGGATCTAGGGGGAGGGTGCAGGGGAGGAAAGGGTATGACCAAGACTTTAAGTCATGAAATCTGGGGCAAGAACTGGCCCCCTCGAAGATTTCTTAGGAATTTGCCACAAGTCCCTTGCCTAACCTGGAAACGTCTGCATAGGAAGCAAGTCAAAGCAAATTACGTAATAACTTTTGGTACAGAATATAACATGGTGATATAGATGGTAAAAACATGGATGAAAGGGAGACTGCAATGCAATTACACCCTCACTCTTTGATTGTCTAACATCAGGCTTAATTCCAGGCACCCCTTTGATATGATTATCTGAGGCACTACGAGCAGAAGGGTCATTTTTCTTACCTGTACTGTTCGAGCCATGTACAAAGCTATCAGTGCACCAACACCCGTACGAAACTTGCAGCGCTGTACAGCGCCACAAAATGGCTTCAAAATAGCTGTACAGCTAAATTACAGCTGTTCAGCAGCCTTTTAGAAGCCAAACAGCAGCTTCATTCAAGTTGCAGCGGGATGCAAAAGCGCTGTGCAGCCTTTGAAGGCTCTTTGAAGCTCTCGGCAGCGGTTTTGCAGCGCAGTTGCCGACTTTCAAACGCTGCGAAGTGGCTGCAGTAACGCTACAATTCAGCTGCGGTCGATCTGACTTTCTTGACCGCCAATAACATGAATCGCCAGATAAAGCCTTGGCACAGAGTACGGCTTTTATAACGCGAAAACTTTGACAGTACCTCTAAGAAATGTGAGTAAGCTTGTGCGAAAGGAAGATCACTTATTGAATAAACCTCCAAATTCTATGCTTTCGGAATAAAGATTTCAATAAATTTTATTCCGTGACCGGCGAGTGTGGGAATGTTATCGCTAATTCCCTGGAGACATTCTAGGCCGTAATCTAATTGGTCGGTCCTTTTGTATGAGATCCCATTACATCTCTAGACAAACACGGGATCGCCCAAACATTTGCGACCGTTGAATGAAAGGCGCAAACATTCTAAGTTTTTTTGCATCTAGTTCTGTTTCGAGATGGAAGTTCTGTTGAAGTTTTTGGATGGAACAGCTCAAACGTATTCGCAAACAACGCACTGAACAGTGACTTCTACGCTAAGTATCGACGAATCGAACAAGAGCAAGCAACACAGATACAAGAATCTCAGATGGGGTTCGCGCTTACAAGATTCCACTGAAGATTCTTAAACGCTCGTGGTAATGTTCGTTCCTTAGTCCATTGTAAAATTTAATGACGACCAAAGTAAAATTAGGTTGATTTCTTTCATGAAAAAAGTGTAGAAGATCGTGGATCATGGACAAAACGTTAAGGTGAGCAATGTCCAGCTTAGCGCGTTGCAACGAATCAAAATATCGTTTGCCTGCTGTCCGTGTAAACTTTATGTAGAACAATCGTTGTTATTCTCTTTATTTTTAACTAATATAATTTTCAATGTCTGCATGTTAATAGATGTTCTTATATTCAGAAGCGAGACTGTTGCAGATTTGTTCTATGTCACGTGCTTTTGTAACGTGTACGCGTGGATACTAATAAAGTATAAGTTGCATTTTGACTTTCTAGTGGTTTTTACTCTGCTACTAAGGCCTTGTCAACTCCTCTACCATGTATCGTGATTATTGTATTATTGGAGCCTGCATTTCTTTTTTTTGTACCAACGAATGGTAGGCCATTACCGGTAACAACATTCTTTGTTTTTTCGAAGCCACTTTGCAGCGCAGATCGTGATTCGGGAATTTTCTGCACCGCTGCAAAAGCGCTGTTTATCGCTGTCAAAGGGCTTTCCACTGCAGCCAAAATTTGCGGCTGCTGCAGCCCAGCGCTTTTACAGCTCTTTTGTAGCGCTTCTTGAAGCCATTCTGCAGCGCTGCAGCAGCGCTGCAAGTTTCGTACGGGCAGTTAATCCTAAAACCTATAGGTGCAGGGCAGCAGAAAATATCAAATAATTAATTCTTGTCGGGGTGTTACACAGGGCGCAGAGGTGTTATTTGTCTCTTTATTATATCCTACAGTGTAGCTGCTGTTATTCGTCCACAGTCATTACCTTCAGTGGTTTTCCGGAGCATTGGATAATATTTAACCAGGTTTGTAAGATGATCGTATGACGGTTTGCTTGATTCCACAGTATAAAGTCAAAGGGAATGTGCGGTATCAACTGTAAAATTTAACTACAATCAACAACCAAGGTCATGCCCAAATAACTCCTCTGTACCCTGTGCGTGTTACACATGTATATTGCTATACACTGCTTATGCTGGTGAAGTTTTCGGCTCCCTACTGTGTACCCAGCGTACCCTTCAACCCTTTAAGCCCCAATATCCACATACAAATTCTCCACAGTGATATTCATACATTTACTTAGAGATACGTTGAGAGAGTTAAATAAAAGATCAAAGCATTTTCTCTTTGGTGATCATTTAATTAATTCTCATAACCATTTCTCTTGACAAATTATGTATGGATATCGTTAGGGGAAAATTATTGATGTTGGTCACCATTGGGACTTAAAGGGTTAATCCATGTACTAGTACGCAATGTGATAGTGTCTGGACACTGCATACCAGTGTCAGGGTTGTCATGGTTACAAGGTACACTCAGCTGCAGTTCTTGGCTCCACCAGCCTCTTAGGTACTTCCCCTCCTTAAGCTCCTCTTTTGGTCAGTTAAATTCAAAGGATAAATACTACCCATAATCTGCCTAATGGAGTGTTTCCCCTGTAGAAAAACAATCGCTTCCTCCAACAAGGTCGAGTTAGTACATTGCTAAAAAGAGCATGACACCTAAATAACATACATGTACATGTAAGCAGTCTTAATTTCAAACCAGCATGTTACACGTCTTTGAAGAGTGACAAGTGAATATATACTGGTATACATCATTCTGCTCACCTTTTTTCCAAAGTATTTCTTGCTTAGTGCAGCAAATCCAAGAACAGTGATCAGACAAGAGCCAATACTGGAGAGATACAGCACCCTTTCAGCTACAACAAAACCAACTGTGAAGAAGATATTTGATGCTGGAAGGAATGGAACAGCAAGGATAGCAAGTCCCATGGTTATAAGAATCCTGAAAAAAAGAAGATTATCTCTCTTGTCAAACACAACATGCAATGAACTGCAAATGCAATGTAGCAGATGCACATGTGTTATCAAGAACAGAAAATTGATGCTTGCATGATTGTATTATTTAAAGTTGGGACTATGATCATGTTTGTAGAATTTAGACCAATTTATTTTTCCATTTCTCCCACACAGACATTCTTAGGACTGCATCACACATTGACAGTTTTGCCCCATGACTGTTGGGGAGGACTGCATTACGAGCCAAAAGAATATCTGCTTGGGAGGCCTATTAATAATTATTCCAACACATAGACAATTATTACTGGAAAAAAAGGAAGAGCCACAGGACCAAAGTACTGTTGAGTAAATGCATGTGAAATCTTAACAACCTACAAGTTGAACAGTTAAGTAAAAAAGAAGATGTTGATATATGTTGGTCCAAGAATTAATTCACTTTGCATTCACATCAGAAAATTGACTGGCTCAGCTTAATTAAGGCATTCTCCCTCCCTTGGTGTTTGTGCCAGATAAACTTGAAAGTGATACAAATGTGCTGGTGGCCTACAACTACATGGTCTGCTATTACATTTCTAATCAGAACAAAGTTAACTTTGTATTCAGGTTACACAATACCAGAATGGAATATCACACCACATGAATTAAATTTGTATTCAAAACTGGTATGAACTCATTCCAGAATGACTTGTGTAGGAATGAAACTTTGTCTTTAAATTATTAAGTAAACATATACAGAGTAATAAAGTTATGGAGATGGGACGGACTCATTTCAAAATTAAAGTATTCTGTGAATAGCCCCTAAAAGATCCTTACCATTGTATTTGCAAATTCCTCCCACATAAACAGTACGCAAGTAGCAGGAGAAGCACAGTCCACAGGGCAACAATGCAGAGTATACGTGGATCACTATATGTGTTGATTATTGGCACACAACCCATTGACCAATCAAAACACTTACTTATGGTTGAATAAATTTTAATTGTTACATATCGATATTTTAGATTTTTAGGGTGGAAGTGTATATATTCTTATTGTTTCTCTTACTGTAAATAGGTTTGTAGTTTTTTTTCATGCTTTTATTACTTTTCTGATTGAAGATCAGAGAGACGACGATATATAATTTACGTTTTTGTCGTCTCAAATTGTTTGTTTATGGTTCGTTGATTCCCATGTTAATTTCCTGGGTCCTTAAGAAGAGCACTAAACACTCAACAAATTTATCGCAGCAATCTCTTAAAAAACAACAACAACAACAACAAGCTCGAGCTGCTTGTTTACATTCAGCTTGTCACGTGCACATGCTTATCACGCAATGCACAATTTACCGGTTTCCATTATTTGCCCATATAAAAAAATATGTTGCATCTAAGCTTTTCGATGAAATTGACATTTTCAGCGAGAAAATGTCAGTAAAACGTCGTCGCAAAATCGACCGAATTAGTTGATATTATTGGATTTGCTTGGAATAATGCATGGGCTATGAACACACGTTTTGTACTTGAATGGGAATGAGATTCGTGTATTTTTGTAGAAAAAATTGCTTAATTATTTAATTTAAAAGTATATAAAGTAATGTTAATTATTCAATTAAAAAACTAATGACAAAATATACATAAATAATTTAGTGTTATCTCCTAAAACTCTCTAAAATTCCCTAAAAAACTTAAAAATATTTTAACCGCTGATAAGTTGAAGTGTAGATGACTCTGATGAAAAACTGCCGATTTGTTGTGCTCAGTGGACAGTACTCTAGACACTGTTGTAGCATATGAGTGGACTGAGCCCTCTCTTGGTTGGTAGGAATTCAAAAAAATAAAAACGTTGAAAAAAAGTTTTTATTTTTTTACATTCCTACCAACCAAGATAAATCTCTATCCAGTGGATAATGCAATTAGTTCATACCTATCCGCTGGATAGTGATTTATCCGGTGGATAGCGCTATTTAACGTTTGAACAACTGGGGCCTGACGAAAAACAAAAAAAAAATTCACGCGACACTGGACAAGGCGATGACGTGACGTGGCACCGCACTGGTCATTTACCCCTCCAAAGGAATAAAGTGCCATCGCAAAATTACCCTGAAACAGATCGCTTTCTAGAATTTCCAACACACCTGATGAAAAACGAACACTATATTTTTCTCTAGTCTATCCATACCTTTTTTACTGCAACTTAGTTTGGGCCTCTACTTACAGAACTAACCTTGTTCGTCTTGAGATTTTACAGAAACGAGTGATCAGAACTATAACTAAAACCTCTTTCGAGGCACATACTGATCCAATCTTTCAAAATCTTGGTATCTTAAAATTTCATGATATATACTTACTACAACTAGGCTTATTCATGTACTCCTATCAAAACCATACTCTACCTTTAAAATTTCATTGTAAATTTACCTTACAAAGTCAAATTCATTCGTATAATACAAGAAACTCGTGTAAATTTCGTTTGCCTTTCTGTCGCACTCGAACCAAACAATTTTCCGTTTTTTATCAAGGACCTAAATTTTACAACACCTTAAACACCAACATCATCAAAGCTTCCTCACCTTTCTCCTTTAAAAGGGCACTTAAGGCATTTATTTGTAATAATTATAAGTATACTCCAACAAAAATCTTGGGAAAAAGCCTTTTAACATTCAACATTTGTAAACTTCCCTAATATTGATTAGTTTAATTTTTCACCTGATATTATATTGTATCCGTCGCCGTAATTTTTATGCCATCTTCGAAAAATTGTAATTGAGGAGGCCTAATTAACATAAGCTCTATAGTTTCTTTTAGGCCTCCTCACCATCTCTTCCTAAATTTTTTTTATTTTGGCATCTTTTTGTAATTATTGTAATCGTGTGGCAAATAAATGAAATACCTAAAACACAAAAAATTCCAGCGAAACGGGAGAAGGATTGGATAAGAACACAGTCCAGTCCCCACACTCTCCAAGTCCAAAATGGCGCGCCAGTTAATTTGATAATAATAACAATTGCATCATCTTAATGCAAGGTTTGTTTGGGTTGTTTTCTTTAAAAAAGCAACAAAAGCGTTTTTGTTATCCAGCTCTCCTAACTGTGGATGGATGGTTTCATTTTTTCAGCTCTCAAGGACTTGGAAAATCAGAGGTCACTTCGATACTGCTCACTGAAGCTCGTATTTGTTTTTATACCGTATTAATTCGAATAAGCGCCCAACCTCGAATTAGTGCCCAGCCTCAAATAAGCCCCCACCACCACTCCCTCCCCCTCCCAATCAAACTCAAATAAGCGCCCACCCCCACCCCCACCCTATCCACTTGAGAGACAATGAATAAGTACTAATGAGAGACTTCCCCGTGGACGGAGTTTTCTTCAGAGTATTTTACAGAAACCTTGCGTTGTTACTTCTTCGCGTTTTGTTATAATAAATAAATAATAATAATCTTTATTGAGGATATCAATTTCACTGATAAGTGATTTACCACAGAGTCCTCAAAAATTAAAAAAGAACAAAAAGGAAAAATAAAGACTAATATATGAATATATAAAAATTAAACTAAAAACTATTTACATTTCTCAACACTATTTTAAAACTAGCTAGTGATGGGCTTTGTCTGATTGAAAGGTCCAATTTATTCCAATCGTTTGAGGCAAAGTTTGTCGAGGTCCAATGGCCCCAGTTCCCATTAGATGCACTCTTACGAATATTGTTTTTACATCTAGTATTATAATCATGTTTATCCTTATTGAATTCAATATTAAAACGATGTGAAAATAAGTTATTCAAACATTTATAAATAAAAGTTGCCCTATGCTCGGCAGATGATCCAATAGGCACATCTAAAATTATTTTTGCAGCTTTATTGTATTGTTATTAGCATTTACTGTTTTGTTGCAAAATAAACATTCTACACTTGCTGAAAATGGTGAAAATTTAATACGCGCCCAGCCTCGAATAAGCGCCCACTCTCAAGGTCCAAAAACAGTTAATAAGCGCCCAGGGCGGTTAATCGAATAAGTACGGTAATCTACGTTTGTATGGTCATGCTCCTTTGCTGATGGGTATTTACAGCAAATATTCAGGCTATTATAAAGTCAGACGAAGATTTAACAATTAATGAATGAGGCTGAGTATCTTATGAAGAATAATTATGGAGATCGAGGAGGGTGTTATCCGTCGAGGCCGTCCTCCGAGATCTCCATAATTCTTCATATGATACGTACGAAAGCCGAATTCAATAATTGTTTTATTATTCATTCAAAATAATTCTTAGTTTAAAAACGTAGCTAAAACAAGCTTACCTGCATCGATGTTATTAAGTTTATCTTCGATAGTTTACGTTTAGGTTTGTCCAGCTCCGCAAATATTCTCCAAATAGCAGATGTCGCCCTCCGAGTTGTCTTCTTGCTGTTTTTGCTATGTTTTTAGCCGTTATTTCGCCTCGTTCCAGCTGTAGTTCTTACTCTTGAAACGAGTGAAGCGTCCGCCATTTTAGTTTTTACAACGAAAACACCCCAATCTCGTCCCCAGGTCTTCTCTGTTAACGGCGCATTAACCTGTAGAAGGCTGCATTTTTGACGTCATTTCCTCGTTAAACACAAAATTCTTCCAAATTTGATCATCAGTAACTGGCTACGGTGAATTATGCGTGTGCTTTTAGTCAATCAGAATTGGCAAAATATTTTGAATGAATAATAATATATATTAACGAACGTTTTGTTAAGCTAACTTTATCTGGCAAAAATATAAAAAATGGACCTGACAAAATATGGAGACTTTCCATGCTTGGAGTAATGCTTAAAAATATGACATGAAACTGAATATAAATCAAAGAAAAATTCAAGCATCTTGTAAAAAGATCGTTATATCTAGGTCAGAACATCATCATTTGTGTTCTACGATGGTTACTCGGTTTTCAAAGGAAAAAATGACCCTTTTTTGCTAAATCATGTGTTTGTTGTGCTAATCAGAGACCCGTTTTAGATCAATTTTAAGGTAAGAGTCGGTGTATTTCTAAACAACGAAACTGATTTGGCTTTGACAATTCATTTTCACTTACCAAATACAGAATAAGGGCTTCTTGTCAACAATTTGGTTTGTTTATGGTCTGAATTATGCTCAAAATTCCATTTTGCATGTGCAAAAGTTCTAAGGCAGTTGATCTCGAAGCGATGTAATTAAAACATAAGGTAGTGTAAGGTTACTTTTATGCCTTATGCAGATTAGAAAATGCATTGTTTTCGAGTGTTGAAATGTGAATTGATCTGATTTACTAATCCGAGGCCGCTTTGTTCTAAACAAGGTTAAGTTAAACGAGGGCTACTCTCGATTTTCAATTCTGTTTTAAAACTTAAAGATGAAGACTCCTGTAAATTTCTGTAAATCTTAACTTTGGCTGCCCCTGTGCGACAATACGTGAAACTAATTGTCTAATTTCACGTGTTAGAGTGGTTTTCGTTTGAGTGTCGTAAAACCAAAACCAAAGTAATTACTCTGGCCAATCACATAGGACACAGACAATACATTGAACCAATCAAAACTCGAAGTAATTACATGTGGCTGACGCAAAGCGCGGGAAAATGCATGCGAGCGCGTCACAATTGGCTTTGGTTTTACTTCTAATTGGATGAAAAGGTAGCGCGAATCTTTTAAGCCAATCGCATCGTGTAGAAAGTGCAAAACCAATTACTTTTCGACACTCAAATGAAAACCGCTCTATGGGGAACGTATACAAGCGACGACAAATCGAAAAGGACTCTTAATTTTCGTCAATAAAAACAACCGTGCTAATTTTCTGGGCCCAGTTCTTCGAAGGCCGATTAGCGCTAATCCGGGGTTATATTTCAATCCGCGTTTCTTTTCCTTTTATTCAAAAGCATTTAGCGTAAAACGGTGGCCCATATCTGCGAACACAACAAACAGTTCTTGAAACACAACAAAATATTCCTGGAACACAACAAACACTTTTCCAAACACAAAACGGTATTATCTTAACACAACAAAAGTTTATCGAAACACAACACGGATTATTGAAACACAACACAACATTTGCAAAACACAAAACAAAATTCTTGTTGAATGGCCTGATAAATTTCGCCAACATTACTGTTCGTATTCCTTCTTCTAATCCGTGTACTCGCGAAGCCTATAGTTCAAGTACGCATAGACATGCCGTTGCATGGTACTGTTCTAAAAAGAGTAATATAACCGAGTAATCAAACCCACGCTGAAAATAATGACGTATGAGAACCGTCTCTTTGTTTACGGCTTCTCCACATCTAGAGTAGTATTGGTGAGTTTCCTTCGAGCTCTTCTCATCAGTTCAAGCGCTTAAAAAACACATCCATTCTTGCGACAGATTGACACATGCGGGGAAGGCGCATAACCATTCAGCGGTTGAGTAAATGTGAGTTCATGCTTTGTTTTATAGCAAATCCTGCATTACGTAGTAGGGAGAATTTTGTGTTGTATTTTGCAAATATCGTGTTGTGTTTGGATATTATTGTGTTGTGTTTCCATAAATTAAACCTTTGTTGTGTTTGGTTAATACCGTGTTGTGTTTGGAAAAATGTTTGTTGTGTTCCAAGAATATTTTTTGTTTCAAGAAATGTTTGTTGTGTTTGCAGATATGGGCCACCGTTTTTAGACTTAATTTTAGTCCGCGAAGTCCAAAAAGCATTTTCCGGGATGATTTTCTCTATTCTTTTTAGAGCATCCAATTAACAAATCAGTGGCATAAGTTAATTAGCAAATCACATGCAAAAAAAGATTAAACTGGATTACTTTTAAAGTTTCCATACCTGAATTCACATTTCGCAATAACCCTAGGTTATCTTAACTTACCTTTCAACAACCCTGCCCTAGTCAAGAAAAAATCCCTTGGGAAAATAATGAAGCTTTCCGTTGAGTCTATTTTCTTAGACTACGCTGATATCCTTAAAGTTTCCCTCATACCATGAGACAGCCAATATATAGTCATATGTGCATTGTCAGGGACGAGCTGAGGAGATGATAGCGGAAACTTACTTGAAATAATAGTTTAAAGAGGTAAAGATAGTTAACGTGTTGGAGCTCCTTCTTCCAGCAATTAACCCAGAAAGCCCTTCCAAAACGTTATTTGGTCTTTAACCACACAGGGTGTACAGGTTTTTTCCCATTGGAACCCGCGAAAGCGAGTCGCGAAGCGAAGAGAAAGAAATAATCTCTCGCCGACCAGGCTCTGGTTGTTCAAACGATGGATAGAGCTATCCACCGGATAAATCACTATCCAGTGGATGAGTGTTATAGGGAAACTAATTGCGTTATCCACTAGATAGAGATTTAACCAGTGGATAGCTTTATCCACGTTTTGAACAACTGGGGCCAGCACTTTAGCACTTCGCTCTTTACGCTTCTCCATCGCCGCTGATGAGCGGGAAGACGTCTGGCATCCAGGTTAGCCTTCCATTGACTGTGTGCTTGATTTGACATCACTGCGCTTAAAATTGGCTCAAACATTTCTTGCACCCAAGCGGAATTTGTTTTTGCTTTCATGGCACAAGTTGATTGTTTTGGAGTTGTTATAACAGCTGTGGTTGGTTTGTTGGATTCTTTGCGGCTGTTGTCATCAGCCAATCTCGTCTCAAGAGCCCGTTTTCTCTCTGGTCAGCACCAAAAACGCGTCAGGACACTTAACACATGGCCAAAAGGGATCTATGGAGACGCGATTGGTGATCAGCCAGTAAAATCACTACATTTGAGTAATGCCTACAAGTTTGTACGCTCTTCCATGGCCACCGAGGTCAAGGGTCTTAGGCGTTTCTTGTTTTAATCAATTAGACCACGTGGAAACAATAGCAAGGATGTATCGAATACTTGTTTGTTATTGTAACTTGCAATTTGCCGACAAATGTAATGAAAAATATAACTATGACAAAGGACGTTTTAGTTTTTTAAAAAAAATGACCCTAGGCCACCATGGCTTAACTGACGGACAAACAAAGGAGTACCGCGACGTTAATGACTTATCAGGTCGTGCAATCATTCATTGGTCAAACCATGTACATGATTACTAATTTGAAATGAGAAATGCTAAAGTATAAAGCAAGCCAAGTGCGGAACAATGTTATTTTAATCATACTGATAGCGTTACAGGTATTTCAGCCAGTCTATATATGTCGTAAGGATTTTGCAAAGCGTTAAAACAATAGTTAAATATGTAATCCCTAGATTCTTAGCTTGTTTAAACCCCTTTGTTTATAATGTACACTACGACAGTAATAAATACAGGGTAACTTGTAGTCAGAAGTCCTTTGAAACTCCACGGGAGCATGGGAGTGCGGAGTCCGTGGAGGAATGCCAGTGAATATAGAAGACAGGTAATTCTTCATTCCAACCATTGCAAGGTTTTTTTATGTATATACTGACTTTAAGTCACCCTATACTCTATTGAGAGTTTAAAGCCACGGGAGGCCCACTGAAGAAACACTTTTGTCCCTGAAACTGCCCTGAAACCCAGGGGCATCTAATTATAAGCGAGATTTCACCTTACAACTGCTGGGGCTAGGATCACAGCTTTTTTTTTTTGTATCCTAAATTACCAAGCTGGATGTTTTAAGGCCCTTTCGTTAAAGTTTTTTCTCCTTTTTCGAGGTTCTCTGTTTCTCTCTCTTTTTTAAGGTACGTTTTTTTGCATGGAACTATCTCATCCAAAGGCTAGAGCTAATGCTAGTTTGTATTTTAAGAAGGGTACTTAACCCGATAACAGTCTTCTAAAAACATTTAAAAAAGTTAGTTTTAATTGCAAATCTGAGCCCGTAGAGAAACTAAATGGTTATTATATGATAAATCTGTGGGTGCTTAATAAATCTGTAAATTCAGTTTCAGCCCGAAAGTTTTCAACGTTCTGAATGACGAGCATCTTTTGCATTGCATTGTCGGTGAAAGGGTAAGACATTACGTCACTCGTTTACGAAAAATTGGCTGTGCACTAAAAACAACTTCGGTGCAATCCAACATGGCGGTTGATCTTCTCAGATAGTGGCTAACTGTTAAGGTTTGTCATTCAGTTAAAACCTTAATCGCTTTATACTTCTTTGATCTCCTCCGCTGATTGCTGGAAGTCCTACTCAGTCCCGTTTTTCTTAGCCTGAAAGATTAATCTATAAATAGCCTAGTTAAAATCTAAAAACGCGATAAGAGAGATTTACATCCTTGGGTGACGGGCTGCTGATAAAAAACTGAAGGGCCTTACTGCTACACTTGTTTTTCTTTTTTTTTTAATGCTTAAATCTCTTTTTATGTCTGTTTTAATTCTTTCAGTATTTTCTTAGCTTAGTTTCTAAGTCAATAACTATGCATTTACTGTTTATACTCGTTCCGTCTTAAACTGTCCGATTATTGGGGATGCTCCTTCTTCTCCACATCAATCAGCACTAGCTTCAGGAGGCACGTTGTAATACGGATGATATTCATTGTGTTTGTTTACATTCAAATATGGTGCATCCTTTTCCATTATCGCCTCCATTTTTTCGATCAAACGGTAGAAACTGGGACGAATGTAAGGGTCTTCGTTCCAACATTCAGTAATCAGCTCATATCTGTTATAAATTGAGAAAAAAAAAAAAAAAAAAACATTCAATGCTTAGTAGAGCTCCAGTCAATTATTAGACAGTGTCAATAGACCTCTTTATAGCTTGAATGTTTTGATTTCCCAAAAGAGGTCCCAGGGGAATTTGACCGTTAGACATGAACTGTATTGGCAAAACAAAACATACAAGCGAAAGAGGTCTATTGGAATAAAAGAAATTTTTTTAGTAGAATGTATAGGCTTCTTAGCTTCATGAGTTTACAGGGAGGCTCCACCCTGAGGTCCAACTCCTTTTATACAGCATTTTTCATGACAGAAGAGGTACCCCTTTCGTATACATTCCTTTCCTGCCTCCCCTGAAAAAATGGTACGACTAATTCACTTTTTAAGCCATCAAGCCCTTAACATTAAGCATACAATAAAGGCACCTCTGCTTAAAATATCTTTTAGTGTAAATTACCGAAGTTACAAAATTTCCTATCATTTCAAACATTTTAGCTCGTGAAATTCCTACCTTTCCATATACATGTGGCCTAAAAAGGTACTCCTTTTGGGTGAAGCTTCCACGTCAAGCCCATTAAAATGGGCTCTTGGAACGTTTTGGTTATCACGCGATTCCCTATTCCTTCATCCAGCCATTATTATGTAAAAGAAAAGAACTTTAACTTTATCCCTTTTAATTGCTGAAAAATGTATTTCCTTTTGAATACGAATAAAAAACAGACTAGAAAATTTTCTCGACTTTTTCACGACAGAAAATCTTATCTGGTCCTCTTAAGTCATTTTACAGACCGAAATGATAGATTTCCCTACCCTTTCATATACTTCGACTAGCAAAATTCCTATACCAGAAGACTGACAGAGGTACCCCTTTTGGGGGGTGCCTCCCTACTGACTCCCTACTGAGTACATGGAGTACTCCCCCCGAACCCAGGAAAGAGATTAACCTAATCACCACTAATGATGCCTTCATTGACCATAAAGCCAATGGAGGGTTTCCTTGTTCAAAGAATGAGGATCCCATCAAAAGTTTTCCCCTGCCGTCCGTCTAGTCAGTATTTAATATGATCAAAGAAAGCGTTAAAATATTTGACGAATTCGTATGCTGCACCGTTCGGTGTGAAATGTAACTGAGCAGACGCACAGAAAAATCGAATCTATTTGTTAAATCTAAGACCAATCTAATCAAGAAACGTACACGTCATCGGAGCACATGTCAGGCCTTTCCATGCGATAACCAGTACCGAGCAGTCGATACAACTCTGAGTTGGTCAGCGTGGGGTATGGTACGCCTCCTGACAATTGCGAGAAAGAAAACAAATGATTACATATCAGCAACTGAAAACATGCCATTTTCCATTAGATAGGTTTCTATTAAAGATGCCTTAGTCGATTGTCACTCCTCCTCATATAAACTCAACAAGGCCATTTTGCAAAAATGGTTGATTGAATGGAGGTCTGGTATAGAGCCAATGCAGTTAAATGTGTAATGAAAGAAGGCACTCCAGGGTGATTACCAATAAGGCTTCTCGTTTCCAGTCATCAAATGTTCGCAAATTTTTAAATTTGACATATCAAAATATGTATTGTCACATACGGTTATCATCTAGGAGATCTTAATCAATTAAAACAGAGCCCAGATCAAACAAGAAAATTCAAACTTGCCGCAAATAAAACATTATAAAGCATTGTTTTCGCCCTTCCTGGAGGCAGTAACCTTGATAACAATCGTAACAGTTAAGCCACATCCCACCATGGCAAAGCGGGGAAGGTGGGTTAAGGCACGGTCCCCTTAATTCCCTTGGAGAGCTCAAAACTTTGCAGTGTAAAACCATTATCCTGCCGGTGGTACATGAGTTTTCAACATTTTGACATCATTTCTACGGTCGATAAGAGTCATAGATTATGAAAAATGCTTTTTTGATTTGTCAGTCACCTCAAATTTAACATGACAACTATAAACTACAAAATTACTGTCCACTCACCCAAGGTAGCCATTTCCCAAAGAACAACACCAAAAGACCAACTATGAGAAAAACCAGAGGTCATAAATATGTACAGATTCACGGCATTTAGATTGTTTACTGCCCACGAAGGAGCCCAAAAATGCGTGTACTCTTGAGCTTTGGATGTAATTGGAAAACTGTTAAGGACTGGAAGAATCCGTTTTTAGCAGCTATATATTTAGACAGAGATGCCTTCAATACTATGATTCCATATTTGGGCAAACAATTTTCCGTGCTTCTAATTGGACGGCTAAAAACCCTAGCATGCCAAAATAAGGGGATTTAGGCGGTTCAGAGTTATATGCTTCTGTAATTTTTGACGGCAACTACAATTTTGAGAAGTGATTCAGTAGAAAAGCTTCAATAGTTCCCTTGTCAAGGGAGCGGGAAAACTTATCACTCACACATCACTTTTGGTCGTGTAAACCCCTTGATAAAGTGATTCTGGGGCCATCCACTTTACAGGAAGTTTTCTGGACTTCGCTGAGCTGCTCACATCTTCATAGATTTGTCTCATCAACCCAAAGTCTGACACTTTGATCTGGTTGTCATGGCCAACAAGAACATTACGGGCAGCAAGGTCTCTGTGAACAAGATTGTTTTCGGCGAGATGATTCTAATAACAAATAAGCAACGAAAAAACTATTAAAATGATCTCAAAACATAATAACGGGGGTACGCCGAACACCAAGTAGTTAAGTATAGATGAAAAAACACAAATGATAAGTAAATATCGGCCCTGATCTGATCCAAAATATTTACGTTTAGTTTCATAACGAAACGAATTTAGCCAAAACTGGGTCGACCGAAAAGAATTTTTTTTCCACATAAGCCACTTTAATGTATCCCATCTATTTCATGTTTATAAAATATTGACTTTTGAATTCTTCTTTCCAAGTTATACTCAGAATCAGAATCCCAGCAACATTATCCAGAAAACAAAGATAATTACCATTCCTTTAGCAATTTGCCAGGCAAGTAAAAACATTTGTTTGGTAGAAAAGTTCTCCTCTACGTCACAAGGATCCTCGTCTGACTCCTCTAGGTTTTCAGTTGAAAGTGGCATTGCAGAAGCTTCACTTTTTCCTAGTGATGTCGTTGGCCTGGTTAGAAGTTCTTTGTCAGTCACTTTGAATTCCTCATCCTAATTAAATTGACAAAAAAAAAACTATCAAAGTTTTGGTTTAGCTTGAAACAGCACAGCTTTCAAGTAATTACTTTCTTTGTTAGGAAAATAAATAACTAACGGATAAGAAGATAAAAACTAACATAATTTGCTTGAGCCAGATAAGAGCCTCAGAATATATAAGTATTATCTATTAAAAGTAACTTCAAAGTGACCAGTCTAGAGCTAGATAAAATTTACTTTGGGTCCAGGGTACTGTTTTCAAGTCTAGGATGAATATCCATGCCCACAGTTTGATGTTTACCCAGAAAGCCTCGGCCACCTGCTGATACACGCGGTACTGATTAAAAACAACAAACACACCATTTTACCAGACGATTCGTTATATCAGCCATCGTTCTGGAAGTCACAAGCCCGCAACTGAAAACAGCTCAAGAGAACGAAAACAAGACGCTGAAACGTAAATCCAAGACAGCGCAGAAAAGGTACACCATCGACGAAACACATTAGTGGCACAGGAGAACAAGGATCACGTTGTGTCCTTCTAACGTAAGCAAAATAAGGCGTTCTAGAGGCAAATTCTTCTTTATTATTAAATAAGTAATTATTATGGTGTTTTTGTTTTCGTCTTACATCTACTTCGGTGGAAGTCGATGGAATCACTTCAAGAACGGCATCTTTGTTGCTTTGTTGCGGAGACACTGCAATGTCTTCTTGGTCTTGGTGCATAGAATGTTGATCCTCCTTAACTTCATACTCATCAGCCAAACTTTGCTAAATGATTAAAGAAAATGGCGATGACATCTACATGTAGAAAAACTATAACGCTATTGCAGGTTTTCACGCTATTAAAAATAAAAATCACGCTATTAAAAATAAAAATCAAAAGCGTGTAATAGATAAAGTCTAGAATCTGGGAAATGAAAGAAGGTAAATATACAAAGGCCCTCGCCAAGATTCAGGTCAGTGCAATTTTTCATGCGCGAGAAATTCGGAGAATTTTTTTACCTACATTTATAGAGCTTTATTTGGAGACGCAATGTTGGTGCCCATCCGAATGGTCACTAACATGGCGGCCGGAAACCAACAGAAACATGTGTCACGGAGTTGTGCTACTTAAGGGTGAGTTCATCTCTTGAGGAACTCATTAACATTAACATTAATACAATGACCATTCAGATAGCAAAATCCCCCCAACAGAGTCAATTTTTCAGCCTTCATGGCAGGTCTCTCGTCCGCCATGTAAATAGCTTACGAGCAAGCCCTCTGGGGTGCTCTGGCGGCTGGGCGGGAAAAGGAGGGAGAGCTTACGGCTACGTCTCTGGAAAATGAATAAGTCGATGCAAAATGCTGATTGGCGGAGATGACATTAGTAATGACGCCATTATCCTTGGCACGTGTTTTTCAATGTTTGTTTACAATCGCGCTCGTTTCCTCTTCGCGCTGATGGCGAAAATCTGACAGCTCAGTCGACGGGAAGCCACAGGCGAATTGGAAATAGAATTCAAATTCCAGAGAGGTAGTTGCAAGCTCTCCTTTCTTTTCCCGCCTAGCCCCCGGAGCGCCCGGAGAGCTTGCTCGCAGGCTACCATGTAAATGCCGCGTCACGCAAAAGCTTAGAAATTTCAGCGTACTGTATCACAAAACGAAGAACTTTTTCGCAGTGAAAATTTTCCCGATTATTAGTTTTTAGCGGCTCTAATAATTCATGAAAGTAAGAACTCAGGAGGATCAATAATTCCTTTGAGTTTTTGATGACGTAATGTGTAAACCAGCAATATTCAAATGTGTGACGCAATCTCGCCAATAACTCAATAATGGAAACATGGAGTCAAGGTTAGACAGACTACTGAGCTGATATTTCTATTTGTCATCCCAAATTGCGATACGCTAGAACCACATGCAAGCCTTCATAAAATGTTACGCATACTAAAAAACGTTCGCAAACCAAAATGTTCCACTTCTTATGTCACGGTCGCTTGTAACGCGCTCTCTTTCCACCTAAAGGTCACATTTAACGTTACCCAACGCACGTAAAGAAGAACGGTATTATATTACACCCCTCGTTACGTGAGAAAAGGAAGCGTATAAGGTTCAGGCCCCGTCCACACGAATCCGGATATTTTTGAAACCGCACGCTTTTTAAAACGAATCGGCCTTCCATCTACACCAAAACGGTAAATCCGCTCCCCGAGACCGCATCGAAACCCGTCTTCAGAGTGGAATTTTTTAATAATTCGTCGGGTTTGGCCAGTTCGTAAAGACGACCGAAACCGGATATTTTTAAATACTCGGGTCCAGGCTTAAATCGGAACTTGAAAAATTTAAAGTAGAGGCCAACAACCCTCTGTTTACTTTCGCTCCAGACGAATGAATCGGCCTTTACCTAGTTATTTCTCTTTGACATTCCTACTTGAGAAGTGCATGAAATGTAACCCTAAAGCACTGGAAGTGGGAAGGATATACGGCCAGTGAAATCATAACGCTGGCCCGAGTGCAGTTGCAATTGCAAACTGCAGTAGCGTATTCGTGTGAAGCGTGAAACCGGATACACCACCCCGAATTTATGTTGACGCAAAAATGAAGTATTCTGTTTCGCCGTATCCGGATTCGTGTGTTTTGCGGCCTTAGACACTTCCTTCTTACATCAGACAGATCGTGAGTGGCCGAAGCCATGTCCTGTGCAACGTCATCCTGGCGCAATAAAGCCATTTCCATCGTCACTGGTGTCTTCTTTTCCTTTGCCTTCGTCGAAACTTTGCTTTCCCGTCCTTCCTGTGTGTGAAGGTAAGACAGATTAATCCTCTTTTCCTTTCGATGAAAGGGTTTTTCAGGAAGAACTTGACTAAAAGAGGTTGTTTCTTGGTGTTTCGGATGGGTGCAATCACCAAATGACGTAATACAAAGATTGACAACAACACTAATATATAGATTTAGCCAGGGCTAAAAGCGAAGCTCCCGTTAATAAATTCATAATTTAAATCAAGCAATAAACTTGTAATCCACAGATCAGGGCACATTCATTTGACTTTTGAGGCAAAGGCTGAGTGATTTTAGAGAACAATCAGAATTTGACCGTCAAAGAGTGAAACAAGTTTTACATCAAGTTATTTGTACACCGAAAAATAGCAATCATGTTCGATCACAGTAGATTAGGCCTGGAAAACAAATAGACCTATTCGTGTATTGTATTTGCATTAGCTGTAGCATCATAATGTGGCATTCACCAGTCTCTCCAACATTGCTCCGTTAGAGAGACTATGGATAATTGGACAACCCCGAAATATAATTTTAAGAAACACATGCGCCACGATAGTCCTTGGTGGCAGCCAATTCACACGTTGCATTCCTCTGTCTAAAAGAGAGGCCAAAATAAAAATCAGGCCGGAATTTTTTGTGTTCGACAAGTTTAGTTTACTAGTAAAGCTTGGCGACGAATCTGGTTGCGTGTAAACCAGACTTTTAAACATACGTTTTCTCATCACGTCTCAGGTAAACAGTACACAGACCTCGGACAGAATTTGTTCTTTTTTGCCCTATTTAAACCTATAATTCTGCAGTTTTTCACAATTTTGCAAGAGAATTTGCACTCATTCAACATCTACGAAGATCAAAGCACGCGCTTCCTTTGCACAACAAATTATAGCATTGAATTATAAAACGTTTTCTGTTAGAAAAATCTGGTCCTATGTGATATGCGGGGTAATAATTATGGGCTTTAATGAAAACGATAAAAAAATTCCCAAAATCACTTTTCGGCCAGCCGGACGGGTTCTCACTTTTGACAGGCACCAAATTTGCAGTGCGATTAATAGAGTTACCATTTACGCTTCAACATAATAGAGAAATTGTTATGTTTAGGTTTTATTTCCCTTTATTCATTAAACTGTGTATGATTTTGTTATGTGTAATCTTTAAAAGCGAGTGATATTTACGCGCGGCGTTTTGAGTATTCCTACATGCGATGTTTATGTTCGACTGGAAACAACCGGTGCCGCGATGAAAATTGCGAGAAGGACTACTAACAATCAATAAAATAAGTTTAATTCGGTGAAACATGTACAGAGACAATAATTTTCATTCAAGAAGAGAAGTATTGAGAGTAAAGTGTCTCAGAAAATCATGAGTCAGGCAAGCATAAGCTTATTTATGTTTTAAGCCGGCTTCCCGGTGTTCGCTCTTTTTCAAGATGAACTCGAGGCAAGAAAATCGCTCAGAGCTTTCTGTTTACAGCCAAAATCATAACTAAATAATCTTCGGAACCTTTTCTTTGAATTTGCGGGTCAAAAAATGTCTAAAGGCTTTTTAAACCTGATACTATTGTAGGTTAGATCATTGCTCGTGTTTTAACTTAACCTAAGCCGCATAAACCATACGCTCGACTTCAGGAAACCGAAAAAAAAAAACATCAAAAACAATAATGGCTCAAGCTTACCAGTCGAGATGCTGCTTCTGAAGGTCATCAAGTGTTCCAGAATCGCTTGAGACTTTTCAACCTTCTTTCGCCTCAAGCAAGGGCAAGTGAGTAAGCTCATTTTTGAAAACGATGCCATCCGAAATCGGATTTCCAATGACTTTGACAAGCGGTGCATTTGTCAACAAAAAGCGCAATAAACAAAACAGCCACGAATTTACAGAACAATCTTGATAGCAGCTGTATTTCATTTTGTACACCAAGTAGAAAAAGACAGTTTATAACATCACAAGATGACACAAAACTCTCCCAGCTCCAGCTAACAGTAAGCAAGTTTCCAGACGCTGCAAAAGTTTTCCGCATAAACTCACCTGTCAAATTTTGACCAATCAGAACATAAAAATTGGACGTAGAGCGTGATCAACGCGTGACAGTGAGATAAGTCAAAAGCGATTGCCTTCCCTGCATGTAAATGTAAAAGCCGGTTGAATTTTCGTGTCCGAGATCAGTTCGAAATCAACATTTTAAAAGAGCGGCTCATGAAACAAAACTTATTTCATATGCATTTAAAAAAAAATTAACTTGAGCCTGCGATCATTTGAAAAGTAGCAACTTGTCAGCGAATACCTTCAAAATATTACTCGAACTCAGAGGGTCGATACCTGAGCCCGCGATACGGTCAGGCGATACTGGTCAGCAGAAACACTGTTTCGACAGCTGTCAATTAATCAAAACATGAATGTACAATATCAGGTTGCAGGCTCCCAAACTAGCTAGAAAGTGTGAGATTAAACATTGGTATGCCTGTGGTGCGGACGGACGGAAGGTCGGGTGGTCGGTGTACGGTCAAATGATTGCCGAATTTTCTAGGATGGAGAGATTTTCTATAAAGCTATGGGGCTTCGAATTGAGCCCGTGATCAAATAAAATATCAGCGCAAAACTTTAAACACTACGTGACCTCAATAGATAAAAAAATGAGCCCGCGATCCACTCAGGTGATGATGGTCAGCGCATACTCTAGTTTGATAGCTGTCAATTAACCTTCATTAGAATGGCGAATATTCGAATTAACAGACTACAAGTGTGAGTAGGACATTTCCGTCCGGCATGTAGTGGAAAATGCCAGATCGTGTACCTGAGACAACCTGAGCCCTCGTTATTAGTTTTCTGATAGCGGTCTGCAAATGTCCCATTTTGACAGCTGTCAATTGACCTTAATTTGCCAATGTAACTTTAAACGACTGTTAGCCAACTGACAGCCTTGCCCGCCGTAGTTTCGTTTTTATGTTGAATTGGTAAGTGTGACATATTATATCAGCTTATATATGGGGGCAAAACGACTGGTCTTTTATGTGAGCCCGCGAGACGGTCATGTGATAATTGACAGCGGATGTCTGATTTTGACAGCTGTCAATCTAATCGTACTCATACGGATGGCTTACATAACTAAGAGGCTAGTCAAGTTGTGCAAGATCTAATGTGACATTTGACATCGGCTTACATGAAGTGTGTGTACGGACTGGCGTACGCTACGTCATAACCAAATTTTCTGGGATGGATAGTTTACCAAATTTTCTTACCCATGGTGCTCCGCTGCGCGCGCTTCGCGCGCGCGGGAGCACCGCTATGAAACATCTTAAAGCAGTCATGCTTGTTGAGCCTCAAATCTTAGCAAAAACGGGACCGTGCCACTGGGTGGAAAATTCTCCCCAGTTTTTAAAAAGTGCGTGAAAGTAATATTTAAATTAGGGACTGGTCATTATTTATCGCCTGGGGGGTGGGGGGGGGGGATCTGGGGCTAAACAAGGTGAAATTTAGCCGATCTCCCCTTGAATGTTACTTCACTGAAGTGATCTGGCCCCCTAATAACTTTTGATGTTTTTCGCGATCCCCCCTGCCCTTCATGTCTTCATTTTCCAAGCAAATTTGACTGGTTCCCCCTCTGAATCCTTCCAAAATTTTCAGTGATCCCCCCTTTTGGGTTCTCAGTTACAACTGATCCCCCTTTTGTTCTCTTAAAACTCAAGTGATCCCCCCTAAAATTGCCCGCTCCCCCCCCCAACCCCCCTTGGCGATAAATAATGATCGGTCCCTTGGATCAAAAAATTTACATGTAAATTCATTTGCCACACCTGCAAAGATTTATCGAATGCACGCGTGGGTGCTTCGATTGATCGTATTCTGGTATAGGCGTGACCCAGAAAGATTGCTCTAAAGACCTTTCATCGCCACCAGTAACAAAGCTATATTAACATACAACTGAAAATTCTTTACATCAGACAGATCGTGGTTGATATTGTGGATGGAGTCAATGGCTCAGCAAGTGATTCCTAGAGTTTTTTCGTTAGATTATTTTGGAGCACGGTAAAATAGTATAATTTAAAGAAAGATATGTCGAATTTTTCTTTCGCGGAAAATTGTTGCTTAATTTTTAGCAAGTTTCCTCATTGTCTGCATCCTCGTTCAATATCATTAAATTTAAGGTGAAAAAAAGACGTTGTTAAGTATTTCTTTTCTACAAGATGGCCTTGAAAATTCGACGCCAGATCCTGTCGGACATTATCACTGCTTTCTTTTGATAACGATAAATAAATTTAAGAAAAATAAAATGAAATATTTAAGTATTTCCTTCATACATGATGGCCTTGAAGAGTCGACGCCAGGTACTGTCGGACCTCATCATTAATGCTTTTTTCTGACAACGAAGTCAATTCCATGTTCTCGTTCGTCTGCTGCTCCTGCTTTGTCCGATCTTTAGCAGGTTTACTTTCCTATGTAAAAAACAAAACAAAACAAAAACCGTAATTTATTGGTCCAGTACTGGCCATTTTCTCCGTTTAACCATTATCATTCTGTAATATAATATCAGTCGTGGAATCTTGTATTCTATCCGTTTAAGTATACCCCAATTTTCCACTCTGTTGCTACTTTATGCAATGGTCATTTAGAATTTCGGTGAATTAAAGACTTAAGATCAACAACAACCAGATGATCTACAGCTGCCAGGACAAAAAGATATAGGAGAATTTTAAAATCTAGGTAAAACGTCTTACTCTAAATAAATAAATTTGACGATTAACTCATGATTACGTTTTGTGGTTTAAAAAACACTTGTGAAGGCACAACCACAACGACAAACCAGTGAGGGTCAGCCGGATCTTTAGTAGGCCTGATACAAAATTTAGTTTTGTAGTAAGCCTACTTGATCCCCAAACCTCTCTCTGATTTTTCGAAAAGTCTTTATAGTTCACTAATTCTTTCATAAATAGGCGCTTCTCCGTTCCCGGATCATTAAATAGAGAGACAACTTTTGCATATTACACCTGACTAGCGCAATCGATGAAAACTGACATCAGAAAATCAATTGTCAGCGCTATCTTTTTTACCTATTTTAACGATATTATCGATTGCCTCCCAGGTTCAAAATCCAATGATGTATTATTTTACAGCAAATTATATTAGCAATATGCAGATGTTTTTTGTTTTAAATGATGATTTTCTCACATTTTTTCATGTTTTATGGTCATGTTACTTCTCTTTCCATTTAGTTGCGGAGTTCATTATCTACTTTGTTTTGCATATTTACAGAGCGATTTAAATGATTCTTTCCAATATGCTTTTTGAAGAAGCAATTTAAGGGTCTTGCTGAAAAACTGTACACTGAACAGTATCCTCACCACTTGAACTATACATTGTAGGGTTGAACTTGAACAGTTTCCATTGCAAGCAAGCTGAATCAGTTGCTTATGACTCTTTTTTATCCTGTCGATTGGCCGAAAATGTTTTGTTAGAATATTGAGTACAATTTGTGAAATAAATTTCGCTACAAATTTAACCGTCCATAGCCACATAAATAATGTACGTATGTTCGGAAACAACGTTCTTTGCCATTGTTAACCGAATTAAGTAAAAGCCGATTAAAATCGACAACTTCGATAAAAATCGATTAAAGTCGATAATTATCGATTAGCAACAACTTTTTCCTCTATCGATTTTTATCGATTTTCAATTTAATCAATCGCTCTTTATCGAGAGTTATCCATTATTATCGATTATCGACTCTATCGATTGCACTAGTCAGGATTACACGAGAATACAAGCCTTAACCACGTTTAAGTTGAGTTAAGCAGTTTTTCCATATATAGTAGAAATGAACGTCATCTAAAATCTTTTAGCCCTCCTGGCTGACTTCTTTCATACTTCGTCATCGAGATGATAAGAACTCGACGCTGTGCCCTCGCTGGTATCTTGTAGTAATGGGGTTATTTCCATGCTCAATTGAATTTTCTCCACTTGCTTTATCTGTTTCTTAGCAAGTTTGCTGACCTGTGTGGAAATGAATAAATTAAGAAATCTAACGGATATGCAAAAAATCTTGCTAAGATTCAGGTCTGTGCGGGTTTTTCGTTTGCGAGGTATTCGGAGAAATGTGTTACCCAAATTTATAGAACTTGGTTTTGAAACGCCAGCCATGTTGGCGTCCCTCTGAGGAACACAAATATGGCGGCCGGAAACTAACAGTAACATTGCCATAAAGCGAGTACTCATCTCTAGAGAGCTCATAGACATTAAACTTAATACTTATTCAAAAAACAAGGACTGTTCAGGTAGCAAAATCTAAAAAAAAGATATGTCACTGTTTAAACTACAGTTACGTGACAACTTTTGTTGCCCATTATTGTCGCGTCACGCAATATATTAGAATACTCAAACGTGTTCTGACACAAAATGAAAAACCCTTTCGAACTGAAACTTTGTAGAAATACACGTGTTCAGTTGCTCTAATAGTTCACTAAATTGAAACTCAGAAGGATAAATAATTCTTTATTTTGAATTATGATTACGTTAAGTGCAAACCATTCAACAACAATCGGATGGGCAGATTAGATAGCTAGGACAACCAGACATAAAACAAACAAGCACTCTGGGCACGGTTCCTGAAAGGCCGATTAGCGCTAATCCAGGGTTAAGGTTTTGTTCCACTTTTTGTATTTACCTTCCTATGTCTTAGAGAAACATTTTGTGTGAATCATTACTGTGTCTCAGAGTAAAAGCTCAACAGTATTTTGTAAGCTTAAGTTACATTCTCTTACCCGTGTGAAATACCTCCATGGAATGCCATGGACTGGAAATCCATGGAAATCTATGGAAATCCATGGAATTCCATGGAAATCGATGGAATTCCATGGAATTCCATGGAACTTCCATGGGGTATCCATGGAGTATCCTCGGAGCTCAATGAAATGCCATGGAGGTCCATGGAATATCCATGGAGTTCCATGGAATGTCATGGAGTTCCATGGAGTTCCTTGAAGTATTGATGGAGTTCCCTGGAGTTCCATGGAATTCCATGGAATATCGTAGAGTTCCATGGAATGCCATGGGGTTCCCTGAAGTACTGATGGAGTTCCATGGAATGCCATAGCATGTCCATGGAGTTCGATAGAATACCATGCAGTTTGTATATATGAGAAAATCCATAGAAATTCAGAAATCAAGCAACTCATCAACTTGTTAACCACATGTTCAAGTCTGCACTTTTTATCGGATAGAAAAATAGGAAACATTTGGAAGCTTTCTAAAAGCAAAATTAAGTGCGTTTACTTTAAATTACACAGACAATGCCAAAGTATTGTTCACCGATGCTGAAAATCCCCGTGTAAGAAATTTTATTGCTAACGATAAAGAGGAATGTTTTGTGTGCTTAATGAAAAAATGATCCTGTTAAAAAAATAAATATAGAAAACTGTTTTTAGTAGGGCTGTCTGCCATTTATCTTTTAAAATCAGTGTTGCATGTAAAATATGAGAAGATCACTGTTATTAACAACATGCAGTTGCTTCATTATATTGACATAGGACCCGTACACCGACGTGTATTTGCTATGACTGGATCAAGTCTCTACTTGAAATTTATATGAAATTTCCAAGTCTCTTGAAATTTCTGATCAACAAATTTCCATGAAAGTGTAAGTCTCTTCAACCACTGTTCCATTTTTAAGGAAAAAGTTTCAGTGGCAAATTTTGAAAAGAAGAGAAATTCGGTGTGGCAAGATTGACAACCAATCCCGGGGCGTAGAATCCATAGTTCGTACAGTATGTTGCCCAGTATCCGGACGGTACCAGTATCCGGACACTTAAAACAAAAACTCAATTTTTGAGGCGCCCTTTTCAGCTATCGGTAAACGAAGTATTTCGAATGAAAAGTTTTGGCGAGTAGAAAGCTTGCGAAACAGTCGCAGAAGACGCCGGTCTGTTCAGGTGGATAAACATTTCATGGCTAATATTTACGCTGTTTACTGCGCAGTAAAATTAGTGCTGCTCAGAAAAGGGTAGGTAATATGTGATATTTTCAAAGAAACAGTTTTATATTTAAAGTGATGATACTTAAAGTCAGGTTCTCAGAAAGTTTATTAATTCTTAATTTCTTGAAATTCTATTTGTTTGGAATAACGGAGCCTAGAAAAATGAAGAAATCAACACTGCAGGTCAGACTAAATAGGAGAGTGACCTTTGACCGTCGCATTGAGGTCCCTTCCCCAAGCTTTTTTCTTTTTTTAATAAAAATGAAGAAAAAAAGTCGTTTGCAGATTGGCTAATTGAGCTAGCAAACCGCGGCTTCGGCATGTCCACGGATGCCTTCCTTAAATCAGTGAAAAAGTTCCTAGACGAGGAGGTGTATTATGCCATTTAACAACCGCTCGCGTTCCCCACCATACCCCAGTCATTTGCTGTGTTTTATTTCACGATGCTAGGTTCTATTTTTGAAATCGATTGCCAGACTACTTTGCAAGTGCAAGAGAAGCTTATAAGTCGCTTGCCTATCGAAATTTATGTACAGTTGCGTTGTTATTGTTGTGTCCAGATACTGGGCCAGCTGTCTGGATACTAGGCAACATAGGAGCTCTGCAAAAATATTAATTTTCTCGATGAAAAAAAGGCAAAAAAGTTAAACTGTCTTTTGTCATATTAAGGATTAAATAGATTTTATCTGGGCCAAATTTCAGAGCTCTTGCGACTAACAAAGGAAAGTTATTGCAATGTGAACTGAAGTGTCCGGATACTGGGCAACATACTGTAGCCTAACCATGGAGAAGTACTTGAACTAGCTGATAGGTGGAGTTTGATTTTATTCATATAACAACAACCGTACCCTAATTAGAAGCTAACCGTTTCGAGTCAGGGCTTTAGTAGTCCTAATCAGTTTAGTCAGAATCCAGTATGAATAGCAAATACAAGACGATGTACGGGTCCCGTACTTAAATAGCCAATAGAAAATGATCCCACTAGGCACATAACTCTTCTCGGTATCAAAGTGTCTTTGGTGAGAGCTAAGATTTTCCCTATTACTCGATTCCAACCTGATTGATGAGATTGCTTTGCATGGAGTATTTCGGCGAACCTACACAAGGAATATTTGAGTTTTTATGCCGCATCCGTGGATAGGAGGAACGTTGCGTGACGACAATAGGCCTGCTGCTTTTTTCAAAGGTTTCCTCACCTGGGAGAACAATGCAATATTTTCCTCTCACTGCTTTACTCTTGGACAGCGTCGGAATAGTACAATTAACTCTGAAAGGGACCACAATTCACAGCCTTTAAAGACAGACATGTTCTTGACGATCGAGCCGTGATTTGATGCCACGTTTGGTGCTTGAACTGGCTCCCAGGCCTATCCGCTAAGTGACTTACGCGATCATGTGGGGCTTTTGAACCAATAGAAATGCGTAAAAGATCATTTTTCTTGGTTCAAATCTTAAGGCGGACTTCTGTGCAGTACGGAAGTACGACAGTGTGGTGTAAACGGATTGTCTTCGCAATGAATGCATCCGAAACGAGATGTTCTTTTCACCGCAAAATAACACTTGTGAGGTTGCTTACATTTGGCTTGTTTCAAATCGACTGCGATCAAAGAATGACTCGGCTGGATCGCACATTAAAGGGGAAGGTTAGCTTAATATGTTCACAACTCGTGTTCGGTTGCTCAACCGGTCAGTATAAAACCGGTGTATGACATTTGTAGACTGCAGACTGCAGACTACAGACTGCAGACCGCAGACTGCATGAGGCAGCAAGACTGTTAATTGAATGAAACCAAAAATATCGTAATAAAGGTGGCGTCATCATCAACATTACCTTGTTCGGAGAAGTAAGGCCTACAAGCGAAGTTTATATTTTTCATCCGAATTACACTTACCCCATTCCTTAAGGAGCTGTTGGATGTTCAACTTTTCGTACTGAATTAGAGCAGAATAATGTCTGCCGATGTCACAAACTAGCTCATGAATCCATAGCAACAGTCTTGCAATTTAGCCTACACCACAGACGAAATTAAACTATGGTTATATAGGTCTGTCTGTGAAACAGCGCAGGAATCCTTATTCTACAGGGGCCCCACCTGTGTACTAGGACTTGAGTATGATCAATGATTTGCCTATTTAGAAATTCAAAATGCACTTCGGGTAATTTGTCGACTTCAGGTAGGATCTGTTCGTTTTAGATTATTTGGCATATCACTAAATAATGCTAAGATGAAAGACGTCATTTAAAAGGTGTTAAATGTCCTTGATCTACCCTACGGTAGTTGTTTTTGTCGACGTAACTGTAGTGAGCACGAAGTGCTCGCAATCTAAAAACTTTTTTTTTACAGAAGACGACATATTTACAAAGGCATTAGTGAGCATTGCTACTTGTCATTATCAATTCACAATAATCAAAGAAGAATAAAGAATCAACGCAATTAGTTATATGCCGGGTGAGTTGGGTAACGGTGGGTGAAGGATAGCCAACAACATCTTGGGAATGAGGCCAATGTAACTTTGCGCAAAAATATTAACCTCGTTCTAGGGTACTTTGTCACTTTCACACGATGTTATATTTTTGATGACGTCACCTTTATTCGGAAGATTTTTGGAGTCATTAAATTTACAATCTGTGATCTGCAGTCTGCAGTCTGCAGTCTTCAGTCTGCAGTCTGCATTCTGCGGTCTGCAGTCTGCAGTCTGCAGTCTGCAAATGTCATACACCGCTAGGTATAAAAGGCGGACTGCGGACTGCGCACTGGGTATAAAATACCAACTACGGACTACTTTGGTAAAAACGGTGCTAATTGGTTCTAGGTAAGGAAAAATAAGATCAAAATATCGCTAAAGAGCAAGACACGTGAGTTGAAGTTGTAAATACTCCTAATAAATTCTTGGTGGAGGTGTGCTGCCCGGTTCTCTGAATCATGAGCCGGATCAAAATGCTATTTTCTTTACCCATTTTCAGACCTTGTCTCGGTCTCTAACAATTATGAAAAGGGTCAGGATCAGGGGGGTACTCCCTTACATAAGGGAAGGGTAGGGGTTTGGGGCCTTTTGGTCTGAAAACACTTTGCCCATTTTGGTCTGGAATCGGGTATGGTTTTCGAGGGAACTACGGGAGCGTACATGAATGGACGTATTTATCGTTTCAATTCCAAATGAATAAGAACGAAATAGAAATGTGCGAATTCGAAATGCCTTTGGATAATTTTTTTGTTTCCGCTCTAACTTGGTAATGATGACATAATTTCTGCCTAATTAGACCTAACCTGTTCCAGGCTCCGAGATAGTTGGGTCCGCTGAGACAGCGCGAACACGAAAATAAAACGGGAGACAACTGGGGAGTCTCCCCAACTATCTGAGAGCCTGGAACAGGCTAAATTAGGCCAGGTCCGAGAATGGGTATGGATTTTAGAGATCTGGTCTGAAAACGGTTGTGGAATATGACATTTTTGGGTCTGCAATAAGGTCAGGATTCGGAGAACCGGGCACCACCCTCCCACCAAGAATTCCCAATAGTACCCCCTCCGGGAACCAGGAGCAGGGTGTAAGTCATGTCATCATAATCATCGCTTAGAATATAACGTTGGATAACTCATTTCGGTTATTATTCACGTATGTGAGTAATCCCTCCCCCCTAAATACTGCTTTTGGGCATCGCGGAATGCCCTACATTGTCCTTCTCGTCTGGATTCTTCATTCAGTCCTCATATTCTCAAAGCTTTATTCGAAACGGAATTGTGACATCCGATAAGAAATTTACTGATCTGACTACTGCCAATACTATTTTATCTAATTCGGTGCTTCTTATTGGTTTAAAACTGCAAATTGAAATCTCTTCTAACTCCTTCTTTTTATAAAATTCAGAGTTTAATTTCGGTTGCTGTGAGTACCGGCATAACCTTCCTTCTCCGTAGGAAGAATAGAGTACGTGAACAGCCAAGGGAATGTTAAAGCTGGGACTACTGTTTTTGCTAGTCCGCTTTCCATTTCTCTCACTTTTACCTTTCTAAAGCTTTTTTTATATACATAGTCAGTAGTCCGCGGTTTATACCTAGTCCGTGTTTTATACTCAATCCGGAGTCCGTATTTTATACGTAGTCCGTATTTTATACCCAGTCCGCAGTCCGTGGTCCGCAGTCCGCAGTCGGTGTTTTATACTGACCGGTTGCTCAACTGAATTCGTCCGCTCGATTGTCTCTGCTCGATTTAGAAGGGTATGTCTTCGGGTGCTGTTTATTTGTTTTAATACGTAATTTCCATCTTTTTTGTTTATACAGATATGAATGTGGTCTGCAAATTGCCATATTTAGAATTTTCATGCCTGCTACGTAAAAACTATACAAGAGACTGATAAATTATAATTGTGGCTGACGCCGTTTTTTCCCAAGGATTAGGTAGGATTTTGCTGTAACTAAGTACCATAGTGGTTCTGATCGAGAAAATAAGTAGCACTTCCCTTTTTCGTTGCATTAAATAAAGCCATTTTTAAGTCTCACATACTGACGGTTTATGCATTCAAGTATTAGCTTTTTTTTTTTTTTTCTGAATTATGCATCTCTTCCCCTGTTACTTTTCTTAAACACCAGGCCTAGATTTCTTGCATTATATTAAATCTAGCTTTCTTAAGCTACTTCAATATGATTGCTACATTCTAAATTGCATCTATATAGCCACAAGTAAACATTAATTTGTTAAGCTACAGTATGGCAAATTTTCCGCCCAAAGCACGTTAACTTTTGATTGATATCTTTAAAAAGGGATTTATGCGGTCCTTGTATTGATTAAATAAATTGCAGTGGACCAAAATCTGTTATGTATTCCATTTGATTCACTAGTTATTTTAAAATTCTAATTCCTGTGAATTCCACGAAACTCCCTGGAGATCCATGGAATAATCAATGGAGTAGTTTCTATGGAATTGCATGGAACTTCTCCATGGAATTCCATGGAAAATATCGATGCAGAAATTTCCATGGAAATTGGTGCCATAATGATTTCCCTGGAATTCCATGGGAAATGTCCTAATCCTCCATGTAAATATTTTCTATGCAAATCTACGGAGAGATTTCCATGGAATTCCATGGAAATCGATGTCATGATCCTCCATGGAATTCCATGGAGAATTTTCCATGGAAATCCACGGAATTCCACGGACGTTTTTCACACAGGTAGCAAGAAAACCGTGCTTAAAATCTCGCTTAATCCTGGGTTAAACTTAACCATCTTTTTAATGGATAATAAATGTTTTAGGACAGAGCTAGTATGGAAAGTTAAACTACAGTTTATATACAAGCCTACATGATCTCTGGTCTCTCCCTGATCTTTCAGAACCTCTTTGTCAGCATAAGATCTCTCGGAAGCTTGAAGTTCTTTGATCTAAACATCAAGCAAGTAACAAAAATATAATTATTATTGTTAGTATTATCATTAAATGCTTTTATAATTTTGAAGGACCTGCGGTTGCTTAAATAAGTTGTACAAAATGTTCTGATACTACCATAATATATTCGTTATGTTGTCTCCCTATATCTGTTTCTTGACAATTTCGTTATAAACTAATTGTATAATTGGTCATGCTTTTACCTTTTTTCTTCTGCGGCGTAGCCACGTCAGCAGGTCACCACACGGAACGTATTCTATAATCAGAAACATTTTCTCCTGAAGCGTGCAGCATCCAACCATGGATACAACGTTCTTATGTGAACCCAACAGCTTCATCTGTTCAATCTCAAACGTGAACTCTTCTTTCTGTGCTTCAGATGCATTATCTAAAGATGATTAAAAACAAAAGACATTGATTTTATTATCGTTATTTTTCAGCATTTTTCATTGCAAAATGTTCATTTGAAAAACGTATTCGTCCGTTTTTACCGCTTCCCACTCATCCTCTAATGCACAAGGGTATATACAGATGTATTCTACCGTGTAATAGAATATCGAGACATTTGTTATTATTTTTAGTTTACCACTGCACCCTCCCAGCAGCCCCGGGAGGTACTCCTGGAAAATTCGGTGGTGGTGTGATGTGACTATGTGGTTTCCCTCACTACCTAGACCGCTGTTCATAAAAGGCGAATGAAAAAAATAAATAGATAGATGCATAAACAAATAAATAAACAAATAATATACCAACAATAAAATAAATGCAATAAATACAGCCCTGGTACAAGGTAGAGCTAAACCTAATTCTGTTTCACGTTTTATCTGTTTTACCCAAATCGCGGAAATCTTTTCCCAGTTTCACACATAAAGGGGTCAACAACCATGTCCTTCCGCCCTGCTCACAATTGTATAACTTCTATAAGAGAGTACCCCCTGGGTCTAGCCTTCAGCATGGTGATGTCGTAGCTCAGTTTCATAGTTTGTTTTCCCTTCTCCTCACTATCAAATGACTTGCGGTGTAAACTGGGCAACATGGATCGCAAAAAGGGGAGACAAAATAATCAAATGCATCCGATCCTTCAGAAAGAGTTGTCATGTATTGAATAAAGGCTGCATTGTTGAAATTTATTTTCATTATTGGCTTTAATTCACGCTCTGTAGATCAATTTACTTTTTTTTTGGTTTTGGGGAAATGTAAATTCGTAAGAGATGCATTTGTTAATAGCTAATAGGCTTAAACCTACTTTTGGAACTTAACAGCCTTTATTATTTTCTTCACACTTAAATAGTGAATAAAGAAACCACAAATTACTTGCACTTCCAACTTTTTCCGTGCTCTTCACCAACGAGAGACAATCCCGATTTTAAAAATGCAATGTCTTTAGGTGGTGTAATTTGTTTTAATATCATGCGATCACGTCTTCGAAAAGAGTCGAGTTTTTTTTTTCTTCTGTCAAAGTCCCCAAAGAGTTACTTAAATCCAAAAGGGTTCTTACAGTATTATGAAGAGGACTGACAGACAGTTAAGACTTTATGCCTTTGTCTATGGAGATAACAGTCAGTATTTCTTACCATGTAAAACTTTGACAGCCACCACCTGTGGTGCTTTCGGCTTCCTGGTTGATACAGGCCATTTTGAAGTCTTAGTGACCAACGCCTCCATCTCATCACTCTTTCTAAAGATTGCCTTGTGAACAACACCAAATTCTCCTCTCCCCAGCTCTTCCTCAAACTCTATTTGCTCAGGCAGAATTTCCCACTTGTCAGGAGGAGTAATCTCGTCTTGTGAATAAGATGACCTAGAAAAAGGGAAAAAAAGAATGCCGGCCAGTATAACGCTGAGTTCAATATTATAGTTGCATATACTCGCATATCTGTAAACTTTACCAACAACCAAAATTATTGCACCTGGCTACTGGTGCATCGGAGGATAATGGCCGAAGCTGAGATGTTCTCCGCGTGATTTAAAAAAGCTACATCAAAATAGCCAAGTGGGGATAAAAGAAACTGATTTTTTTTTAAAGGACGATTCAATCAAGGGCACCATCCTTCACAAGCAATGACTAAAAAAAAATAATTTATTCAGTTCAATTCTAATTCACTTTAGGCATATCTAAGAAGCAAAATTCGTCTTCATCAGACTATTCTTAGGATTTTTCATTTTTTTTTCATTCATCATTCGACAGTGAAAAAAATTCGTTGATTATTTTTCATCAGAATTGCAAATTAAGTTATGGTTTTGACTTCCAGTTAAAGTTATCTGTCATCTTGGCAGGTGCACTACGTCGGTTTTGTTGACAAGCGATGTAATTTAGCCAATAACCTCCAGGGAGCGAAGATTAATCGCTACGTTTACATAAAGAGACAAAACAAAAGCTTTCCTTAGTGTAAGATTTATTTCTGTATTTATGTAGCTAGCATAGCTGGAGAGATTCTTTGGTGTGTTTTTTCTTCATTTTGTGGTTTGCAAAGTAAGATATACTGCCGCATGAACACGGCGGAACCGAGGTCGAAACAGAAAACGCTGGGGGATGGGGCGAACGGAGAGAATAATTACCAGGAAAGCGCTAATAAAAAAACATTAAACGATCGTAAACAAAAAAAACTTTGGCCCGACATTTTGTCGGCTGACGTCAGACCTCAAAACATGTCACATCATCCTTTCACAAAAACTGGAAGGCGCGTTTTAAAAATCTCAAGGGGTTGAGTATTGGAGGTTTTTCTCACTTACTTCACCCCTCGCCCCCTTCCCTATCATGCCTTTTTCGTCCTCGGTTCAGCTTTAGCGCGGATGAATCTCTTACTTTACCAACCACTAAAAAGAAAAAAGAAGCAAACAAAAAACTGCCAGCTAGGCATTGGCAGAGCTTCACAAACCTTTCAATAGTCTTTAGCTTATTTCTTCTGTAGCACCAGACGAAAATAGCGACCGACAACAGCAAAATAGCGGACGTGACACCAAGTGAAATGTAAATAACTTTGTTAATGACAGTGGAATTTTCTGGTGCAGATGCGGCAGTCAAGGTTGGTCGTGGTTTAATGACAGTGGAATTTTCTGATGTAGGGGCGGGAGACATGGTTTCTGTTTCTATGGCCGCAAACAAAATAAATATATCAGACTGTGATGAAAGGTACTGTACTATAAATGGACGTGGGGAAGTTTTTTGCGATAATATGCATGCGGTCAGATTAAAGGGGTTACAGACATGTTAGAGCTTATATAGTGTTAAAACCTCTTCTCTTACTACACTGTCACTTGTTGACAGTGGAACTTGTCCACTACGCTTCGGTGAGGACAAAAGTGGGTCTTAGCTGGCTAACTGAGCTTGTACACTCGTGTCCTATGTAATTATAAGATCCAGTCGTGATGGGACAGACTGATGGGAAGGCATTTACACAAAAAAAGGAACTTGTGTAACCACAAAATATGGCAAAAACACCTCATGAAATGAGTCCGTTACCTTATAATTGGGTAAACACAAGTTCAAATAGCCGAAGACTTACCGTGTTTGTTTCTAATCTGTCAATCAAACCGGCGCTGGCGAGACTGTTTACTAAGTTAATTCAAAAGTAATTATCAAGAGAGGAACGACGCGCTCTAACCCAAAGAGTCACATTATCTTTAGAAAAACAATGATTTGTAACACATACTCAACTAGCTCTGCGAAGTTTGTGACGGGAATAGTGCGTTTATTTCGAAGTAATTGTCCGCTGGGAGTCCAGAAAAGAATATCTTTGGACGCGGCCATACTATGCAGCAAATCAGAAGTACGCTTTTCCGGCACTGCGCCGGAAAGATGGCTCAAAACATCTTTTATTCTTGGTTCTTCTTTCATTCTCGGTTATCTTTCTCTTCATTTTGATGAGTAACCGTGACAGACTTAGCTTCGAACGATCAACCTAGCGAAGCGTCACCTCTAATATAGCATTAGAGATCCCAAGCTTGAAACAACAGAGGCTAATACATCTTCAATAAAACCACTACCCTCTTGTACAAGGACTCGCTTCCTTTTTTTGTAAGGGACATTTGGACTGGCCAGGTCAAGTAAAGCATCCTTATATGGCAGCAATATCCGCTTATTTTCTTCGGGGATAGGAATGCGTCCCATAAGTACATTGTATAAGACTTGGACTAGTGCATGTAGTTGTTTGAGTAGCTGTCTTTAAAAGAAACTGGCGCTGCTAAGCAGGGCAATCAGCTAACACGAGACATTACTTCAAAATGAACTAAGGATGGCAGTTGGCAGTCTTTTATAGAATCTCGTGAAGAAAAAAAAATGAAACGAGTGGGCGAAGGACAGAAAACAATAGAATGAGGAGGAGGAGGAGGGAAAACAATAGAAATGAGGAGGAGGAGAAGGGAAAAACAATGAAAACCTGTATAAATGCGCAACATTCTAGCTTATTCTCAGTCTCCATTTTGCTCCTGAAGAGTTGACATGAGTTGGTTCTGTTCTGTCTGCGAAAAATCCTTTAGTAGAAAAGATAATATGCAAAGGCACGTGATGTCTAAACACCGCAATGCTGGTCTCACTCCATTTCAAACAGTTCCAATGTTTTTACAGAAATGTCAGCGGTCTCGCTTCGAGCATCCTTTCACCTCCATGATTGCCAGAATGACCGGGTCCGGAAAAACGGCCTGGGTTCGATCTCTATTGCAACAAGCTTCAGAGACCATTTATCCTCCCCCGAAGAGGATTGGTATTATTCACAATGGCAGCCTGCGTATACACAAATGTTAGTCGCCATGCCACACATTGAATTCTTCAAGGGAATTCCTACGGCTTTGGAGCATGCAGTATTGCTATTTTGATGTGAACAAACGGAATTTGATCGTGTTTGATGATCAGATGATTGACGCCAGTAAAGACAAGCGAATTGTGAACCTTTTCACTCGTGGTTCTCATCATCGCAATCTGAGCGTGATTTATATCGTGCAGAATCTATTTCATCAGGGGAAAGGTAGAGCCTAAACAGCCATTATCTGGTGTTATTCAAGAATCTACGAGACAAACTGCAAATCTTGACTCTGGCGACGCAAATGTATCCTGGGCAGACGGATTTCTTTTTAAATCAGTACGAAGAGGCTGTAAAAAGACCTTTTGGTTATCTTCTGATTGATCTGAAAACTACTACCCAAGATAATTGTCGGTTGGGAACAAACGTCCTGCCCAGTGAAGAAAGCTTTAACCAAGCAGGGTTTCAAGAAAATATATATTCCTCAAGAGCTTCTAAAATATCTGAAGCAGCAAACTCTTTTGCCTGTCTCGCTTCTTCCAGCTATGCAAGAAATACAAGGCAACATGGATGATGTGCGTTCTCGAAACGATCTTCGGGACGATGAAAAAGCTAAACGATACTTTCAGTTGCAAAACAGATACCTGGCGTTTAAAGAACAATTAAATACAAGAACACAATCGGAAGAAATAATCAGCACTGTTCCAGACTTAACATAGAAGACACAAGATTCTTCGACAGCAACGATAGCATTCTCCACTCCCCTCAACCCCTTTAATGTAACACCTGAATTAACACAAGCGGCTCTCTCTCAAAAACCTAACAAAGAAAGCCTCACCCCTCCACCACCCTTAAACCTGCTTTCCTGACCCCTCCTCCCACAGTAGAAACCCCATCACAAAAAGGCCCAAAAGGCGTCGGATTCAATTTATAAATTATTTGGATGATCATAAAGCTCATGCCAATTAAACAGCTGAGGAAAAGTCGGTATAAGAAATTCAAACCTTACAAGTACTCCATGGGCGAAGAAGATGAAGATTAATTAATTTCCACTGATTCCTTACAAATCGCTGTGTATATGGCTCTTTTTGAAACTTTTTGTACTAAAGTTTTTAAAACGGTATCTCTCCTGTGGTTTTTCTGCTAGCAATTATTAGTCGCGTGTTTTAATTGATCCTTGTTAAGTTATTTAAAATTGTTTATATAATAATACGTCAAGATTCTCTCCCTTGGGTCTTTCCTGTGGAGCTAATTTGCATTCAACTTTGGGCTTATGAACTCGCACAATTAACTGACTAACGGTGCGTGAAACTCTGAGACTTTTAGTTTTTCACTTACTCGAGTTAGAACGGAGAAAACGGTTCTGTAATAGTCAGACAAAATTGAAATAGAGAGTTTTCAGCTCCACATTGTGAATATGTGTGTTTGTTTTGTTTATAATTATCCGAGTTTTAGCGCTAAATAAGAAGACATAAACTAAATAGAAATAAAGACTTTTCAACTCCACTTTCTGTATGTGTTTTGTTTATATATCTTAGTTTTCGCGCTAAATAAGATATAGGAAGCCGTTTCTCGCGTTGCTAGGTGATCGCTTCTCTTATTCCTATTTTCCTTTTAATAGACCGTCTGAAAACCGGGCTCAAGTTACTTAACGGGCAAGCCGAGGCAAGCCTATTGTGCTTATTGAGTAGAGAGACGCTCATTAGTAAACCTGTACCCAATTAGTATGCAGGAAGACAGTTATTAGTATGGAGGAAGGCATTTTTTCCCTAGGTTATAACAATGGTTGACGTCATAGACTGTCCCTAAACTATCCTTACCTATCCACCAACGAGGCTTAATTTCCAACATAGTAGACTACTCGAAGCACTCACGAATTCAAATTATGTACTCAACTTACAAAAGGTGATAACGAAATTGCCCTAAAAAAAGTTACAAAGGAGACCTATACTCTTTCTTTTTTGTGGCTGTCAGCTTTCAACCATTTTTTGATGTACATTGTCGAGATGCTATAAAAACTACAAACTAGCGCGATAAAAGTCAAATTTCAAGCTTTTAAAAGACAACAGAACTGTAGTATGTTCCTGAAACGACAATTCATCAAGAAACGTTAGCATGGTTATAATACTAGAAACGCTTTTTTATGTTATATACTCGGACTACCTCCGTCAATTTAATTAATAATTCAGATTACGAAAGCTGACAACGAAACTGCCCTCAAGACGGTTACAAGGCAAAAGAGGGACTTCAAGATCCAACGACGCGGACGGCAACGAGAACGTCAAATGAACAATAGGTTTTATAAGCAAAACAACAACTTTGCGTGTGCACCACGTTTTTTTGTACATTTCTTTGCCAGTTTTTGCACGACCACAACGTGAAAGTGCCTAATTTCGCGTTTATGGCGGACATAACAAGCGACGACAAAATTCAGTTTCTCTTTCTCTACTTGGATATGGTCCCTAGGAATTCAACCCCAGGAGGGTTCGCCAACATTTGACAAAGTAAGTGGGTAGGAATAATTGCGATAAAGACTGAAAAAACGCAAATTCACTTTTTAAGCGACATTCTCATTGCCGTCGCGTCGTTGGATCTTAAAGTCGCTAATGACAAGGGTGTAAGACCCTCGATAATGACCAACTGAAATAATCCAATAAAAAAGTACAAAAAAGCACGGCTTATAAAATTGGGCTTTAAAAAAACTGTAACATACGTTCAATAGCAGTGATATTTCATAGAAAAACTTTATGGCCAGAAATGAGCCACGTTAACCAGCGTTACATGTTCATTAATCCCTGACTATGAACGATCTGTATTTTCAGCCGGGTATTTCTCCGATTTGTTGTCTGCACGTACAGTAGAAAGCCGTCCGATGAATCCAAACCATAAACGCCTGCTCAATTAATATATGGATTTAGCCAGGGCTAAAAGCGAGGCTCCCGTTATTTATATTTTAAAGCAAACAATAAACTTGTATTCCACAATTCAGTTAACTTTAGAGCACATAGCACATTCATGTGACTTTTGAGGGAAAGGCTAAGTGATTTTAGAGAAAAATGATTTGCAAACAGCCCAAGAGTGAACAAAATTTTACATCGAGTTGATAGCCTCGTATGTACACCCGAAAAATAGCAGTCATCTTCGATCACATTTAAGAGCCATAATGGCTCTGGATCACCGTAAGATTTATAATCAGGCCTGGAAAAAAAATCAGGCCGAGTTTTTTTGCGCTCGACAAGTTTATTTTACAAAATCTTACCAACAAATCTGGGTGCGTGTAAACCAACCTTTTACACCATTTATGACACATCTGAGGTGAAACAGTATTATGAGGTACTGTTTTTATCATACAGACCTCGGACAGAATGCAGTATTTCACAATTTTGGATCACAAATTGCACTCATTCAATATTCACGACGATCGAAGCACGCGTGGGCTTTAAGCTAAACCGTTGAAAAAATTTCCAAAATCACATATACTGCCAGCCGGTTCTCACTTTTGCAGTGCGAGCTGTCTCCCCGTTAGTGTAGCGAGTGTTTGAACGAACATAGTAGAGTTAAGCTCCAACATAATAAAGAAATTATTACGTTTATTTTTTTATTTAATGGTTTTATCGATGTGTAATTTTTAAAAGCGTTTGATACACGCGGCATTTTGAATACTTCTGCAAGCGATGTTCACTGAACGACTGAAAACAAACGACACAGCGATTAAAATTGCAAGAGAGACTACAAACAATCAATAAAAGAAATATAATTCGGTGAAACATATACAGAGACAACGTTTTCCAAAGCTTTCTTTTACAGCGAGACTTTTAACTAAGTGTTCTTTGGAACGTTTTCTTTCTATTTGCGGTGAGAAAATGTCTAAAGGCTTTTTAAAGTTCTTTAAGCTTATATCAAACCTGATTCTTGGTCAGATCAAATTGTCTCAAACGTGCATAAACTACATAGCCGCATAAACTACAGTCGACTTCATTAAATTAGATATAAAAAACAAACATCAAACACAATAATTACTGAGGCTTACCATTCGAGAGGTAGCTCCTGAAAGGTATCAAGTAAGGCCAGTATCGCTTCAGACTTTTCAACCCTTACGCATCAAGCAAGACGAAAAACAAAAAGGATGCCATCCGAAATCGGATTTCCGACCTTGGCAAGTGATGTATTAATTTCTCAACCAAAATCCAACTAGCCTTGAATAACAGAAGCCTCCTGATAGCAGCTGAATTCCATTTTGTACATTCAGTGGAAAAAACATCACAAGTTGACACAAAACTTTGTCAGCTTCAGCTGTCAAGGTAAACAAGATTCAAGATGCTGCATAAATTTTCCGCATGAGCTCACCTGTCAAATTTTGACCAATCAGAGCATAATTGGACGTAGAGTATGACCGACGCATGACCATGGTGAGCAAAGTCAAAAGCGTCACTGCCTTCCCTGCCTGTAATAGCAGGCTGAATTTTCGCGTCCGAGGTCAGTTTTAAATCAAAAATTTTAATTGTGCGGCACAAAAACAAAACATATTTCATATGAATTAAAAAAAATCAAACTTGAGCCCAACCTCGTTCCCAGGGTCTCTCATCTTCCCGCCCAAGCGGGAAGATGAGAGACCCTGGGAACGAGGTTGACTTGAGCCTGCGATCATTTGAAAACTAATATTAGATTTTATTGTAATTGGTATGTGAAAACCCATTTTAATTGGATGTACCAATAAAGTTGATTGATTGATTGATTGATACTATTGCTGTGTATTAATGTTGACTGTTAATTTGTTTTTCCGCTGAACTAGGGTAACGAGATTGCGGTATGGCAGTACCTTACTCATGCGCAAAACCATAACCCTGATGAGCCCCAATAAGGGCAAAACAGCTGTCCATGGCTGCCACTAAACGGATGATATGGCTATGCGCATGCGTAAGGTACTGGCCATACCGCAGAGTTGGTACGTGTGCTTCAGTGCTTAAATTGCTTAAATTGGTGTTGTTTCAAAACACATTTAGCCGTCCATAAATAAAAGATCGTCGGAAATAACTGACAGTTTGCTCAACATAGCAGCAGTTGCTTTTTAATAACTCACCAATCTTACCCAGAGCCTCCGGAAAAACACCTCAAAAAGCCACTCCCACCCCCTCGGAAATTGCCTCGTTTTTTAACTGCCTTTCCCCGCCCCCCACCCTCCCCTCCTCTCGGAAATTCCTTTGCCCTTAGGCTTTGAGATTGTACTCGAACAAGTGCTCCTATATTTCTAAAAATATGCCAATAATTAAGCTTATTTTTGTAAATTATGGTTAATTTTAGCTAAATATGCAGAAATTATGCTTCTACCTTTTTCTTCAAATTTGGTAAAAATACCTCAATAACAATGCAACAAACAAGTAAAGGGGAGAAACATTTGCCCTATTTACATATAGGAACCTTAAGTGTGCATAATTCAGTCTCTGAAAACTATAAAAATTCAAAGAAAATACTAGCACACTGACGCTATCTTAGATAACAGAGCTAGTCAGTTATGCGCATGTCTTGAGTCCTGTGGAAAGATCCTAAGTCATTACCTTTGGGACCCAGGTCCCGTGAATGCGACAATAAGCGGACAAAAAATTGATTTTGTTACTTTCATTTGCCCGTAGCACTTATCTCGGGTAAAAAAAAAAAATGGTTGTATGGCAATTTTGGGCTGCAAAACTAGCCAAAAGTGCAAATTATACTAGCAGTGCTTTTTTCGGGAAATACATGCATTGAAAGTTATGCTCGTAATGACGAATTATGCCAAAAATTATGCTAGCAATCTCTATCAAACCCTAATTGCCCTCCGTGAGGGGTATGGATATTTTCTGGAACTACACATTGCACGATCGTTTCCTTGCAAAATAATAACTCAGAAAGAAGAGAAAGATTTCTTGTAACCGGCACACACTGGATAGGCTCAAGTTGCAAATTTCATCTGTCATTAATTTACACTAAGTTTCTCAACATTTTTGCTTTTTGCCCCCCTCCTATTTGTAACGAAAATTTCACCTACTCTAACACCTTTTGAAAATGCACTGCTAATTATTACACAATTATTCATACCTGATACTACTTTCAACTGGATTGTAGAACTCCTGAAGACACTCCAGGGATCGTCTTTGTTACAGAACCAGTCACAGCTATACATCCCCTCATCAGCATAAGTAACGTTAAAAATGGTGATCATGAAATCTGTTCTGCATTTTGTCTTGGTTTTCCTTTCTTGAATTTCATACTTCTCACCGGATTTTAAGGACATCCACCTGTTGCTAAAACGCCATTGTAATTTGCTGTCGTAACAGTCGCTTGGTCTTACTCCAGCCACGCATTTTAAGCTGACGTTGTTAAAGGCTGTCACCGAAACTTTGGGAGAAAAGATATACGGGGCTCCAGGCCACAAGCCTATATTCGAAGATGTGAAAAATATTGTAAACAAATAATATTTGCTACGTTGCACTTGTGCAGCGTCAGTACAGCCCTATTTCCAGTCCCTCCCATACTGAGTCCTGAGTATTTGTGACAATATAAATCGATGATCTTACTTTTTTACTTTTCGATTGTAGCTGTCCGTCCACTTTTCTCTTTTACGTCTTCTCTTCTATTTTCTTCAGTAACACGCCGTCCTTAATGACCCCTTAGCGAGTGGATGAAAACAATCCTTTATCAACCCTGGGGTGTTTTATATAGCACTCGTTTAACTGATTTTGTCTGCTAAACAGGTTAAGAACGCAAAGGGCATCAGAATCACTGAACTCGGAGCTTGTGTCGTCTTCGCATGAATTGGGTGATTCCTCATCTTCTGCAGCATCTCTGGCACTAAGGTTCCCTCGTGCGTGGGTGAGAACTCGATCAATCAACTCAGTCTTGCTTCCACTTATCTTAAGGCCTTTTTGCTTTAGATTCATTTTCAGCAGCTTGTTGGTAAGCACTTTTACATCTTTTACATGTTTTATTTACCATACTTTACTTTAAATTTGTATTGCTATTAAAATTGGGTTTTTCATTCTGCTAAATTATGATGCCATGTGTGCTACCATTGGCATCTTTCTTTTTCATTGAATAACATTATAGTGCTACTTTTGCAACTTTTAATGAAAGTTTCCTGTTTTATTAAAGCCTAGAGTCAATAAAGTAGCACTGTTTTAACATATATAACAGAGACATTCCTTTCCTACGCATGACAGATAGGAAAACAAAAGTTCATAGATCAGAACACCTTAGAGTTGATAAATTTGTCAGTTTTATTCCAATGTTAGTATTTATATTTGAACTCTAACAACTCTTCCACTACTTTTCCAGTTTGCAAAAAAGAGTGAAAAAGTAATGCCCCCCCCCCTGTATGTATTAAATTTTGCATCCAACCCCACCTCTCCCTTGTTGCCATTTTCTCCTATGCCCCCCCTTAATTTTCCAACCCCCCGCCCTCCAGGTAATTATTGCACAGTCCCTTAGAACGGTGCAGGTCTACTGCTTTTTTGGAGTCTTCTATGTAACAAGGTATTCCATGTTCTACTTTTTGCTTGATCCCTTTCCTCGGGTTTTGTGTCACTGCATTCCTAGGGGAATAGTTTCCAAACATTTTTTGTCCACTTTTTAAGGGTAGTTTTGTTTAGCGGTTTTTCGTATCTGGCCGGACAATCGCTCTTACCTAGAACACGTAATAGTATTTGGTAAGTATATCATTGATGTAGCAAGGATACATCTGTCTCAGGTGACCGACTGGTTTATCCTTTATAATCATTTCACTCTGAATGTCTCGTGTTAGTGGAGGTCAGAAGCTGGTTTTAAAACATGAAGCACCCAATATTTAATTCCATCTTGATGGGATGTCTGTTCATTGCAACAGGACAACCCCAACGTTATGTTTCTGGAACCCATTTATAAACCTGGATCTAGTTGTTTGAAGATCGATTAGCGCCAACGGATGATATTTCTTCTGTTTAAAAAAACCGGTGGTTTTGAACAACCCGGCCCTGATTGAAAAAAGTCATCTACGTAACAGTTAAAACTGGTACAGCAATTTAGCTGGTTTTACTCACCCCGGTTTATTAGTGGCTTTATTTAAAGTAATCAGATCACTTACAACGATAACGCATTTCAATTATCCCAGTGTTTTCACTCGACCATCCAGTAATGTTGTTCATTCCTGTGCATTTATAAGCCCCTGCGTGTTTTTCTTGGATATTAGGATTTCGAAGAACAGAAGATAAGGTGTCCTCTCCAAACAGCTGCTCGTAGAGATAAAAGCTTTCAGATCCGTTGATGATTAGTTTACGATCTGGATTGTACCAAGCAACACGAGGACGAGGCAATCCCTTAAAAGTACAATTAAGTTCCATTTGCGTCGTATTAGGATAGAAATCCACTGGAGAACGTGTCTCAAATACTCTCTGAACTGGAACTGAAAAGCAATTTTTCGTCTTACTTTTCAAGCTAAGTCATCCACTCAGTTAGTTTTAAGATACAGTGATCTCTCTTTTTTAAGTGACACTTTCCTAAAACAAACTCGTTAATGCCTTACTGCAGTTCATATGTTGATTTTAAATTAGGGACTCAGTAAAGTGCGTTTGTTAACGTTGAAGGTGATTCAGCCGGACGAAACTTCAACCGCCTTATGATATTACTCTAACCGTAAGGGCTGACGTTACCATGCAATTAAATCTCCGTCAGCCACCGACGAGGTCTTCAAGGATCGTTCATAATACATGTAAAAAGAAGACCAAAAATTATCCATCATGATGTTTTTATATAAACCATGAATTACAAAAGAGGAAAAAGGAGAAAATGCTCACTAGTGTATTTTATAGAAAAACATCCACGTGACTGATTTACATCCGTCGAATAGTTTTGTAGTAAGTATAGACCTTTACTGGGCCGGAGGTTTCTTTCAAGGTCCTGCCAGGTAAAATCTTGCACATTTCCACCAGTGTTAATCGAGCATTTTAGACTCACTTTAGAGTCTCTCGTTACTGTTATCGTCTGAAAGGGGGGTTGACAAGTCTGCGCGGTTATTTCACAGTTCATGCCTCTTATGGATGACACGCCTATAGAAAAAAAAAGGAAAAGACTAAAGAGACTTACAGGAAGTATTTGTCTGTTTGCTTGTTTGTTTGTTTTTTCGAACATTTTTATGAACACGCTTATCAAACATCCGCAGTCTCTCTTAAACAATCTTTCATTCTCTGAGTACATTTCCCTAAGGGGGTGTGACTATCTGAGTAAACGTTACAAACTGAGGCCATGTATGATTGTTGCGGGTTGAGTGTACCGAGTGTAAAATCAGAGCACTACAAATACCAGGCAAAACAATAAATTATTATCTCTTAAGAAAACTAGTTAGGGGGGTTAAATCTTGCTGTTTGTGCTGTATTTCCTCTCCATTTTTTGAATAGTCCTTCGAAAAATCACTATCGATCTAGCCCATTTTGAAGTCATTTTGATGTTGCTGGAGTTAGCTTTTCCAACCTGTGACAAGCTGCCACAAGACGAGAAAGCTTCAAGAACCCTTTGAGGGGTAGATTATCATACCCAGGAAGAATTGTGTGGAACGCAATCACGAAGAATACAAGGATGTCACATAGATTAGCAAATACGAATTACGGGTTAGTTGCATTGCAGGATAACATACTATTAGCTAATAAAGAAATGGCATAGCCAAATTTACACATTACACTGACAGTGGGGCAAAAATTGTAGATCTCATATTAGAGATGAAGCGTAAGCTGTGTGACTCTCATTCGCTCAATTATACGTGCCCCCGATCTACTCCACAGGGAATGTCGCCCAAAAGCCACACGAGGTTTTGTTCATTGTTTTGTTTCCTAATTACCCCCTATGCCTGAATGACTGCGTCCCAGTATAAACGGCCGTTTCTTTCAATAGTTTACGAGAAAAGCCTAACCTATTTACGCGCTCAACTTTTTTTCCAAAGCTATAAAGCAATAACTTGAACATAACTGAGGAATCTGTTTTGTTATTGTAATATTAGCTTAAATCCGCTGGTCGTGACTTTAAATCTTATGTTAGAGGAGAAGAAGAAGCGGCCAAATAATAAGAGGGAGGATGAAGGAAAAACCTAAAAAATAGGGGAGCGGGAATTCGCAATCTAGAAAGAGTGAAGGGCAAAAATCAGTAATTATAGATTGTATACGATAACGACTCGCATTGGGATAAAACTTCACTTTGAATTTCCATAGGACTGTTTATATTCTTTTCAAATGTTTTCTCAGAAGAGTTTGCTCTTAGTAACTGTGGAACATTGCCCTATGTAAATTCTCTCTTCTATGCTGGAGGGTGGTATGAAGAGAAATGCGCGTATGATAAAGTGTTTGTTGGTTTGGTTTGAAGTGACTACGCACATTTAGGATTAATTCTATTTTTTTTTTCCTTTCCTGGGATATGCGTAACTAGAAAAACGTTTTTCTGGCTCAGATATTTCAGCAATAAATTTTATATGCGGTTAATTATTAAGTTCAATGAATAAGGGGCTGTTCAAACTTGGTACCCGAGAACTAGATTGTGCTGAGCTACCGGCCCAAAATGACATTGTTCAGACCTTGGGTACCCTATATCATTGTGTACATATTTGCCCAGTTTCGCCCTGTCAGATGTCTGTGGGGGTGTGTTCGAGCAACTCGCTCGCTACACGATGAGATACCAGGAATCTGATTTACATCTTGCTTTTATTCTTCTTAATCTTCTTACAACTTCTGCTTACTCTACTACTCCCTACTTTTCCTACTCTTCTCTACTAACTTCCATTAGTTCAAGTATAGTAGCGGTTTTAATAGCCAAAGCTGGACATGTTGAGGTTAGCTGACCAAAAGAGTGTCTATTGTCTTTCTTATCGCTAACACTGCAACAGGTTTGCTATTGTCAGGGAATAGATTAGCCTACGCACAGCCGCAGCTGATAATTACCAAATAACGAAGGTCAGTTCTAAAACCACAAACACGACCACCTGTAACATTCCTAATATGGCAATAAGTAAATTCGCGAGCTAAGCATAACTTCACGTACAAGTAAAAACAAAAGATCAAAACAGAAAAACAGTACGTGGACAAAAACAAGACTTAATGAAACAAAAACTAAACTTAAAAGACAAGGTAAATCCGTCTTAAAAATAACTTTCAAAATACTTCACAACATTCCTCCCCCCTTAGAAAAAGCATCGTCCTCGATGCAAAAGGACGTAATAAATATAAATGGGAAATAAGTGGGTAAAATATCAAAACAAAACTACCACACCACACAATGTTAATTTAAACAATGTCAACAGTTCAAAGTCAATAGTTCAGTGTTCAATACATTGTTCTTGAATCTTGAGACTTGAAAACTTGAGTACACAAAGTACTGATCAGTGATAAGTATCAACAAGCACAGTTCTGCTTAACCGTAACAAAGAAGGGGTCAAACTCGACCAAACAGAGAAGTCAATGCCATGCGGAGTAATCAAAGTGTGTTTAGACTTCTTGGAGACAAACAATCGAGTAATGCTCAGATCCATTTCAGTAGTACAAAATGACGAAAAATCACCGACAAGCCATCGAAGAACAACAGAAGAATCGGTGATTGAATACATGACGAAATGCCAATGCAAGCAACTTTACAAAATAACTATTACAAAGCACGTAATATTTCTAATTATCTAATTTCCGACGTCTAAGGTTATAATTACTATATTACACAAACAACTTAATCAAAACAGCCACAGAAACAAAGCATAAATATAGAAGCAAATAGATCAAGAGATTTAAAAAAAAATGAATTTCACGTGCGCCTAACTTGATACTGACTATTGAACAACTACTCAACCTGCTTAATAAAGAACTTAATAACTGTGTTTATAATAACACTTCAGACACTAATGGAAAACTGACTGATAACAGATGGTGCACTTCTGACTTCAAAAACTTATCAAATTCATGATATTGTAAACAACTCACAAAAAGATTATAGACAAACTAGAAAAACGGAGAGAAGGCGTTCATAAATTCATGGACAAGAATATCTTGGGTATTACCGAACTCAATTCACGGGTAAAGAAAACCAAAGAAATATAAGCCAAGCAGCAAGGCAGAGTACATAAACTAAAATTATTTTTTGTGATTGAAGATAATTATCAATGAGACGTCTATCCAAAATATGGTGTTCCGGTTCCCATGTTGATTGGCTCTTAGGAAAGAAGAGCCACTTGACCAAGTACTCGACCTTTCCATTTCTCTTTCGGTGTTTTAGAATTTTTTTCCGCACCAAACACAGTTTCATTGTCGATAATAATTGCTTCCGGAGTTGATTCTTTTGCATTTTGAAGTTGATTCTTTGTCTTTTCTTGGTCTGATTCGTTTGATTCTTTCTCTTTTTGAGGCTGTGGCGACAATTGCGTCTCATTAATTACTGGATTTAAGCAGTGTCTTTAGGATCCGCTTCAGCAGAAATTGATTCAAACAATCTTTTGGAATATCAGATTCAATAATGTACGGCTCAGCAAGGTCATCAAAAGGCGGAGGGTCAATTGGTCTCAAATTAGGATCAACAAATGGCTTCATACGATCTGCGTGACACGAAAAAGCAACTTTTTTATTGGTGATCGTGCGCAACTTCAAATGAACCGGTGACAATTTCTCAACAATTCTGTATGGACCCAACCAATTATGCATTAACTTTTTGGATAACCCTTTTCTAGTCCTCGGGGTATAAACTCAAACACGTTGTCCAACTTCAAAAACAGGTTGTTTTGTCTTTTGATCATAATAATCCTTCATTTTTTGTTTTGTGCACGTTGTAGATTTTCTCTCGCTAAATTTTGAGCCAATTCGACTTTTTCGACAACACGTTTTCGATAGTCAAGGACCGAAGTACTCAAATCGTCAGGCGCAGGAGGCAAATTAACGTCAATTGGCAAGCGTGGCTCTCGCCCATAAAGAACGTAAAAAGGAAAATCCCCAATTGCATCTAAAACAGAAGTCCTATGCGCAAACAAAACAAGCGGTCTAAACTCGTCCCAATCTTTCTGGTTTTTGGAAACGTACATTGACAAAGACTGACACAAGGTAGAATTAAACCTTTCTACAAGACCATTGGTCTGTGGGTGATAACTTCCTCATTGAACACTCAACGCAAGACGTAACCCAAAGTTGTACATCTTTAAACATACCTTTCCACCAGTATCTTTGCTTAAGCTTACTAAAAGTTTTGTTCAAGCCAAAATGAGCTCCGGCAATATGATCATGAACATTAGAGAGAATTTCAAAACGTAATGCAGCTGGGACAACAAGCTGAGAAAAAGATTCACGAGCATTACGCCTTCGATTAAAATCAATGTGGTAAAGCAAACCATCTTGACCAATATAAAAATTATCGCTTGTAAGTAAAATCTTACGTGCATCTTTATCGTTAGTAGGTAGGATACCATTCTCTAGAAAATCATTCATTACAGCTAATTCAGGATCTCTTCTTTGCATTCCTTCAGTGTGAGGCGTTCTAGGTTATTCTTTCTTAAGCGAACTCATTTCACAAGAATCATAAGGACGTCTAGACAAACAATCAGCATTACCATGGATTCTACCAGGGCGATGAACAATATTAAAGTCATATTGTTGCAAAAGTAAGGCCCATCTTGCAAGACGACCAGAAGCATCCTTAACATTCATTAACCAACGAAGAGAGCTATGATCAGTAACAACAGTAAACTTATGATTGTGTAAATAAGGCTGAAATTTCTTGATACCCTCAACTAATGCGAGAGCTCCTCTTTCTGTGGTACTATAATTTTGCTCTGGCTGATTCAAACCACGACCATTGTAAGCAATGACGACTTCTTTTCCATTTTGGATTTGTGCCAAGGTAAAACCAATACCAGTGGAGCTAGCATCAACAAATAGCGAAAATGATTCCCGAAAATTAGGATATGCCAAAGTGGGTGCAGAAACTAAAGCACGCTTAAGCTTACCAAAAGCCTCAGCACAAGCTACAGTCCGAACAAAAGGAACGTTCTTCTTTGTCAAAGCATTCAAAGGGTTGGCAATATGTGAAAAACCTCTTACAAAACGTCTGTAATAATTAGCAAGGCCTAAGAAACTCCTCAATTCCTTCAGATTTGTGGGGGTGGGGTATTCCTCAACCACCCTTACTTTGTCTGGGTTGGGACTAATGCCTTCTGGCGTAACTACGTGACCAAGATACTCTACTCTTTGTTTAACGAAACTGCATTTCTTTGGATTCAACTTAACATTGGCGTCACGCAACCTTCTAAAAACTTCCTCCAAATGGTCTAAATGCTCATCTACAGACTTAGAGAAAATGATTATATCATCGATGTAAATCAAAGCAAAACGGTACTCTAAGCCTCTCAAAATATGACCCATAAGTCTTTGAAAACTGGCTCCTGAATTCACTAATCCAAACAGCATTGTCAGAAATTCATAAAGGCCATTGTGTGTAGAAAAGGCTGTCTTCTGTTGCGAATCCTTCTGCATTTTTATTTGCCAAAAACCACTTTTTAGATCCAACACGGAAAACACGCTTGCACCAGCTAAAGAATCTAGCGCATCAGCAACTAAAGGCATTGGAAAGCTATCTACTTTAGTGACTTTATTAACTTTACGAAAATCAACACAAAATCTATATGAACCATCCTTCTTTTTTACCAAAACAACTGGAGAGCTCCAAGGAGAGACAGACTCTTGGATTATTCCTTTTTCAAGCATTTCGTCTACTTGACGGTCACTGTCTTTCTTAACATCAGGAGATGCTCTATACGGCCTTTACTTAATAGGCATAGCATCACCGGTATCAATGACATGCTCTACAAGGGATGTTCTACCCAACTGATCCCCAGGTAAAGCAAAAATATTGCGATATTTATTAAACAAATTCTTAAATTTTACTTTCTCATCATCATTAAAAATACTATTCGACAAATCAGGAAACTCTGAATAATCTTTTGGCTCTTGCCGAACATCTGAAGAATTATGTTGAGCATCCGAAGAAGTGGAATTTTTGCCAATCTCAAATGTTGCTAAATCATTATCAACACGCTCAAAATCTGCCAATTTAGTCCTTCGAAAAATTTTAACTGGTTGAGCGGAGGGGTTTACCATCCTAACAGGAATAGTTGCATCACTAGAAACCTTTACGAGCTCTGACGCACCAAAAACTGAGTAACGGTGAGGTAAATCAGACTTAGGCGTGACCAATCCATAAATTTCATCGGCACTGGTATTTACACCTTTCGGCATTGAACTTAATCTACCAATGACAACGACTTCTGATTGAGCGGGAATAGTAAAAGAATTATCAGCATGCACTGACAAAATACATTGATCAAAACCTTCAGCATCCAAATCATCACCAAAACTATCAGCAAAGGGGAGGGGATCCTAGGGGTGGGAAAACTCAATGATGTTCTCTATAAAATCAATTCTCGAACAATATTTTTGAAGAAAATCTCTGCCCAAAACAACGTAATGAGTTAAATCTTTGATAACATAGGCTTCAAAAGGAAAAACATCAGACTTAATAAAAAAAATTGAGCCATACTTTACCAAGAACGCTAAGAGGAGAACCACCTACAGTCGTTACACAACTGGTCGACGAGGAATGTAAACAACAATTTTTGTGACTAGGGTACTTGTCCCAAACTTGAGAACTAATTGCTGTTACAGCTGCTCCTGTGTCAAGGAGAGCACGATAACTATTTCCTTTTATTGCTACACTTACATTAAAATTGTCACTCTCGAAAGGCTGAATAGAATCAATTTTACTAGATGTGGCAGGCAAAGAAGCCCTGTCAGTCACGTCAGTCACATTTGCCCTTGACTTTGGGCTACTTGCGACAGACAAGCCACGACACTCACCAGCAAATATTATTTTTAGCCCCAACGATATTTACTTCCAAATTTTCTTCATTCTTAGATTCAGGTGCCAACTGTTCTTCTTTTTTAATTTCTTTTAGACTGACTTCTGGAGATAAACTTTCACTTAAAGACTTCTCATAAATGACTTCACTTTTGGGAGAAAACATAGGTACATTTGACGAATGAGCATTTTCATTTGGCGATGACCCGGCGAGTACATTATCAAATTTTGTTATGACCTGAGAAAGACACTTAAAAACTCCAAACATAATATTTTCATTGGTGACATCTTGAGGTTGGCAATCTTGAGAACACTCATGTTGACATGTGACGGAAACTTGAGGTTTAAACATTTTAGACTTTGGCGTAACAACAGGCTCACAGGGATAAGACACAACACGACTAAACTCTTGAACATTCTTTTTAGTAACATTCTTGGCCGAATTTCCAGAGTTACTGAAAGCACATTTATCAGAACTAGATCCGACGGAAGAATGGTTATTACTTGTAGAATTTTCAAGCGCCCCCATCACGGGTTCACTACCACACACGATAGGGGCGCCAGCCAGTTTAACTGAGCGCCCATTTTTCCCTGGTGAAAAGCATTCTGCATATTGTTTCTCCGATACAGGCCTCTAAAGTTGGGTTTCGAACTTCCATACCTGCCCAATTTAGGATTCTTTCTGAAAACGCTGCCCCCACAACGAAAACGATTAAGTTTGCCTGATCGAAATTTGCGATTAATACGACGATTTCCATTATTTTGGAAATCTGTCCTCCAAACATTAGATTCATCTCCGACAGATTCTTTGATTTTCTCTTCTGAGGAGTTAGACTGTAATTCTTCAAAATTCTCGACTTCTTGACCATTATTCGATTTTCGGCTAAGAGTTACTAACTCTTTTAGTTTTGTAATGTCCAATGCAGACTCTAAATCAGGCGGTTGTTGTAAAAAATAACATGTTCACGTATTTCAGGCCTTAAACCACGTACAAAACAATAAAGCCATTCACTTTTAGGCAAATTTAGACGAGAGCAGAATGAAAGAATATCGTAATAATAATCGGCAACAGTCTCCCCTAACAACTGACGACGTTCTTCTAATTTTTGCCTCAACTGCCATAGAGTTACTTTTGATTCAAAATGAGAAATTAATTTTTGTGACAAAACTTGAAACGACTCATTTTCATCGGCCTCTGTTAAAGTCTTAAACCACACGCTAGCGTGCATTTTTAGAAAAAGGGGAAGACCAAGCGCTAATTTTTCTTCGTCCCAACCATTTAACAAACCGGCGCGTCTATAATTGCCAAGAAGCTTACGAACATCTTCTCTCTCGTCGCCATAAAATAGTGGAAACTCAACAACGGGCCTATTCATTACTTAAGAACGAGACTCTGGCATTATTACTTTGTTTTAAATATGACTCTTATTCTACATATGACTAAACTTAGAAAAGAGTTCTCAGTTGCTTGCAATGGTAAAGTTCCTAGCACTTACTGACTTCCAGGGGCTGATCTTGTACTCTTCGCTTGTTCTCACCAAACCATGCTCAGCAAAA
>OZ038000.1:7303303-7333303 GCA_964035705.1 Porites rus
CAGCGCACAACTAAAACGACAAAACAACTCTGACAGCCAAATTGCAGTCTACTATTATCCATGTAACCAAAACACTAATAATCATTTTGGGCCATTGAAACTGGAAGAAATTAAAAACTCACATTTGTTATAGTTTCCAAGCTTTTTCTTGCAAACAGGCCGATCCCTTCGTGTTTGTTTTAAGTCCTCTTTGTGAGTTTTCTTTCATATTTCGCTGCAAAGTATGTTCAGCAGCTGGAGGAAATATCGAAAAGCTCGAAATACTGCCTAGGTTACATTTTGAAAGGGCAGAAAGTGCTGAACGATAGGATGAAACTAGAAAATAACAAAGCGACGCTATCTTGAAAATTCAGCACCCGGGAGGGACTTGCACTAGTAGCTGCCTTGTCCACAAGATGATGACTTAAAAAAACAAAAACAAACGAACCGGCCTATCAGCGACCTACTAAAGTCCTATTTCCAATCACTACTTTTAGTTAAATTTAGCTTCTTTTGTGTTGTCTTTTTTTTTTTGGCGGAGTGATAGGGTGTGGTGAAAAGGTGACCAATTACTTTATTCAGTCTTCATTTGCTCTTCATTCACCTCATTTTGAGTTATCCCGTATAAGTCTCAGCGTTTCTTTGGACTCTTTTTTGTATCAACTATTATTGCGTCAGTCTTCAATAACCGTCCATGTCCGAAGGTCCGCTCATCTCCTGTTCATGATTTCATGATGCACTTTTCATAGTTCGGAAGGCTTTGCCCGAAGGGTACCTCTTTCAAGCATCAGGTGTAACAAAGGGTAGGAAAATCACAAGTTGAAGTGTGTGAAAGGAGAGGAAAATCTTTCATTAAGTATTCTAAAGGGCCTTTTATTAAAATGCTTCGAAGAAACACGCCTTATGGCAACACATTTACATGTTAACTCAGTTAAAGGTTACACGAAAATGACCGGAAGACCTACTTTCTTACCTATTTATTCTCACGAAGCAGATATATGAAAAGGGTGTAACTTTTCAATGGAAGATACACGAAAGGGGTACCTTTTGTCAAAAATAGTATATATAAGGGTAAGGGACTGGTCCTCGGGGTGAAGCCTCTCCGAACAAAGCTTTATTGAGTAGCCTCCCACCCTTCCCCCCCCCCCCCCCCCGCTTCTCCCTAGGGCTTTCCACAAGTTGCTCGACAACTTTTTGCAAACTTCAGTAGGCTGGCTGTGGTTGCCAAAAGTTACACCTACCCTGAAAGCAGTTTCATTTTTGTGATATTATTGGCTTTTTGCTGATGTCAGCATTTTTTTTATTTAATTAATAATAATTAAATTACAACACAAAGAAAAACAAACAAAAAAAGGTTCAAAGAAAGTACAGTTCGACTACCTAAAAAAAGACAGGAGCAATAAACGAACGTTGATTGTGTACAATCAGTCAGAGATATCTAGTTAAATACAAGATTTACAAATCTTTCAAAATATTTTTTGGTATTTGACCGTCAGGGAAAGGAAACAATCGATATCAAAAGCTATATTAAGAGCAATCTGTAAGAAAGTTCCATTTTTTAGTGTCCCCTGCTTTTTTCTCTATAATAGATCTTGACTTAACTAGGCGCAGAAAAGTTGCAAAATAGGCGATATTTCATCCATTTTGGCTTGCCAAATATGAAACCGCGCTAACAGGAGACAATAGTTTAATTGACACGAGTATTCTGTAGAATGAGGCTCCGGCCTCAAGCCCAGTGCAGTAATGTTTGTTTAATAAGTTGTATTTGCCGATTAACGGAAAAGCGTTTTGAAGCCAGTCGGTTGCGCTTTTCCAAAAAGAGGATGTAACATGGCAAGACCAAAAAAGATGAATTAGCGTCTCTGAGGAATTGTTGCAAAAGGTACAGTTGTCATTTTCTTTTCGTCCTATTTTAAGTGAGAAATCATTGGTTGGTATGCGCCTATGTAATAGTTTAAATTGGAACTCTATCAGTTTGGTGCTTTTTGTGCACCGTTGCGCCATAAGATAGGCGAGTTCCCAATTAAATGTATCTTCTTCGTCTGAAAAGTTGCAGTCTTGAAACCACTTTAGTTGGCTTTTACGTGGGGTTAAACTTTTGGCTCTGATCAGTTTTTGGTAAATTAATGGACCTGGCTTTTCTCTCTTAACAATTTTTTCACTTAACGTTTCAAAGGTATAGTCTCTTTTCTCAGCAGTATCGGTAACATTTTTGCGAATTTGTTTAACAGCTGATAATAAACCAAAAAAACTGAGCGGGCGTACTCTTAAATCATGTTTGGAGGCAAAATCTTTGAGAGTCAGAAAATTATCGTTTCCTGATTGGAGGTGTTTAACTTTGGAGATACCTATTTCAAACCATTCTTTAAAAGAAATTGGTTTATTATCTATCCTTATTAAAGAGTTGAACCACAGAAACTGTTCCTGAAAAGCGATATCAGAGCTTACTTGATCCACAAAGTTTATTTCTGCCCAATATTCCAATATTTCTTGATGTCAGCATTTTGGTAACCGGTTTGGGGCGGTCATTCTCCCTAATTAACTGGGCGAATTGATCGCTACTTAAAGCGGATGTGTTTATTATATATTATATGAGTAAGTTTGTAATTCAGTATAATGTTGCCGAAATCACTGTTAAGCTATCTTCGCCAAATGTGGCAAAAGTTATTATCGACGACGCCGAGTTCATAATACGATCACCACAACTTGAAACACCAAATGAAATCGATCAAGTAGTCGAATATGACGAATTTAAGAAAATCGAAGTTGAAGAACAGAAAGTGGTCGAATATGAAATGGCAGTGGTAAAAGATATTGAGTTATCTGAATTAGTTTATGAAGAGGAAGATGATGATGAGTTTGATGAGGACTATAAACCAGGAGATTATGGAAAGGAGATTTTATGAAAGACAATATGATGATTCAGATATGGAAGCACTGGAGGAATGTAAGGAGATACAATTTTAATTAATCACATTATTGGATAAAAAACGAAAGTCAACAACAGAGATTATTGAAAAGATTGATCAGTATGAACAAGCACTTCACCAAAAGCTGGGTCATTTACAAAATAGATTGGAAGTTCAATCACCATGTTATGTAATATTTGAAAATCTTCAGTTACTGGGCTATAAACTGACAAAAAGGCGAAATATAAGGTATGGAATGATACATATAACATCGGCAATAATACAAGCTCAGTTTGATTTAGTAGCGCGCGAAGTTGGGGAGTAATAGTGATATTAGCAGGTGGTATACGAGTTTGAACCGGTTTAGGTAGCTAGTTAGCAAATAATTGTTTCGGTAGTTCAGGAGGGATATCTTGTAATTCAGCTGGGTTAATAGTTTCGGGATTAAGCTTAATACTAGGTGGTAGAATATTTTGATTGGTCAACTGTGGAGTGGTTGATTTTTTAGGTAAAGCGAGGGAAGATAGCTGTTTCAATGATGGTGGGTTTATGTATTGGATTGCTCAATATCTGGTTAATTAATTGATTATTGGCGCGTTTCCTTGATATGGAGCTCCGTTCACTTCCCTGTTTAGTTAATAAATGGGGAAACAAATAATGGTAAGCGAGAATTAATTCTATAATTTTATCTCTCTTCATTTTAGTAACAGCAAACTTATTAGCTTTCATCTTAATTATTTCCTTTTTGAGCTCCTTGAGAGTGAATGTTTTGCGATTATTACCCAATTGCATTATTTGGATTTGTTTTTGGCGCTCTTGGTTTTCTAAATATTCATTTTATAATTTGATATGTATCCATATAATAATTAGTTAGACAATCTGTGAATGACACTGTAATGGGTTTTTAGTGTATCCTTATTAAGGAATTGTTTGATACAATATTTACACGGGTCTCTGATACCTTTCATGTATTCGTGAATATTTTTGCAGATTCTATCGTAATCATTACTGAGTATAAATGCATAACCATTATTGATGTACTTTTTCTTCATCTCTTTTTGGGCTTCTGATATATAGTAATTACCTGTGGGACTCTTAGATTCTATACCCAGGCCCTTATAAACTTTGTGATCATTGAGAACCATCAGGTCAGGCTGGCCGCGGGTGTAACCTTTCTTATACGAATCTAGTCTCTTATCCTCAGTATCCTGATTTTCACCCAGACCGGCTACTAATATGGAATCTGGATAATATCTTCTTATGAGTTCCACTACTTTATAATGGAGGTCAGTCTCATTGCCAATCATAATCATCTTATTCCAGGGACTATCAAATAGTTTGTATTGGCCATATTTACGGATGGATGGGAGGACTTTGGAAAATACCCAATCGCGGAATTTTTTAGCAGCTTCTAATTTTGAACTAAATACAAGTTCGTAAAAGCCGGCCTCGTGGATGAATGTGTAATATTTTCCTCTAGTGTCATTTTGTTGACACCCCGTTTCAGGGCCCCAACACAATCGGATCATTTTATGGTTCTTAGACACATGCCGCTCAATAGCATTTCGTGGTTTACTGTATCCAAGGATCTCAGCAATATCTTTTCCTCGGAACCAAACATTTTGCTTACTATCAATAAATGATGTCAGCTCAATTTCTAAATCAACATTAGCATACTTCTTTTCTAACATAAATACCATTATAATAATAGGTTACATAATTTTCTATCATACAGACCAAATGAGATGGTAAATATGATAGATTAAGAAATACGGTTGGGCCTGAGGTGCCGTTTCAGCACCTTGGAGCTGAGGTCCTTTTCACAAAGCTGTCTTATTTTATTTGTTGCTGTCACGAAATGGGACGCCAACACTTTTTGGACCCACCTTCCCCATTTTGGGTACACCGGTAGTTTACTCATTCTCCTCTTCTTCCTTTGTTTCAAAGATCGCATTTAGGACGCTCGTTAATGACATTTCAGCTGTTTTCAGTTTTTTGGAGATTAATTTCTTGTGATGTAATGACGCAAGCTCTTCTTCCAATTTTTGAATTTTAGTGTAAAGTGCATTGAGCTCGGTTTCCTTACTACGGATTTTAGTATCAAGCTTTCTTATATGATCGTCCATATACTATTAATTAGATAATTCTTGCAAGCTGCGCAATGGAATCCAGGAATTAAAGTCGTCACTATAACCCAACCATTTCACCAGAGCTTGTTTCTTCTTATAATCCCTCCAAATGACTTTTTCAATGCGAAATATATCTTGTTTTGCCGGTAGTAATTCTGGTTCATAAAAGCTGCCTTGTATTTCCTCATTATTGAGATCCTTTAATCTATAGGTAATTGGGTTTGTGGATTGGATTTTATCGATCAGGAATATCTCTTCAGTCCAATTTTAATGGAACTGTGTTTGGTGTTATTATACTGCTCCAGTATTTTTGGTAGTATGTCAAGATATTGGGTATTATCCTATTTTAATTGTAAGGTTCCATCTTTCACAAACACTAGATTTTTCCTCATTTTCGGTTGAATATATTGTTATATCATTCCTTTCCAACAGTTCTCTCATATTTTTGTCATAATATTCTTTCCCTTTATCAGTCCAAAGATATTGTGGTTTACGGCCCTCCTTGAAGATGGTTTTGAATGCTTCCGTGACAGTTTCCCCTTTTTTATCCTTCAATGGGACAATCCAGACATATTTGGAGAACAGATCTAACAGCATTAGAACGTATCTGTAACCCTTGTTCCATTTGTTGAACTGTTGCATTTCAACCAGATTTGAGCACCAAATTTTGTCAATACCGGTTGTTTCGGTTGCAATAACGCACCGCCGAGTAAAGTTGCGCTTTATGGGTTTGTGTAATTTGTCCGCTAATTGTTCTTGCCAACTGATACCCGACGGCTTTTCTAGTTTAAACCGAATCCGAGTTTCTGTTTTGTGTTTATTAGATTTCTAGCTAACCAATGGCCCCATTGTCTTTCATTATAGGGAATGGCGTCTAACGATTTTACCATTTTACGGTCAGCTTTATTTTTGCTCCTTCGGTTATCACCGTAAACACTATAATCGACATCAGTTGCATGCTAGCCGCATCTGTCGCCCCAGTTGGTTGATCATAAATTTCTAATATTTCACCAGTTTTTGGATTGTATTTTACTTGATTTTCTAAATCATTATAAGGGCCCGTGTATTTGTGGCCTGGTAAAATGAATCCGCCTGGGGGTTTTGGTAATTTACCAATGGCCTTGTGGATGTCTAAAGCACCTCCCTCAAGATCTTTTCTGTTTGGGCGTATTTTGGTTGATAATTGGTCAAGAGCTTGAGATCCAACATTCTGAATCATCGGACTCAATTTGTCCAAAGCGTAATGGATGGCTTTTTTCTGTAATTTAGGGTTTCTTAGAGCTTCTGACCCGTAATATCTCCCCATCTCAACTGCTTTTCTACCCATCCAAGGAAGCCTGTGGTGGACAAATAAATCAGTAGCGGTTCCTACAGCGGTGCCAAATAAATCGCCCCCTGCTTGATTGAGAGGGCGCAATTAGTTTCCCTTCTTTACAAATCTGGACTTTTTAATTCCGCATTCAGCACAAGTACACCAAAACATTAGTCTCCCATTTTTCGCAGTTTTATAACCAGAAGGTTGTACACATTCTGTTTGTTTCTTTTGTTTAACGCAATAAGATTTTACCATTTATATACAATAGTGTTATATAATTATTGTCTAATCACTATCACTACTGTCTGGAACATAAGTATCGTGACTGCTATCTGAATCATAATTGTTCTCACTCGAGGGCTCACAGTTGCAGCACTCAAACCGTGCATATTCATGTTCATAATGCGGAATAACTTCTTGGCAACATACACAGAACTTTTCTGACATTCTATATAATAGGATTACATTAATTCGAAATAGTTTATCAGAGATTGGTGATTTATCATTTGATCTGTGAAACTGAATTTGGGGTTGTGTATAACATCTAATAATGGTTTCCCTTTCTGTCTCTCCAGAAGATAATACAAGCACCAATAACCGCACAAAACACTGTCTCTCTCTTGTATTTCATCTGAAGAAAACACAATTTTTTTATCACTTGTTTTCAGATAATTTTTAATTGCATTGGGCATGATCAATCCGAACGGCTCAAAATATTCACAATATTGCTTATCCACATTTCTATAACAAATCCAATGACTCCATCCCCCTGGCGAATCGTCAAGGTTAATTATTCCTGTTTCCAATCTGTGTATTTTTTGTGATAAATTGTCGCGGCTGTAAATACCCCTGAAGTATTTTATTCCCAATTGTTTGACCCATTGTAACAAATCAATATTTGATAACGGTTTGTTTATGAATTTTATAGAATTGTTCCTATAATTGGGATTGAATTGAATGGACTGTTCTTGCCGAGCAGCAATCCCTGTTGTTCTATGTTCCAAAAAAAAGGGTGGTGACATGTAAGGATACGGATTAATCATTCCATGGCCATTGGTTGTATCGGGAACGTAAAAAGCTGTTGTATTAGCGGAACCGGTACTGTCAGCTTGGAGACCCTTTCCCGTCAAGGCGTTTAGTAACAGGGGGACTCCTATACTTGCTAGCAGAGTTCCTAAAAACCCGCCCTGCTGTGTTTTTGGCGGTTTGATAACCAATCCACTACCTGATTGGAGAGCGTTGAGGATATCCTTTTTTTGACCTGCGGATAGTAAATGTTTGTACGCAATCAATTGCGCTATTTTATCCTGCGGAATAAGAAAACCTCCTCGTTGACCTTTCCCGAATATTTTATCCACACCGAGACTGGCTAAACCTGATAACGCACCTGTTGCAAGTGGTGTAATAGCTTTTTTGGCTAATGGCATGGCCATGGGTAACAACCTGCTTCCTAAACTGATCAATGATCCCCACAAACTAACATTGTGTTTAATAGCTTTTCTGATTTGTGTTTTTTAAAATTTTGATATCCGACCCTGTACCCTGGCTCATTGCTTTTCTCAATTTATTGATCTGAGTTTTTGTGAGCATTAATTCGTGTGGACCGGATAATTTTTTTCTGGCGAGTCTGATTGTTATTGCTGAATTATTATTATAAGCTCGCGAAAGCTTTTCCAATTGTCCTTTGCTGAGTGACACTCCATAAGAATAATATTTTGTCATTACTTGTCAAGACAAGACAAGACATTTATTATCATAATATTACAAGTACAATTTTCTGGCACGTAGTTAGCAAGAAAACGCTAGTCGAGGTGTGCCAAATTAATTCTATTACAAATCAGATATTATATTATAATGAGTAAAAGGCAAAGAAAAGAAAAGAAGAAATATGTGTAATGAAGCAAGAAAGACAAATCTGTTTAATGCAACCTGTGAAAGAGGCTAAGGTTTAGGATTTCGCGATTTTATTTCTCGTGTTATCACGGTTGCATCAAGGTAATCGTCTTTGTCTTTTAATATTTCGAAGAGAACACTGATTAATTTTCGTTTGAACACTTTTTTTGACATATCTCTCATTCTACCTGGTATCTCATTCCATACTTTAGCGCCAAAAATTGGGACGGCTTGTCTTAGTTTTTCAAGATTAAATTTTTTGGTGTACATAATTATTATTTTTAAAGAATGATCTTGTGTTATATTCATGAATAGATGATGTCTGAGAACGATTTTTTAAGGGTGCAGAATTAGTATGAATATCATGCATTAGGTAAGATACGGAGAAACAGAGAAAGCTAATTGGCAGGATATTTGCATCAATAAAAAGAGGAATGGCATGAACTTTCCTGTTTGCAAAAAATATGAAACGGATAACTTTTTTCTGAAGCAATAAGATTTTTGTTAAATGTGTTTTTGACGCCTGCCCCCAAACTATTAAACCGTAAGATAAATAAGGCAAGATTAACGAACGGTAAAATTTTAGCAAGGTATGTTGAGGAACAAAGTGCCTCAATTTAGCGATTAAACCAACCGTTTTACTTAATTTAGTAGCTGAAGATGCAAATTAGGTCAAGCTCTCTAAACTATGCAAGGAGAAAGAAAGCTAAAATGAAATCAATTGAGTTAAAACTTGAATCTGAAATATTGTCTCTCCAAAAGGAGTTAGAAGAAAACAACATTTCTGAAAATGAGAAAATCCATATTTATAGTGAAATAGATGTTAAGATTCTACAAAGAGAAGAAATTTCAAAATATAAAACTCGAGGAGCAATATTAAGATCCAAGTCTCGGTGGCATAATGAAGGAGAGTAAAATACAAAATACTTCCTAAACTTGGAAAAACGACATTTCAATAAAAAAACCATCAAACACCTCACATTAGCAAATGATAATGTCGTCAATACAGATAGCGAGATCCTAGAAGAAGCAAAATCCTTCTATCAGAATCTTTATTCTTCAGCTAATACGCAACCCGACACTAAGGAAGAAAGTATGTTTTTTCCAGACGGAAATACTCTTATCCTAAATGAGCAAGAGCAAAAAGAGTGTGAAGGCTTCCTGACTGCCTCTGAATGTTTAGAAAGTTTAAAATCAATGGAATCAAACAAGAGCCCTGGAAGTGACGGCCTCCCAGCCGAATTCTATAAAGTTTTTTGGAATGACATCAATCAGCATCTGTTAAATGCCTTAAATTGTGCTTATACAAAAGGTCTCTTATCGATTACTCAAAGAAGAGGATTGATTACTCTCATACCAAAGAAGAACAAACCGACCAACCTGCTAAAAAATTGGAGGCCTATCACCCTGCTTAATTGCGATTACAAAATAGCCACCAAATCCATTGCAAGTAGAATACGAAAGGTTCTACCAAGGACAATTAACAACGATCAAACTGGTTTTCTAAAAGGCCGATTCATCGGAGAAAACATCAGACTTATTGATAGTATTATTTATTACACAAATACAGAAAAAATACCCGGTCTACTACTGTTTGTCGACTTCGAAAAAGCCTTCGATAGCATTGAATGGTCCTTTATAGAAAAAACTCTGAAGTACTATAATTTTGGAACCTCTCTGGTTACTTGGGTAAAAGTATTTTATACCGATATCAGCAGCTGTGTTCTGAACAACGGACGGTCTTCGGTTTTTTTCAACTTAGGTCGCGGTGTGAGACAGGGATGCCCGCTGTCCCCATATTTATTTATTTTGTGCGCTGAAATACTAGGTAATACAGTAAGGAAAGATAATGAGGTCCGTGGAATAAAGATTTTTCATACTGAGTGTAAGTTATCCCAATATGCAGATGACACGACTATGATTTTGGATGGCTCCAAGTCCTCCTTTTTGAGGTCTCTGTACTTACTTGATGCTTTTGCTTGCATATCGGGTTTGAAGGTCAACTATGAAAAAACTGAAGCCCTCTGAATTGGCGCCTCTAAAAGTTCTAATCTCACTTTCCCTTCAAGTAAACCAATAACTTGGGCAAACGAGAAGGTCTTCGCCTTGGGAGTGTGGTTTTCGACTTTAGAAGATAGGTCTCTTAATTCTAACTTTATTGAGAAAATTGAGAAAATAAGGAGTATCTTAGATAATTGGTCGGCTAGAAGACTGACCCTCTTGGGTAAAATTACAATCATAAAAACTCTAGCCGTATCACAAATCGTCTACATATTGTCATCTCTTCCAACACCTCCTGACATACTTAAGACAATCAACTCTATATTGTACGATTTCCTTTGGGACGGTAAGGGCGATAAAATCAAAAGGACGACAATGATAAATAAGTACACGAAAGGAGGACTTAAGATGTTAGATATTCAAAGCTTTAATGAATCCTTGAAAATGAAATGGATCCAAGGGTATCTAAATGAAGAAAATAAAGGGAAGTGGAAACTTTTTTTTGACAACTACTTAGGGAAGTACGGGGGAAAACTATTGTTCCGAAGCAATTTGAAACAGCAAGATTCTGCACTGCTCAACCTCAAGGACCCTTTCTTAAAAGAAATCATACAGTACTGGACAAAATTTAATTACAAAGACGATAACCTCGATTTTGCCTCCACATATATATGGTACAACTCTCTTATTAGAATTGAAAATCGCCCATTCTTCTACAGATCATGGTTGAGCGCCGGGATAAAGGAGATTAGAGATCTGTTACATAACGACCGGAATTTTCTAAGCTATAACGCCTTCATAGATAAATATAGCATCAAAACCAATTATCTCGAATATCACAAAGTGATATCTGCTGTAGCACATTACAAGAAAGTACACTCTACAGCCTATCATGACTCGACTCCAAAGGATCCAGTTGATACCCTTCTGTCTCACACCAAAGTTTCCAAGAAAATTTATGAATGTCTAATAAACGAAAAAGCTTCTATACCATCAAGGAGTCAGGGAAAGTGGTTGGAAGAGAGAGACATACATTGTAATCTTAGTATAACTGTAAACTGGGAAAATACGTACTGCCTATCATCTCTGTGTACAAGAGAGTCAAAGCTTAGAGCGTTCCAATTTAAATTCCTTCACAGAAAAATAGCCACAAATGACTTCCTGTACAAAATAGGTATCAAACAAACAGATTCCTGCTCCTTTTGCGAGGAACAAAAAGAAACCCTCGTTCATCTATTCTGGACTTGCAGATACACTCAGAACTTCTGGAAGAGCATGTTCGAGTGGATGTCTCAAAATTTCAAAGATTTAGAAAACGTCTCTCCCTCCTTGTCTCTCTGTTTCGGTCTCATTGACGACGTAAAAGACCTTCTCTTTCATCACCTACTCCTTATAGCTAGACATTACATATACACCTGCAGACTTGGGAACAAGCTTCCTAAGCTGCAGGTGTATATACAGGTACTTATGAACTCGATAGAAATTGAAAAGCATATTGCATTCCACAATAACGACTCAAACGTCTTTGTACGGAAATGGTCTCGCTTTAAAAATAACCTCTCACAAAATCTGTTGCATTAACAATATATAAGAAGCGTAAAACGTAGAATCCCTTAACTTGAAACCAAATATGTTGTATGACCTTTTGTGTGATTTTATTTTACTATATGTATATACTTTTTGCTTGATTTATTTATTTATTTGTTTATTTTAGTCTCGTACCTTTCTGTTTTTGTGACAATATTTGTTTTTTTTTGTTTAGTCATACAAATTAGTTGCATACTCGAAACATGTCCACGTTTTTCGCTTGCTTTGTAAAATGTAGAATCCCTTGACTTGAAATCAAATATCTTGTATGACTTTTTTGTGATTTTAATATTACTATATATGTACTACTACAATGTATGTCAATACTTGTTGTGGAAATAAAATAAAATAAAAAACAAAACAAAACAAAACAAAAATAATTTAGTAGCTACATTGTCAATGTGCATTTTCCACGAAAGATTTTTGTCAATCAGAATGCCAAAATATTTAACATAATTTTTCATTTCTAAACTAACGTATTGATTGGTATCAGTATCGGAGATCTTAAGTTTTTGAAGGTAGTCAAAAGACTTCTGGTAAGGATGAAAAATAACGAAATTGTTTTTTTTGGTATTAAGGGTTAATTTATTTGAGGCCAGCCAAAGATACAACTTTTTAAGCTCAGAATTTACTGTTGCCTCAAGTGACCTTAGGTTCTTGTTGGCATGCAGTATGTTACTATCATCAGCAAAGAGGTAGAAATTCAAAGTATCAGAGCAAGTATGAATATCGTTAATATATAAGAGGAAAAGCAACGGACCTAGTACAGACCCCTGTGGAACCCCATAAGATATTAGAGCTGCATCAGATAATTGTTTGTTTATTTCTAGTGTTTGTGATCTGTTGCACAAAAAGGATTCAAACCAGTTATTAATTATTCCACGAAAACCATAATGATTTATAAAATAACTAAGATGGTAAGCGCGCTCTGATTGGCCGAGAGGAGTGTTTCCATGAGAGTATGTAAACATGGTTGTGGCGTCAAGTTGTTTGGCTTTTCGCGCGCTAATCACGCGAGCACGAATTTGAAAAAGTTTTCGTGTTCAAAACTCGACAAGTTTGCTTTATTTACCCATTCGTTCCTCGGCTGAAACTTGGAAAATCGTTACAAAGAAGGTTTGTCAATTTTTCTTCGCTTAAGCTGACATTTAAAGCGAGAAAAATCCGTATTTTGCAAAGTATCTTTTTGCAAAACAAGAACTGATTACGCGTGCAAGACTTCGTGGACAAGATTTTGCGACTGGTAAGAATTTCTCTTTTAATCAGTGCCATACAAAGAGTTCTGCGTTTCTTTCTCGGGAAAGTTATTTTATAAAAGCAATAGAAAACTTTTTTCCCGTGTTCTCATAGCCTGATATAAACACTCGAGGCGTTCGTCTCGGGTTTGCATAACTGTCTCGAATTCTCCCAACCCCCCTCGTGTTTATATCAGGCTATGCAAACACGGAAAACGTTTTCTATTGCTTAATTAACTTATTTACAAGAATTTGATGGTTAACTGTATCGAAGGCTTTCTTTAAGTCAATAAAAGTTCCACAGGTAAATAAACGTTTATCCATATTAGACTGAATTGCACTAACTATATCTACAATGGCATGTTCAGTAGAAAACCCTTCTCTAAACCCATACTGAGCTGAAAACAAAATATTCTTAACATTAATAAAATGCATCATTCTTTTATACATAACTGTTGCAAAGATTCTGTCAAATGTAGGTAAGAGAGAAATCGGGATATAGTTATTTGCATCTGTCTCAACCTCAGTTTTAAACACAGGTATGACTTTAGCCTTTTTAAGTTTTGAAGGGTAGCTCCCAGATGTGACCGACAAATTGACGATTTTAGCTAAATTGTTGTGATAATAGTACTTGAATATTTCAAGAGTTTAGTCGGGCAGGAGTATAAACCATGAGATTTATTGTTGGGTAAAGCCAATATTACTCATTCAACTTCCCTGGCAGTTACAGGCTTAAACATGAAAGAACTCGCTGGAGATTTCGTTTTTTTGAGAAAGTCGCGATGATCACCAGAAGCAGGTATCTTACTCGCTAATTTTTCTCCAACAGACATTTGCTATAATCGACTGCCAATCGATTTGATTAAGATCCTGTGTAAAAGAATCCCTATCGAAATTTGAGAAGTCGCGCATTTTTCTCTTAACGGGTTTAATTCTATCTCTTGCTGATCTGAATATACAAAACTGCGAGAAATGGTCACTTACATCAGGAATTATGTTTGCACTCACTGATACACAATCAGGATTATTTACAAATATATTATCAATTAGAGAAGACGAGTTGCTGCGAACTCGCGATGGTTTGTCAATGGTGGGAATGAGATAACAGCTCTGAAGAGATAATAGAAAGTTGTAACTACATTCCGATACCTCACTTTTCAAAAGACAAAGATTGAAGTCACCCATGACGCAAACATTTTTCTCAGAAGAGATAAATTTTTCTAAAGTTTTTTCAAAATACTCTAAGAAACGTTCGGGAGAATAATGTAGTCTGTAGATAATGCCACAAATTATATTCTTTTTGGATGCAAAACTTAATTCGATCCAAAGGGCTTGGAGGGCTTCATTAGGGTTTTTTTCTAAGATGGTGTAATGAAGTGTCTCATCAATAAACATCCCAACGGCACCGAAAGCGAGAGGCGTTGGGACAAATTCAAATTCATAACCAGGAAAAGGGAATTCGGCGCTTTCCGAGTTAGAATAGTTAACTTTAGTTTCTGTTATTCCTATGATATTGAAGTTAAAACCCAGTTCGTCTAAAATAGAACTTTGAAGGTTTTCAAAGTTCTTACTGAGACTAATCAGATTATTATGAATTAGTATATACACACTCAGTGATCTTGGTAATTCAAGCAATCTGATTGGTTAGCTATCTCGGACTATGACGTTATATTCACCGCGCTAGGCGGTGAATATAAAGCCGAACAAAATCGCTGTCGTGAACTGGGTGTTTTGCCAAAGTTTCAAAGTAAAACCTTTTTGAAAATACACGAATATCCAAGTGCTGATGACTTTGAAGGCAAGAAAAGACTTCATGGTGTTTAAGCAGCGTGATTTATTGTGAAGCGGTTTACTTTAGCTGACTTTTTGTACGCTCGAAGCTATGTTTACCACTAAAGAGGAAAACGAGGTCGCTTTGTCACTGTTTTGTGATTTCGGGATTTTCTCGCAAGACCAATTTTGCCTATAAATAGAAGTTAATTTATGGAGAAGAGAGGAAGACAAATATTTTCGAAAATTGTACGTGCCAGCAAGTTAACAAGGCAAAGAACTTTGGAGATAATCAACGCTCACCTTGATCGCAGCCGCTGTTGACAGCATTTGCAAGAAGCGACGAAGAAAACTTTCTCATTCACGGTGAGTTGACAGAAACAAATAAAGCTCTAGATACTTTTCTTCTCAGAATTGGGTAGTAACTTAAATTTTCGGCGTTTTCTTTTAAACCGTTGATGCTAAAGCTTACAAAACTCGATACAAAAGGATGAAAACTATCATTTGCCATGTTTGAAGACACTGTAAAGATCGAACTTTTGCGCATCCACTGTTTACGGCTTCGTGTTCACGCATGAATTCACCCGTCAATCAAACTAGTCGTTTTTTAATGGTTTCCTTTCTGATTCTGTTGAGATCGCTTCGTGTGAATATACTAAAACAATTATTCACCTCAGGCGAAGTTAATATTGTTGAATAATCCCCTCGACTTCGTCTCGGGGATTATTCAACAATATTAACTTCGCCTTCGGCGAATAATTGTTAAATATCGAAAAGGAGTCGTCATCATTCTCAATCACATATTTGTTTTGCTCCTTGAAGCTATGTGGCGAAAATAGCGGCTATGAATGCGCTGATTATATAAATTGTCAATTGTATTTACGTCACTGTTACATAAGGTATTTAGCTTAAATAAATCTAATTCATATAAGATAGTTAACTTATCAAGATATCTTTTCGAACGTGTATTGCTTTGGAGTAAGTTATTATAACGACCATGAAAGTCCGCTAAGTTTCCTTTACAATTAAAGTAAGGCAGTTCTTTCAGAAGGTCTTTCAGGACCTTTTTATGTTTCTTATTTCTTTTTGTTTTTGTCACACGAACATCAAGGCAAAAATATAATTAACATAAGAACAAACAACTATTGTAAGAGCTAAGACACTTAGCTGTTTAGGTTGTTCTAGTCTATCCCTCACCAGTTTGTAAAGACTGAAGATCTTGAAAAGTGTTCAGTTTATGAATGCGCGAGGTATCTGTCATCCTAAGGAATATTGAACCTTGCTTTGCCCAGCAGAATTTAAAGCCCTTGGCTTGTTGAACCTTTTTTGCCTCGGTTAACAGTGCTTGGTTAAGCGGAGATAAGTGATTGTAAATACCAAGCCGTGACAATGACACTTCAAAGCCGTAACCCAACTTACTCGGGGTGACTTTGGAAACCTCTTTCCGTGCTGCATTCACTCTTTCTTTGACTTGTCTCCTAAAAAACTTGCTAATTATTGGGTTCGGACGACTTGAAGCTTTACGAGCAGGAACGCGGTGGGCCATATCGCTTTATTGCATGGAAACATCTTTCACACCCATTGAGTGAAACAACTGTATACATAGTTTAGCCGTCGACTCTGAGTTCTCTCGCTCCGCGAAAGTAGGCAAGCCAAAGATTTTGATGTTATACTGATAGCTGTAAGCCTGCATTTCATCAATAGCAAGGCGTAATTCATTGCATCTGTGGTCTAAACCATTCAATTTGGCCTTAATTGACTGTAGCTGTTCCATGATTCCATCGTACTGACTACTTATAAAGTCAACAGATTTACTTTGCCCAGGTGAAAGTGGACACGATGAGGCGCCATCTTGCGATTTGCAAGTTACAAGCTTCGAAAGCTTCTCAACTTTCTTTTCGGTCGCTTGTAAATCGGTTCTCAACTTTTCGTTTTCTTTTCTAAGTTTATCAATCGTTTTCTTCCGCTTTACTTTAGGTTTTAGTAATGGAAATTTACACCGAACTAGAGTTCAAAAACAGCGCGACCTACTCGCTCGAAGGCCATGCGCATGCATATAATATACGCTTTTATTATATACATACTGAGAAATACTCACCAAAAAGCTATGTCGTAAATTTTCGTACGCAAATTAGTTCTAGCCAATCAGAGGAGCGAACGATGGTTTTCACACGTGAAAAAAATGATACGTCCAATCAGAATCGCGAACGATGTTTTTTCACGTGTGAGAAAAGTGATACGTCCAATCAGAGGCCACAGAGGTGTGTGAGTTTCGCGCCAAAATTCCCGCCTCTTATTGCAGTTTGCAGCGCCGCTTCGCACACATTCAACGAGAAAAATTTTACTCAAAGAGTTTTTCTCGATAAAAAAGTGAAAAACATTTCGGAAATGGAGTGGAATAGTTTCGTTTGTTTCACTGTCGATAAAGAAAACGGTAGAGAGCCGGCGAAACAACAGCGGAAAGGGAAAAACAGAACGAGACGTAAGCTTTTGTTGTGCTTTTTGTCGGAGCTACTTTGCTTTTCATTTAAGCTTAAGGTTATATTGAAACCGGCCATTTTACTTAAATTTACTCATTTTCAATTGTGCATTGACAACAAACAGTTAAGATTACTTATAGTTCTTGGATTACCTCATATCCTTACCGTCATTTATGTTTTTAACAAACGTTTGTACTAAAAAGCTGAAACTTCGTTTTCTTTGTCATTTTGCGGCAAGTGCGGAGCGGCAAATAAGCATTTTTGAAAGATTTAAAATAAAAAGGCCGCCAAAATGATGAATGTCTCGGTATGTATATAATAAACACAATACCACATGGAAAGTGCTTTGTACGATATTTACGCACTCGTTTTTGTATCAGAAATCGAACGAGTGAGCGCAGCGAACGAGTAAGATTTCTGATACGTCAACAACTCGTGCGTAAATACCGTACGCCAGCACTTTCCATGAAGTATTCTCTATGTATATAATATACGCTTGCACATAATATACGCTTGTATATAATATACGTTACATAATTTACGATCTGAGTATTATTTTACCATCCTTCTGGATTAGTTCAACATCCTGCCCGTAGATAGTTAAGAGGCAGTCTCCCTAAAAGCGTTCCACTCGATTTTGGACTCCAAAAAACTTTTGCCTTATAATTCTACCATCAACGCTACTATCCATCCTAATAACGAACTTGCACTTAGAATGAGGAAATTGTTTATTTTACTGCCATTCCCAGCATTTCATTGCTGGACGGCCGTTAGCGGCTAAAATATGCAAATTTTAGTTTCTGTTATACAGGCTTTTTAACAATAGTTCTAAAGTTCTTCGGGTCATCAAATCCTAGACTATTGGCACTCATTTGGAAGCATATTACTTCTTCGTACTGTTCCAATACCGTTTAGGCATTATCTCTCTGTAATCAGCAAAAACTGGTCGTCTTTATTTCGCTAATCCAATTAAGGAAGTAAACGGTACGAAAAAATGCCTCAAAATCATCCGAAAATTCTCAAAAGCGGCACCTAAACTAGACCTAAAAACATGTTTTAGATAAAGATTAATAGCTATTTTGTCAAGTTATGCAATAAAACTTGTGGCACAACGCGATTCAGAATTTAAGGTTTCAACTCAAACTTAGGCAAATGTTCAATTTGCGTTGCGTAACGATACCGGTTGCTGTACACAGCAAAATCCTCAGTTATTCAAATTCTTGCCACTTTTAAGTAAGATATGCCTCACTGTCCTACCAAAACTATATTAAAATTCCCTTTTTTTCCTTTGCCAGTGATATATATTGTGCAAAAATTAGTTCAGCAAGTAAAAGATACCTTTCCAAGCTTCATTTAATTTGCCACTGCCCCGAACATTCGTGTTAAGACTGTTATGTCAAGACGGAAAAATACCTTTTCAGAACCAAACCTCTTCTAGCTTAAAATGTGGTCCAGTCTGAAAAAACTGCATTGACCAGAAGTTACTCCGATCCAGCAAATTATAAAATCGAACGTTCGAAGAAAAGCAAATTTCCCACTGCTTAATTAAATATGCGTGAACAAGTCAGAAAATTCGCCCCATGTAACGGTATCCGGATTCCGGAATGTGGAAAATTTTTGCTCCGGAATCCGGGAAAATTTTGATATGGAATCCGGAATTCAGGGCTTTGGAATCCATAATAGAGCTCAAGTACCCTACTAAGGAATGAAATCTAGAATCCAAGTTCCACTGGGATTCCCTAACATGGGGCGATAGTACTGGACTGTGAACGGCGAATTACTATGTTCCCTTTATTTACCTTCCACTGATCAGGAGCCCACATTTGAACACTTTGTTAATGAAATTTCAATTAGAAGGTTTCTTCCTTTTACTGACTGTTTCTTCCTATTAAGAGTGGTCAGCTTTTGTTTTCACGCTCCAAGAGACAGACCAGAGTCCAAGGCTACTTTTGTATCGCAGGCAGTTAATAAAGAAGTTGGCACACGCAAATAATAACGTTTCAAAATTAATTTCGAATCGTGCAAAGTCAGTGAAAGTAAAAAAAAATAAAGTGTGGATGTGCGGGTTTTCCCAACTGATAAAAATACACGAATGTCAGGACACCATTACTTCTCACCCTGAAACCTGTCATCCATTGATGTCTGAACTAAGTGAAGTAGAGCCAATACTCTCAAAAGATGGTAATCATGGACCTTACGAAAAATCAAGTGGAACAGATGGTGATCTGCTTCCGCAGGAAGACTTCCCATACAAAAGTGGCGTGGGTATTCGTCGTTTGCAGATTTTGGTCTCACCTTGGTTGTTTGGGACGGAAAGTAACTAAATATGCTCATTCAGGTATCGCTTAGGGCTGTGCATAAAGAAATTTGCAACAAAAAAAAAAAGCCGTGACGCTGACCTCACAGAAATCTCCTTTAGGGGTCAGTTTAAGCTTGAGCCACACCCATATTGGCCTCCCTTAGGGGTTTAAATAATAAATTATTAATTTTCCGACGAGCAGCTCCTCCACTTTTATATGGGAGTCCTCCCGGGGATTACCCACAAAATATCGGCATATAAACTCGGACGATTTTGGTGGCCACTTCGTTCTTCCCATAGAGGACCAAGAAAGGAATATTAGGACCAAGGACAGGCATGTAATTGGTTTGGAGATTGTATACCATCTATTTTAAAGGATGGGATTACGTGCGTATAAAATCGTAAAATTATTTCTAATATCCTTATCACTAGTTCCTTTATCTCTGATAAGATAACGACAAAAGGGCCAATGGGTATTGTCGTAATCGTGATTTCAAGTTCAGACAATGATAAACTCAGTAGTCCACTCATTTTTTTTATTATTTAGAAATATGCGGGAAGTGAAGATGCAAACATAATGAAGTTATGGAGAAAAGTGGGAAGTGGCAAAAACAAAAACAAAAAACGACCGAGATTGCATGCGAGTAAACGAAGATCTGGTACAAATTTCCCTAAAATAGTCAAATATAAATCCCCTAGTCGTTCAAAGCTTAACAGCTTGACAGGCTAACGGTTTTATTCAGTGGTGGTATAAACAGGTTTCAACTGAACACTGTCAGGCTACTCAGTCACTTCACTCATTGCCCATCACGGAATTGATAGCGTACAGCATTACCAGCATAGCACTAGCAATTTACATACACGATCAGATTTGTGATCGAAGGCCGGTAGATTTATACATCTAAAAATTTATACTAATATCAAATTCATAAAGGTGTCCGGACACTAACTTAATTCAATGTACATTTCACAGCTGATTTCATTTTTTTAAGGACAAATAACAATTTACTTGATAAGAATTTATAAGTACGAGACTTATTGTGGCGTAGACGTGATTAGCAGGTTGTTGATTTTACTTCCTTGAACTTCAGTCCATATTTTCCTAATTTTTTTTTTCAAGGACTGCCGTGTACCATTGTCCCATATATATAGTGTAAAGGTGAATGTGTGAAGGACCTTCTCGCTACAAAATGTAAATACTTCCACCTGTCACCAGACAGGAGAAACATGGTTCTCGTTAATGTTATCTGTAAAACCGTGTAAAACAAAAAATGTTCGTTAGAACGCGATTGAAGTATGTCGAATAGCCTCTTCCAGGCGTTCAGACTGTGGGGACGACCCTCTGAGGGATGCGAGTAAGAAAAGGGCGAGGGGGGTGGGGTAGGGAGTAATGCGTATTTTTCCCGACCTACTCTACCTGCACTCTACTAACAAAGGCCAACTACTGGGAGTCGAACAAAGGACGGCCGGCCGAGACTATTTAGTACGAAGGTCAGTGGAAAAGTAAACTTAATCTTCTATAAGCTTAACCTATTTCCGATTTTTCTTGTTGATAAAGTAAAAAAAAAAAAACAGAAAAATTGTCATTTGTAAGATCATGAAGATTTTTTTTACTATCACAGCGGCTGGTGTCACGCAATGCGAATTCAGCATCAATATGCAAATTTAAGTTGGATCCTTCAATTCTGAATCGCGTTGTGCCACAAGTTTTATTTCATAACTTGACAAAATAGCTCTTAATCTTTAACTAAAACATGTTTTTAGGTCTAGTTTAGGTGCCACTTTTGAGAATTTTGTGATGTTTTTGAGGCATTTATTCCTGCATTTTGCTTTCTTAATTGGGTTATTGAAATAGAGACGACCAGTTTTTGCTGATTAGAGAAAGATAATGCCTAAATGGTATTGGAACAGTAAGAAGAAGTAATATGCTTCCAAATGAGTGCGAACAGGCTAGGATTTGATGACCCAAAGTACTTTTAAACGATCGTTAAAAAAACCTGTAAAACGGCACTTAAAATTTACATATTTTAGCCGGTAACGGTCGTCCAGCAATGAAATACTGGGAATGGCAGTAAAATAAACAATTTCCTCATTCTAACTGCAGTTTCGTTATTAGGATGGATAGTAGTGTTGATGATAAAAATATAATGCAAAAGTTTTTTCGAGTCCAAAATCGAGTGGAACGCTTTTAGGGAGACTGCCTCTTAATGCGTAAATAGAATATTAAGCTGTTGCCGTTGTTCCAGATAGCTCATACTTGAATGTCAGTTTTGTGGTGCCATCCTTAGTGTCCATTTTCTGTTTTGTTAAGTTGAAATATAAGAAGGGAAATATGGTGCTAAAATTAGATTTATTGAGTCATGAAAAAGAAAGGCCTAAAACTACTGACGAAAAAACTGGTGACAAATATCATAACAGGCCAGAGCCCCGATTTTAATGCGCGCAGGAGGAGGCCTAATCTTCACAGCAACCACCGCAAATCGGTTTCCAATAACAGACAAGGTAATTAGCTTTAAGCATTTCTCCAGACACCTTTGGAGAGCGCCGGACACATTGCCTGTCAAGGAACTTTGTACTTCTGATTAAACGAACCAGACATCTCAAGGAGAAGCGAAATTTGATCAGACTATTTGGGTATTATAAATTCATTTCACGGTCGATTGAAAATTTGGAAGTCGATCTTCGCGCCTCTGGCTTCGCAATTGATAACTACAGTTTTCTCGCCGCATTTGGATTCAAAAAGGCTTGATACGCTTTCAATGGTTTTTCAAGTGCTTTCTTTTAAGAAAATAGTGCTCCGATGGCTTATTTAACTTCTGTCAAGAGTAGTATTCCGTGTCAACATTGGTGACCTTCGAAGCGAAAACAGCGAGTCGGCGTATCAAGTTTTTACTGTGGAGCCACAAGTATCCAATTATTATTGTAGGTTATTTTTGTAGTGTCATTTGTTTTTGAAATAGGCCAAATTAAGTATGGGGCTACCCTCTCCCTCAGAGCTTACAGGCGGCGCGCCCAAGATTCTGAGGTGAAGGTAGTCTCTCTTTTAAAATGTAGATCATTTATCCAAATTATTATTGTAGGTTATTTTTGTATTGTCATTTGTTTTTGAAATAGGCCAAATTATGGGGCTACCCTCTCCCTCAGAGCTTACAGGCGGCGCGCCCAAGATTCTGAGGTGATGGTAGTCTCTCTTTTGAAATGTCGGTCATTATCCAAATTATTATTTTAGGTCATCTTTGTACTGTCATTTGTTTCTGAAATAGGCCAAATTATGGGGCTACCCTCTCCCTCAGAGCTTACAGGCGGCGCGCCCAAGATTCTGAGGTGATGGTAGTCTCTCTTTTAAAATGTAGATCATTTATCCAAATTATTATTGTAGGTTATTTTTGTATTGTCATTTGTTTCTGAAATAGGCCAAATTATGGGGCTACCCTCTCCCTCAGAGCTTACAGGCGGCGCGCCCAAGATTCTGAGGTGATGGTAGTCTCTCTTTTAAAATGTTGGTCATTTATCCAATTATTATTGTAGGTTATTTTTGTAGTGTCATTTGTTTTTGAAATAGGCCAAATTAAGTATGGGGCTACCCTCTCCCTCAGAGCTTACAGGCGGCGCGCCCAAGATTCTGAGGTGATGGTAGTCTCTCTTTTAAAATGTAGATCATTTATCCAAATTATTATTGTAGGTTATTTTTGTATTGTCATTTGTTTTTGAAATAGGCCAAATTATGGGGCTACCCTCTCCCTCAGAGCTTACAGGCGGCGCGCCCAAGATTCTGAGGTGATGGTAGTCTCTCTTTTGAAATGTCGGTCATTATCCAAATTATTATTTTAGGTCATCTTTGTACTGTCATTTGTTTCTGAAATAGGCCAAATTATGGGGCTACCCTCTCCCTCAGAGCTAACAGGCGGCGCGCCCAAGATTCTGAGGTGATGGTAGTCTCTCTTTTAAAATGTCGATCATTTATCCAAATTATTATTGTAGGTTATTTTTGTATTGTCATTTGTTTCTGAAATAGGCCAAATTATGGGGCTACCCTCTCCCTCAGAGCTTACAGGCGGCGCGCCCAAGATTCTGAGGTGATGGTAGTCTCTCTTTTGAAATGTCGGTCATTATCCAAATTATTATTGTAGGTCATCTTTGTTTTGTCATTTGTTTTGAAATAGGCCAAATTATGGGGCTACCCTCTCCCTCAGAGCTTACAGGCGGCGCGCCCAAGATTCTGAGGTGATGGTAGTCTCTCTTTTAAAATGTTGGTCATTTATCCAATTATTATTGTAGGTTATTTTTGTAGTGTCATTTGTTTTTGAAATAGGCCAAATTAAGTATGGGGCTACCCTCTCCCTCAGAGCTTACAGGCGGCGCGCCCAAGATTCTGAGGTGATGGTAGTCTCTCTTTTGAAATGTCAGTCATTATCCAAATTATTATTTTAGGTCATCTTTGTACTGTCATTTGTTTCTGAAATAGGCCAAATTGTGGGGCTACCCTCTCCCTCAGAGCTTACAGGCGGCGCGCCCAAGATTCTGAGGTGATGGTAGTCTCTCTTTTAAAATGTAGATCATTTATCCAAATTATTATTGTAGGTTATTTTTGTATTGTCATTTGTTTCTGAAATAGGCCAAATTATGGGGCTACCCTCTCCCTCAGAGCTTACAGGCGGCGCGCCCAAGATTCTGAGGTGATGGTAGTCTCTCTTTTGAAATGTCGGTCATTATCCAAATTATTATTTTAGGTCATCTTTGTACTGTCATTTGTTTCTGAAATAGGCCAAATTATGGGGCTACCCTCTCCCTCAGAGCTTACAGGCGGCGCGCCCAAGATTCTGAGGTGATGGTAGTCTCTCTTTTAAAATGTCGATCATTTATCCAAATTATTATTGTAGGTTATTTTTGTATTGTCATTTGTTTCTGAAATAGGTCAAATTATGGGGCTACCCTCTCCCTCAGAGCTTACAGGCGGCGCGCCCAAGATTCTGAGGTGATGGTAGTCTCTCTTTTGAAATGTCGGTCATTATCCAAATTATTATTTTAGGTCATCTTTGTACTGTCATTTGTTTTGAAATAGGCCAAATTATGGGGCTACCCTCTCCCTCAGAGCTTACAGGCGGCGCGCCCAAGATTCTGAGGTGATGGTAGTCTCTCTTTTAAAATGTTGGTCATTCATTTAAATTATTATTGTAGGTTATTTTTGTATTGTCATTTGTTTCTGAAATAGGTCAAATTATGGGGCTTCCCTCTCTCTCAGAGCTTACAGGCGGCGCGCCCAAGATTCTGAGGTGAAGGTGTTGGTTTCTTTTAAAATGTCAGTCGTCAACCATAGTATTATTGAATTTTCATTTTCCAGAGTTCATAGTGGTACCTTCTTTATAGTTTTACGTGATTTGTGGCAAAGACAAGACCAGGCTAACAAATTTATTCGACTTTATACGTGGTGCGACAATCACCGTGGCCGACTGGCCTCCAAAGTTCCTTTATAATTTGGACGCTTCTCAGGAGTTCCTTCACTGCTGGTAATCCAGAATTGGCGATTCTCAGCAGCTTGAAGCTCTTGCATTGCATCAGTTGTTCCTTGGACGGCGACCTTTTCTTGTCCCGAGTACAATATCGATTCTCGATTCTCGACTCTCGATTACCGTATCTTGCTCGTGCAAGGTTTCGGCAACGGGACCAGTACTAAAACCATTGCAGGAAAACTGTTTGGTAGAAGAAGAGTAAAATGGTGGCTTCGGTGAGTTACCTGTCTGATGCTCGGTATATCACTGCCAAACTGCGCAACAGAATGCACGAAAAACCCCTCCGGTACTTGAAAAAAAAAGAAAAATAACCTGAGCGATGTAATTTAGTAACTTATTCATGGTGTTCAGCTTCCGGTTTATTCAGCTTATTGCCAGTTGTAGGCAAAGTTCACGCGCACATTATTGCATTCTAACTGGGTCGATTGTGAGGAAACTGTTATGTCAGTCATTGACTAAAAACCCGCGCGCGTTAAGCCTTTGTGCGATGGACGTCCCTTAGAAATATAAACTGCCCACACTGATCACCAATTCTACTTGCGAAGTGTCGCTGATTGAGTTGTGTAATGTATTCTAGAGTGTAAATTTAGTACTAACCTCGCAGACAAGGATGCAATGAGACATTTATTTTGCTTAGTTAGGCCTGCTATCCATTGGGCAACCATCCCCTTTATTTTCTTTCGATAGCCTGTCCATGCACTAACCTTTGGGTACAGAAACTAGCTGCCTCTCGCTTTACCAAAACTTGATAGTTTTGGCGTTCAATATTTTTAACGGGTGCTCACAAAACACCAGGACTGCATCGTGCGCCTTTGGCGCTTTGGTATCCTGCAAGCTTTGGTTCATCGCGTTTTGAAAGATGGAAATTTTGATATTCCCGCGAAAAAGAAGAGCGATAAAACGCGTCTTTCATTGACTACAGTGAAACGCCCGGAAATGAAGGATGTTTTGAAAGAAACGGGAAAACTGATAAAAGTAAATATTTGTTTTGATAAGTGAAATAAATGAGAAATAACCATAAACTAGTTTTGTGCTTTTGTTTTTTAAAAGCGGTTTGTCTGGTACCAGATTTGTACAATTACTTTCAATCAAACATGGATCGGGTTTTGTTAATTATGACAGAATGTAATTAAAAAGCATTATGTTGACAGCTACAAGGCACATGCTTGCCTTAAGCTGCGAGTATCCCGCCATGTTTTAAACAAAGGGTCTCTGACCAAGCCGGCATTCTAATCCGCCACAAATATGTGAAGCACGCGTCTTTCAAAGTCGCCTAGTACTTAAAATCGGGGCTCTGGCCTGTTATTCACATTAACTTAACATTCGTATTGTCAACAATTACCAACTGAATCTGAGAAACAGTAAATTTGGGGAGTTAATTGTATTCACAGAAAAGATTGTCAATAAAACAGAATATGGTGATGATCTGCCCAATATCACAAATTCTATTGACATGATTTATATACAGATGCCATTACAAGCAGCATTTTGAACGGTGTTAACACCAATACGCTAGCTGTTATTCCAACTGACAAATTGACAAGAAGTTTTCCATTCACATTTGAACCCAGAAGACTATTTTTTAATGGAGTTTCGCAGCTTAATATTTCACAGATGAGATTTTACATCACAGATTCACTGGGGCGACCAATTGGACTAAATAAGATAGACTGATTTATGACCCTAATATTGCGATCCAAACTAGAATAATAATCTAACCAAATAATATACAATGAGACAATCAGAATTCAAGAAACTTTATGATGTCAAAATGGGGAGATATGTTAAGAAGCATATTTATGGGGAAGGTGTTACTAATGTTTTCAAAACGATTGACAGAAAGTTGTTTGGAAAGACGGTAAAAGAAGCTGCTAAATCAGCAACCAAAAAAGCTGTTCAGACTGCTGCTACTAAAACTGGTGAATACGCGGGCGATAAAATTATTCAGTTATTAAGCAAAAAGCATAAAAACACAAAAACACCAGTAGCGGCTTCTCCGATACAAAATCCACAAACAAGAGAGCTGAGCGATTACGAGATTAATGAGAGGGTAAATCACTTATTATCTGGGGGCCGGACGAGAAATTATGTAATCTATTAATATATGAAATATATGTTGAACGATATGAAGATGTAATTTTTGACCTAAAAAAAGCACTAAATACAACTGTTGCCAATAATGCTAAGAAAAGAGATGGTTACAGGTTTGTTGTTGATAACAGCGGAGAGGTTACACCATTCAACTGGTACAATGCTCGAATCAGTCTCGATTTAAAAGTAAACTTGCTGGCTAATGGAGGTAATATTGCAGTAGCAGATCATAATGGAATTGTGAATGGGTCTTACTCATTCTTGAAACGTTTTCATATTAAGCTAAATGGCAAGAAAGTGTATGATTGTAATGATGCAAATCACGCGGTTAATATTAAGAACTAACTTGAGTACAGCCCATCTTATGCCGAAAAAACAGGAAGTAATGAGTTTCTCTATCTCGATGCATCAAGAAATGCAGAAGAGCGGGAATTTGAAGTTAGTGGTACAAATCAGTTAGCCAAAAGAGGGGCAGCTTACAATAAGGGTTTTGCCCTTCGGAAAGCACTGCTGGGTTCCTCATCCACAGTAAACACTGAAATACCACTGAATCGATACTCATTCTTTGAAATGTTAGAAGATGAGCTGTTACCCAATACAAGGGTTGAGATGAATTTTGAAATTGAGTCGGATGATAATCTAATTTGGCCGGCCAGGGCTAATTACAGAGTGGTTATCATTAGCATGCAATTATATGTTCCGCGAATAGCCTTTAACAGTGAAGGCCAATCATCCTACATGAGCCAGTATCTTAAAAATCATAAGTGGACTTACTTGAGAGAGAATATTGAAAGATCAAATAGCAGCCGCCAGAGAGCTGGACATTTCAGAATTTCAACACATATTTCGAAACCCAGACACGTTTTTGTGTTTATAATTAATTATGCAAATATTGATTCCCAGACGGCTAACCCATTCTTGTATAATACATTCTCTGTCTCAACCGACCCAAGGACCTTATCCAATTGTCATCTGGAAGTCGGAAATGGAAACGAATACCCCGAGATACATTACACACCAACTACTGATATGAAGCGTGTTTACAGGGATGTCTTGAAATATACATACAAAAGTAATGAATATGGCAAGGGATCATTACTCAATAAATCTAATTTTACCACTATATTTCCCTTATTATATTTCGACTTAACAAAACAGAAAGTGGACATTAAGGATGGCACCACAAAACTGACATTCAAGTATGAGCTATCTGGAACCACGGCAACAGCTTATTCTATTTACGCATTAACTCTCTACGAGCAGGATGTTGAACTAATCCAGAAGGATGGTAAAATAATACTCAGATCGTAAATTATGTAACGTATATTATATACAAGTAATGACAAAATATTATTCTTCTAGAGTGTCACTCAGCAAAGGACAATTCACCTTCTGAGCGTCAGATTTCACGTGTAGTTTCACGTGACTTTTGATGACCTTTGTTGTAAACAAACCCGCAAAGTTCGGACGTCTGTTCTCTCTCACATACTGTACATGTACGAACTACGAGTCGCTACTTCAAGTTCGCGTTAACTTATATATTTTCCTTCCCTTTCGCTGTTTGAAAATCGAATAGTTTAAGGTTTAAAATGTCAAAGCAGAAGATCTGGAGTGACTTTAACGGCGTCGAGTGTGGTAAAACAGAAAAATATTCGCCGGTACATGGAGTTTCAACAAGCGCGTAGAAATCTCCTCTTCAGTTGAAAGAATGGTTTTGCATGGTGGATCTAAACTTGAAGAAAATGAAACTAATGATGCAGACACATTTATAATTCATTATATGGAAGTGTGCCTACATTTTCGTGTGGACCGCCTTTTATACGCTTAAATGTTAGCAAGTTTATGCTTATCTTGGCTGAAGTATAGTACACTGCCTCCTTTTGTCTCTACGGCGATTAATTCAGTACGAACCCAGAGTATGTTCACAAAAGCCTGCACTTTTATGCTACAGACATCGTGATTCAACCTCAGTAAGTAAATGCCATCAATTCAACTTAACCCTCATCAAAAGTGTCGAGTCCTTGTTTGCTGTAATAAAAAATAAAGGAAAATGTCAACAAATAGCCAAACGGTCTTTGGAGCGAAAATGGATTGGAAATTAATAGCGTGTGATCGCGTGTGATCATGAATTTTGAAATTTGAATTATGTTTGTATCATGAAATTTGCCTAAATCACCGGTTTTATCTCTTTCGAGGTTTAGTTCCAATTGAAAACCATTTCAGCTGCTGAGACGGGAATTTCCACTGCAAGCACTCTTCGTTGCTGCCGTAACTTCTGCCATGTTTTTGGCCTTAAAATCGCTCTTATTCTTCTGCTCAGATATTTTTGAACCTTAAACTTTTCGAGTCTCAAACAACGAAAGATAAATAACATTTATAAACTAACGCAATATTTGAAATAGCGAGTGTAGTTCGTACAAGTAGAGTAAGTGGCAGAGAACGAATGTCCGAACTTTGCGGGTTTGTTTACAACAAAGGTCATCAAAAGTCACGTGAAACTACACGTGAAATCTGACGCTCAGAAGGTGAATTAGAAAAGCTTTCGCGAGCTTATAATAATAATTCAGCAATAACAATCAGACTCGCCAGAAATGAATTATCCAGTCCACACGAGTTGATGCTCACAAAAACTCAGATCAATAAATTGAGAAAAGCAATGAGCCAGGGTACAGGGTCAGATAGCAAAATGTCAAAAACACAAATCAGAAAAGCTATTAAACACAATGCTAGTTTGTGGGGATCATTGATCAGTTTAGGAAGCAGGTTGTTACACACGGCCATGCCATTAGCCAAAAAAGCTAT
>OZ038000.1:7338303-7383303 GCA_964035705.1 Porites rus
ATCAACCACTCCACAGTTGACCAATCAAACTATTCCACCACCAAGTATTAAGCTTAATCCCGAAACTATTTACCCAGCTGAATTACGAGATATCCCACTTGAACTACTGAAACAATTATTTGCTAACTAACTACCTAAACCGGTTCAAATTGGTATATCACCTAAATCAGTAATTACTTATATATATCGCGTATCAAACCATACAAATCAAACTGCGCTTGTATTATTCTCGATCTTATATGTATCATTCCATAACTTATATTTCGCCTTTCTGTCAGTTTATAGCGCGGTAACTGAAGATTTTCAAATATTACATAACATTTTGATTGAACTTCCAATCTATTTTGTAAATGACCAAGCTTTTGGTGAAGTGCTTGTTCATACAGATCAATCTTTTCTATAATCTCTTCTGTTGACTTTTGTTTTTTATCCAATAATGTAATTAATTAAAATTGTATCTCCTTACATTCCTCCAGTGCTTCCACATCTGAATTATCATATTGTCTTTCATAAATCTCCTTTCCATAATCTCCTGGTTTATAGCCATTCTCATCAAACTCATCATCATCTTCCTCTTCATAAACTAATTCAGATAACTCAATATCTTTTACCACTGCCATTTCATATTCGACCACTTTCTGTTCTTCAACTTCGATTTTCTTAACTTTGTCATATTCGACTGCTTGATCGATTTCATTTGGTGTTTCAAGTTGTGGTGATCGTATTATGAACTCGGCGTCGTCAATAATAACTTTTGCCACATTTGGCGAAGATAGCTTAACAGTGATTTCGGCACCATTATACTGAATTACAAACTTAGTCATATAATATACAATAATCACATCCGCTTTAAGTAGCGATCAATTCGCCTAATTAAATTAGCGAAAATGACCGCTCCAAACCGGTTACCAAAATGCTGACATCAGCAAAACACCAATAATAGCACAAAAATGAAACCGCTCTCGGGGTGGGTGTAATTTTTGGCAACCACAGCCAACCTACTAACTTAAAGTATTTCGAACAACTTTTTTCGTTTCAAGCAACTTTTTGCATAATTTTTGAGCAATTTCTCTCACTAGGTTTCTTCCAATTCTGAGATATCTGAGCAGCTTTTAGTGCTTAAATTGTCCTTGCTTCCATATTGCACAGTGTTTTAGTAGACAATTTGTGAATTTCCTATGAAAAAGGAGCCAGATCCTCACCCCTTGGGGTCAGATGATGGGCCCAAGGTGCAGCCAGGCTGCTAGGTCAGAGGTTTTTCAAAATGGCGGACGTCGATTCACACTTGACTGACACGAGTGTCTGAGGTGAAGAAGGTCATTCAACAATATTAATGGCTCATACTAGAATTTTTATAAGATTAATATTAATATTGATGTGTAGTGTTTACTCGTACATTTTTTGGTATTAATTGTGGTTTACGGGCTCCTGATGGCGGACGGAGTTACCTAGCAACGCTAATTGAGCTGAGAAATTGCACAAAATTACGTTTTTATACTCTACCAGGAGCCATAATGATATATATCTAAATCGGGGTAGTAGACCGTAACTGGATGCCTTTCCCAGGGATGGGGTTGACTTCATCGAAATATACATCATAGCCATTAAATGTGCTTAGCCTAGTTTTAGCACATTTTGTTCCATCTCGTGTGATTCGCGCGCGAATTTTTTGCAACACCGCCGTGGAAAGGATTAACAAACGAAATGGCGTTGGAAATTACCTCCGTAGGAGATGAGTAAATTCCATTTCTGTCATCATTGCCTCCTCTAAATGTGAGGACTGCTTATGATAAACACCGTAGTGAGAGTGTTTTTGACAAATCCAGTGACGAAGAGATGTAGGAGATGTCAATTCTTTCACGGCTACACCAGTAAACAAAAAGGAGCCTAGTGGCAGTAAACTTTCAGGTGTACGACTTCTATCAATGATCAATATGATGTTATAGGTATCAACTCGAGTTAACACTCAGACCCCTTTTACAAATTTTTGAACGGCCAAAAACTTGCACGGATTCTCCTTTTCTTTACATGCGACCCGCGGAACTATGAAGTTTTTGAGCTGCAAACAGTACTGTAATCTGTAAGAGAATTTGCACTTTTCCTCTAATCGGGTTGCACAAGCAAAATATTCGTCCGGACCCGTGGCGTTTATCTTGTGTGGATCGTGCAAAGAGCATTCTGAAAAGAAAATGGGCAGGAAAAACAATGAGGGGAATGGGTACCGAGTGAGAATCGTAATAACTCCTATAATGGTTCCTTACGGATCCTTCCGGTACAACAGATTCTGGTAAACCCTATGAATGGTTTATTTTGACAGCTCTTGTCAACATCCGAAGGTCTATTACCTTATGGAAATGCGAAGTGACAGCGGTGAGATCATCAGTTAGAAGGCTTACTTTCAAAAAAATTCTTCGTCCGCTGGCTCTCTTGGCCGCTTTGCGGCCTAAAATGCCTGCTCCGCACACTGATTCAACTGTTTATTTTAATAAACCAAATTTTACAGCAAGCAATATCCACTGCCCGCAGTTAGCCCGCACGCTTCGAAACTCGCGAGGTTGATATATAGCAAGTCTAGCTAGCTCGCATGAGAGCGAAGTTAAGTGACTCATAAAGAAACAAAATAGATCTTTAACGTTATCTACATTCACGAGACACCTCGAAATGAGGAACGAATGAAGCAATGCCAGTTAATCACCAATTAACCTGTGATCAAGTGTTCTCCTTGTTTTTTCGTTTGAAAGAAAAACAAGCTAAATTCAACTAAAAGAAGTAATTGAAGAGGAAATAAGACTAGAGTAGGTCGCTGATAAGCTGGTTTGTTTGTTTTTTATCTTATTGGTAATTACAGGAGCCCATAGGCTCCTGGTAATAGTTCGTAAAAGCCCAGGTTCGATAAAGAAAAATTCTAAAATAAACCAGAGGCTTTCTGGTTACATGTCTATATTAGGTTTGGTTTTCTATGTGCTCAAGTCTATTTTGGGAATTGCGAGACAATGGAGTCGTGGAAAATTTGCAATTTTCGTCCGTATGTTCGATATCGGACGTAGCTACTAGTGTCAGTCTCTCCTGAGTGCTGAATTTTCAAGAAAACGTCGCTTTGTTATTTTCTAGTTTCATCCTGTCGTTCAGCAGCTTTATGCCCTTTCAAAATGTAACCTAGGCAGTATTTCGAGCTTTTTGATATTTTCTCCAGCTGCTGAACATACTTTACAGCGAAATATGAAAGAAAATTCACGAAGAGGGCTTAAAACAAACACGAAGGGATCGGCCTGTTTGCAAGAAAAAGCTTGGAAACTATAACAAATGTGAGGTTTCTAATTTCTTCCTGTTTCAATGGCCCAAAATGATTATTAGTGTTTTGGTTACATGGACGATAGTTGACTGCAACTTGGCTGTCAGAGTTGTTCTGTCGTTTTAGTTGTGCGCTGTAGATCAATTCAAAAATGCCTGATTTTTTTGGTCATTTGCAGACACTGAGTTTAGGTCAGATAAAATAAGAAAATGTTAGTCTTGTCCGTGGCCACTTAACAAATCTTATGGGTTTAGAAAGTAGTTCTGTGATGTGTTGTATCGCATACAAAAAATAAACTTCGCTCGTTAAATTTTGAGGGTTCTGTGAGTTTCAGAAAATGGTGAAAATTTGGGCTGTGTATAAAAGTGGGACGGGCACAAGGGGACAGGGACATCGGGACGCGTGCGTGGGGACTTGGGACGTGGTGACGCGAGACGAGGGACTTGAGGACGGGATGTGAATGATTATTGCAAAAGTCGCAGGTAAATGCGATATCTCTTTCTTCGTGAAAATGTGTTATTTATGGTCAACATTAGATTCCATCTTCCAAAAACACACTGGACACCTTATGATGTTTACACAAAACATTTCTTTATAATAGGAGAAAGCGCACTCAAACTATCGTGATTGGGGTTAGGGTTGATTTCCACTGTCGCGTAATTTTTCCATGCGTACGTGCGTAAAATTTACGTTCGCAAATAAAATAGAGGCAATGTATGAAAGGTCGCACGTAAGCGTAAAAGTAGAATCTCGCTCAACTTCACGTCTAATCTCAACAATTTATATCTCGCCTCTATTTTATTTACGTGATTAAAATTTACTTGCGTTAACGTGCATAGCCAAAAACGCGTCAGTGGAAATCAACCTTTAAGTACTGTTAGCAAGCATTTACTGTTAAATTTGCCACTAAAAATATGTAGAACAAAATAAATATTGCTACAATAGTTGAAGCCCTCGTGGTTAAGTGGTACATGCGATGGATTTCGGAGCTAGCACTTCGGGATTCGAAGCTTGCTTCTGCCACTTAATTTTTATTTATTTGGAATCGAATGCTGTTATTCTACATAATTTTTGGCGACCACAACCCAACCTACCCTGCTTTAGGCTCCAATATTCCATCAGCAAGAAGATAGCAGGGGGTCTTCCCCGAGTCTTCGCTTCGTAAACAGGCATGGAGGAACCCTAAGGAGGACAGGCTGGGTTGCCTTCACCAAAACATATTCACGAGGAAAGTGACTGATATCGCATTTACCTGCGACTTTTGCAATAATCATTCACATCCCGCGTACCCTGCGTTCCTGTATTTGACGTCCCCGCGTCCCCTTCCCACACGTCCCCGCGTCCTATACTTGATGTCCTCAAGTCCCTCGTCCCGCATCCCCACGTCCCAAGTCCCCAAATAGTCTGGGAGCAAATGTGGTCCCGTGTGAAGTTCGTTCTGAAAGCAAGCACCTAGTGTAAAAGTGTTCATTAGGACCTACTAAACATGAAAAGTTTGGGTGCCAGCTTTGCAACTTGCTCAGACGGCTTTTAAGGGGGGTTAAATTCTGACCCATGAAATCCAGCATGGAAACGAGGTTAAAACACATAATTCATCATAACTCTGTTAATAACAGACGAAAATACACCAAACTTGCTCACATGATTGGACATGATCCTCCCTGTTGATTTATGCTAATTTACATAGGTCACGTGACCTTACGCATGAAAGCGAGGCTGAAACACATAATTTTCCATAAATTTGTCAAAAAAAATCCTTATCATGCCAAACTTGCTCACCTTAGTCAGTTAGACATCTTACATCGATTGGTGCCACTTTGTAGTGTCACGTGACCCCATACATGGAAACGAGGCTGGATATATCTGGTAGCATCGTGTAGGATAGCATTTGTCTTGCCAAATGTATTAACAACTACTAGGCAGATACATATCTGGTTATCGGAGTTCAGATTTACAAACTTCAACTAATCATTGTCCTATGGCCCATGGCACAGGGACGAGACGGATAAAGCAAATACTGCGGAGGCTCCATTTGAGAATCTATCTTGTACACATAATCAATAATTTTGCCAACTTATCATACTGGACCATGTATTCATTTTCGCATGTATATTGGAACAAGGGCAGAAAATGAAAATAGCGACTACTGCTACTTTATATAAACAGTCATGAAAGTCTTACTGAATATCTATATGCATTGTTCTGTTTTCCATTCCTATGGAATTTCCTGTTCGACTTCGTCTTCATCATACTCATCATCACTCTCAGCATACTCGTTCTGGCAATCTTCAGAGCACAGACAGAGATCAGTACAGACAAGTCCGGCTTTTTGACACTGACAACGGTTGTTAGAGCAACGGGACTTGGCGCACTTGCATCGGACAAGCGGTATAATTGCCTCTGGAGCTGGTGGAAGATTTGTCATGACTGGTACCCACTTTCTATCATCATCTTGCCATCCATAGCCTTCTGGTGAGGGCAACACCGGGTTTGCTACGTGATCGTTGTTCCAAACAAGAAGCTGGTAGTGCGCTTCCAGTATGGCTTGATGGAGGGCAGCTTGTGTGGGCGGCAACCTCTCAGACTCAGCTTGTTTTTTCTTAAAGAGGGACCATCTGAGGGCTTTGACAGTTTTGATGTCTGTCTTTGGTTGGTATATCCGACAAACCAGCTGTTCCACTTCACTTCTTGTGCCGTCATCTGGCTGTTCCCCACAACCGAGGTTAGCCAGAGCTTGCAAGATAGGAGTGCTGGCGTTATCAAGCTCATCCCAACAAGTGGCTTTTCCCTTTCCAGAGAAACTCCCCGTAACATCTGCTCCGGTCAACGCATGAAATGCTGGCAGCGCAGCCGTCTTAGTGGGCCCAAAGGCGTCTGCGATTGACTTCAAGTTGATAACTCTACGACTACTGCCGGTCCCAGTAACAAAGCAAGAGTTCGAGCACAAATCTGGATACCGTCGGAGAGCCAAAACAAGAACATCAGGAGAATATATTGAGAGTTGGGTAGCACCTTGAGCAGAGGCATCCAGGGCATGTAAAATAATCTTCGTGTCGGCTTCTTCTTGTGTACTTCGTAAATGCCTGACGTCTCTGTGCGTTGCCTCACATTCCGTTCCCCATGCCGCAACGACTTGTCTCCCATTAGCATTATCCTTCACATTCTTTGCGAGAAACGTAGTAAGTTCGCCATTGGTCTTTGAATGAGCAAGAAGCTTCTTCATCGGCACCTTGGCGATGTGGGTAGAATCAGTGATAAGATAATAAATGGGAGCATGGCCACCTTGTCGTTTGACTCGTGTTGCTGATTTCAGTGAGGATGGTACATCATATCTGTCGAAGATTATGTGGAGCTCTTGTAAATCATTATACTTTACAAGCAAGCGATTCGTGAAATATTCAGCCAAGTCTCTACAGTTCTTGATCCACTCTGGCTCGTCAAGTGATTGGACTTCGGCCATTCCATCAACAATCGCGAGTTTGAATCCTCCGGTGATTTCTTGTGTATTAGTACCAGGGCCACCTGCCTTCTCTAGGATATGCATAAGGGCACTGTTGCAAGAACAATGCAACATGGTACCATCTCGTGCAAACAAAGATCTTGGGACAACAGTGAACTCATAGAAGTCAACAGCCTCTTGGATGTCAATTTCTGGGCGGCTCTTGCACACCATCGCCAAACGAGCAAACAGATTTCTGTCCTCCTTTAACTCGATGATCGTGTCTTTAGCTTTGACTTTGATGACCTTAGCACTCGTTTTCCAGGTAAGAAGATTGCGCGTCTTCACAGGAGCCCAGAGGTTGATCTTTCCTGTCTTGATCCAATCTTGTACTCTTGTACTCTGATTAACAAGATCTTTCTTCGTTTTCTCATTCATCACAACTTTTGTGACCAAGTTGTACAGATCGGTGTTGGTGTTCTGGTCTGATGAAAAGGGATTGGTGAAGGTCTTGATTGTCTCGGTCAACTTTTTTATACTGTTATATTCTTGCGTCAAAACAGCTGAGTTTAGTTCTTAATGGTGTGCACGTTCCAGAACGAGACCTGTCATTGCCTTGGTTTCTGCTGTGAGTCGGGCTAGTTCTGGGGCAATGAGGAAAAACTTGGCTCGTGCGCTCTCATTCAAAGTGATCCCTACAAGCCCACCAGAAACTTTCATAGATCGATTGAGGTGTTCCAACGCAGTATCACCACCAACAGCACAGAAGCAAACCTCCTTGTTCTTGTTCACTACCCAGTTTCCTGTGATGAACTCTCCATAGATCTCGGGACTAATGATTCGAGGGATGCCATTTCAGCTAGGTACAGGGGGATCATCCTTAGATAACAGATCTTGTCGTGCACAAAGAAGTACTTTGTGAACAACTCCAGTGCAATTAGATGGAGCTTCCAATCACCACTGCGGACTGCCTGGATGAATGCGAACATCTCCATTACCATGCGCATGTATCGGCGAAATACAGTAAAAAGAGGATTTGTGGCATTCCCAGCGTCAAAATCAGACATCTTCTTGACTACTTCAGAAGACAGGATCGCGTTGGTAGAGCTATGGTGCGCCGTCTGGATGTTCTCCTTAGGGCCTTCTTTGCACGCATCTCCAACTTTCGTAGAGAGTTCCTCGAGGGTACGACGTACATGAGGCGAGCCTTCTAGAAATGCTTCCAGGTATAAGGAAAATAAGGCCCGTAAGGTGATCATGTGTGCTCTTTTACCGCGCTTAACATGCTTGCCATCGATTATCTGTTTAACAGTGGAGGGGCCATAAAGTTTCGACTTGATCCAGCACATTTCTATCCCGCTACTGTCAATATATGACCCAATGGTCCTCAGCATAGCCATAACCACATGCAGCTCCCCTGGTCGAAGGAGAATGTTCTTGAGCTCGCATCGGGCCATCTGTAATCGTTTGGCGGGCAGATACAAACCAAGGTCTAGCGATATAACCGTTTTCCTCCCAGGACCGACTACTCTAACAGAGATATTTTGAGCATGCACCAGTTCAGGCTCACAATCACCCAGGCCCCCTAGGTTAAGAATCCACAGGAGTTTGTGCGAAATAGGATTGTAGAAATCGCTCATAATAAAGTTATATAAGCCACACGAAATACATTATCATTACACCTTTTTAGCTTTTTTTTTTCATTCAAATGCTATACATACAGCATTAATATGCATTACAATGAGTCAACGTTATTGTCCTGGATCATGTGTTCACCTTTGGCGTGTTTTGCAATCCAGCCTCATTTCCATGTATGGGGTCACGTGACACTACAAAGTGGCACCAATCGATGTAAGATGTCTAACTGACTAAGGTGAGCAAGTTTGGCATGATAAGGACTTTTTTTGACAAATTTATAGTAAATTATGTGTTTCAGCCTCGCTTTCATGCGTAAGGTCATGTGACCTATGTAAATTAGCATAAATCAACAGGGAGGATCATGTCCAATCATGTGAGCAAGTTTGGTGTATTTTCGTCTGTTATTAACAGAGTTATGATGAATTATGTGTTTTAGCCTCGTTTTCACGCTGGATTTCATGGGTCAGAATTTAACCCCCCCTTAAAAGCCGTCTGAGCACGTTGCAAAGCTGGCACCAAAGCTTTTCATGTTTAGTAGGACCTAATGAACACTTTTACACTAGGTGCTTGCTTTCAGCACAAACTTCACACGGGACCTTATTTTATGACATTTGCTCCCAGACTAAAACACGCGTCCCGATGTCCCCGTCCCCTTGTCCCCGTCCCACTTTTATACACAGCCGAAAATTTGCGTATAATTATGGCGTCCGAGGTGGTCGAATACAGTGATGCTCGTATCTCTAATACAAGAGCAGTGAAGAACCTATGTTTGGTATATTTGTCCAATACTCCACCTAACCTATCTTTGATGTTAGTATAAATTTATTCTGTTGACCCCTTTCCGTTGACATTTTTAACATTTTGCCCGGTTTTCTCTGACAACCACTCTTAACTGACACTTATAAAGTATAAATGAATTGCTTACTTCAGGTTATTTATAAAGATAACGTACCTTGAATCCAAAGAATCGTCAAGGAACAAAACATATAGAACTTAAGGATACAAAGTTTTAAATCTTTTTGCACGCAGTATTTCTTCATGTCTGCTGTCCCATTCGTTCGTGAGCGACAAACATGTGTTTTAGTGTTGGTAATCAGCTTTCTCAATTACTTCAATGCACTGTGTTTCTTCATAAAACCTAAAGATAATCAATGTCATGATAATCAATGTGAGATACTGTAAAAAACCCCGTGTAAGATCCTAGTGGTTTAAGAACCTGCTAGCAGAAACTTGCCACTTTAATGCCCAAAAATATAAGAACCAAAAGCCCAGCAAGATCAAGCAGGTTCTTATACGTGGGTTCAAGTTGAATAATGATAAACATTTTAACCAAGGTGTTTGACTTTGAGATTACAAACTGGTATTACAAGACAATACTGTGCGCACCAAACTGTAATTACAAAGTGTTACTGTAATTCCTACAACAAAAACAGGTTATAAAGTAAAGATTGTAATATTGTCTCCATGGCCCTTACATAAAAGAAGTTTCCAATGTAGAAGTGTGAATAAAGGCCAATTTTAAATTCCTTTTCATAGAAATGTAATTTTAACCCATTTAGCCTAAATTGCTAATTGATACCTACCCCAAAAAATACGAGAACCTCTTTTGGCAGACTTAAAGAAATAAAGGTTCGTACACGCGAGTTTTTACTGTTTTTCCACAGAATATTTCAGAACTCTGTTTAGAAGAGCTGTTTTGATTAACAATTTTTGTTTGGAAGGGCCGTGTTTCACGTTTTTAGCGTTAGTGTTCTTAACTCAGGAGTTATTTAAACGCCGGGGGGTGGAAGGTACTCAAAAAAGTTTTGTATGGGGAGGCTCCGCCCCGAGGTCCAATCCCTTACCTTGTTATAACATACCATTTTTGACAGAAAATGTACCCCTTTCGTATACTTTCTATTGACTTAAGGTACCCCTTTCATATACCTAGTTTAGAACTTTGCATAGCTTTTACTGCTGTAATTTCACTTTCTTTAAAATGCCGGTGAATACATCACAAAACCAAAAAGTTTTCACAGCAACAAAATGCATCTGTTGGCCCTTCTGGACCCGCTTTTTACCGACCGAAATGACCAATCTCCCTACCCTTTCATATAGTTCAACAAGTAAAATCCCTACCCTTTCATATCCCTGACCTGAAGCCTGAGAAACGTAACCATTTCAGGCGGAGCCTCTCCATAAAGACCATTATAGGGAGTACCTCCCCTCGGGATCAAACCCCAACAGGTACTCACTTGTAATGGGACGAGGATGCATTAGAATAAATTAAAAGCTTGAATGTCACAAATTTAGGAGTCGTTTTGAAGCGTTTTGGGCTGGTTTTGGTATTCTGTCCTAAGGTTAAGACAGAATAGCAAAACCAGATCGCTTCAAAACGACAAAAGGTTTTCGGTGAGCGAAGCTAACCGAGAAAGAGTCCACCGCTCGGCTCGTGATTTTTTTGTTTCCTTTTTTCTTTTCTTTGTTCTTTAACTGTTTCACCCTTTTTTGTGCTTTTTTCCCTGACTACAAAGCCTGATCCTAGGCCACATCGCCCATTTCATATTGGAACCTTTCTCCCTTCCCGGGTAAAACAAGTTGTTTTCTTGGAAAAATATTCCGGTTGAACGTGTTGTATTGCCTTCCAAAATAGAACATACATTGAAATTAGAGCTTGGCTGCTAAAAGTTACTACCAGTAATTGCCATCTGTCAACTTTATAGTGCCTTGCACTTGAAAGATTAGTCAAAATAACTACAAATTGACTTAATATAATTATCTTGTTCGCAGTGATCAGGTTGAACGATCAATTAGGCTATCAAAATACAAAACGAAGCAGAACTGAAATAATGCACTTTCCGTTTACTACCTGACCATAGACAAACAATGACGTAAGTTAACATATTTTTCTCCCTTATTTGACATTTGCCAAAATTAGTCCTATGTTTAGGCAGGTTTGAGCAACCAGCTGCTTTACTTTTTTAACTCGAGGTTTCAACGCATCTTGACAAGCTTGTTTCGTGGGTATAAAGAACAGGAATGTCATTTGTATTTGGAGCCTTTTTATGCGGTGTTTGGTGCCCGCTAGGCAGCCTACATCAAGTATTTATATTGTATTAAGAAAGTGTTATTCTCAATAATCGTCCAAATAATCTCACGTCTTCTTGCCTTGTTTCTTTAATAATAAGGACGGTTAATTCAGATTTAGCCTTTCTTTTAGTTTTAAGCTTCAACAAACTGAAAGCATACCATGGGTTGCCCAGGATAGGCAAGTCGAAATTTTAACTCTGCTGGCTACTTAAACTGTCCCTATCTCCCCGAGTTGTTTTGCCTCCGCAGTACGGGAGTTTACGGTTCGCATAAAAATGGTTAAATGAGAATTTTCAGAGGGCAGCTAGTCCTTAATTACTCGGGGTAGAGGAGCCTTGGGTATCCTTGACCACATAAATGGGCCCAACAGTGCTTTATAAAGCCCCATCATCGAGGCTCACATTTGGTTTATAGATATATATATATATATATTCCAAACGGATTTAATTTGACAACTTCGGCGCCATTTGCCCCAATTATTAGTAATATGTGCTAACCATGACAAGATTAACTTTCTTATAAGTCATGTTACAACTCCGCTGAGATAAACAACGAATGTAACGGGGGTACTGACTACCCGAAAGTAAAAAGGCCAGGCAGCCATTTACATATGTTTGTTCCACACAGAAACAAAAGAAAAGGATGAACAGGTTTTCATTAATTAGCAGAATTATAAGTTAAATAGTAGGCTTAGAATGGCACTCGATTATCATTATGATAATTTTGCTAAACAAACTAGGTGAATTTTGCTTGTTAGAAAAAACAAAAATAATGCTTTACCTACCAACAGAAGTAACTCCAAATTATAGTTCGACAGCTTGTGGAGTTTAATTGATCGCGAATGGACGTTATATAAATGTTCCGCCGTGTTATTTGCGTTCGAGCCCAAAACGTCATCTGCAGCAGGCAGAGATGATTATCACTCACCTGCGTATATAACAGTCAAAGCTCTGTTAACCGGGCACCCTCCAGAAGAAAAAAAAAGGCAAATTAAGCTGGCCTCTTACGGCAATGATTTTTGTGCGGTGGAGTATAAACTAGATTTTGTCAAGGCGGCCATTCTGTGTGCTTACGAGACTCACTTCCTTTAAAAGGGCTCCGACTGAAAAAGACAAAATAGTATTGCCATTGCTTCTTTGCAAAAGAAAGAAAACTTACTAGTGGGAACTCTTGAATCACGGTGTTTTTTAACCCTATAATTTCCGGGAGGGTAAAGGCCTGTAGTTGGCGGATTCGTCTTTATCCCATTATGGCTCTTGTCTTTATACAGTGAGAACTACATTAGGGAGTTTAAGATACGGAGACTACGGACTACGAACTACGGCTGGACGAGCGTTGTCCTTCGTTTGTAGCACTGGATTGAGTCGTGCAAATATAGAACGTTAAGATTGCACTACAGACAGTAGACTACGAGAGAAGAGGCGGAGAGGGAAACAACACTCGCAAAGATTTTCTTGTTGTCATCACAGTTCACAAAAATGCAAGGCACTTTTGCATGTGACCCAATCTTTAGAACAATGAATACATTCTTTGATACTTGAAGGAAGCAATTACACGTAACTACTTCGGATGAAATTGGTGAACAAAGTTTTGGTTACACAGGTTTAATTTTTTTCGCCCATGAATACTTATGTCAAATATTAAAGAAATAGACAGAAATAGTAATAGCTCATTTATTAGATTTAAAAGGTGGATTTCTCCGACTACTGATTTGATGTGGTTTGAAGTATTGAAATGCCGAGTTTCGATTGTCTCGAAGATGTTTACATCATTTTCATTCAGCAAATGCGATACAAAAACTCGCATAAACAAAGGTTACACAAATAGAAAGACACACTAATCAGTTCGAACAAACATTGAAACTTTTCAAGTGCGAAGAGAAAGTAAATTACCTGCATGATTTCTCTTCTCCTCGGCCGTCAATCTGAAGCTTATTTAAATATGAGCTTAGCTAGATAAAAATGTAGTCACAACAGTGTGGATTAAAAGCCTAAATCTGAGCAGAAATTAGACACAACTTACATATTTCGCTTCCCTCTCACTTAAAGCAGGTGAATTGAAAACTTTTTTACGAAAAGACGAGATTCTTGAATTACCGAGACGGCAAAATACGAGCAAAATGTTCTCCGCAGTCCCGACTACGCGAAACAGCTCAACAACTCACCGTAGCCGCAGGGCTACGCGGGAAAAATGAACAGTCACGTGGTTTTGTTAATGCACGGTAGTATGTTTACAAAATACCTAAAAGAAGATCCCAAGTATTTTTCGCCCCGTAAGTAAGTGAGATAAAATGTTAAAAAGCTTGCAGCTGATTTGGTTATAGCTTTAACCGCTGATCACAGTTTTTCAACAGTCAATAATAAAAATTCAAACTTCGATTCGTGCCGTGTACGAAACTCTCGAAGCTGATTGTCTGAATTAAGGGTCGGTGTTAATGGCCTAACGCACGAGTTTTGATCATTTCCTTAATATAATCTAATTCTTAATACGAAGAGCACGCGACGTATTGTTTTAAAGTCAGTACAGATGTTGCTCTCTACTAAACACTCGAATTGATGTGGGAAATATAAATGAAATGTTACTGTTTGGCATTATTATTAATAACGTCACACTTGTTAAGAACACAGGATGCCAATAAAGAAACTGCATGGAAGTATTCATTAAGCTGCACTTGGCAGTTCGAGGGGTAAATTCCATCTTTCTCTTTTGAATGGTTTGCTAATCAACAGAAAAAAATTTGAAATAAATCATGATAAGGAGATTGTATTATATATTTATTTTGTTTTCATTTTTCATTTTTTTAAGACGAAATAGCCACCATTCTCCTTACAGTATCTAATAGTGCTAAAAGACCTCCAGTTAGAAGTAAGCCAAAACAAAGAAATAATAAGATTATATGCTTATATTTTTTAAGTTAAAAAAGGCAAAAGAGAAGAAAACAGGTGTACGCGTAAGAGGAAACATCATTTATCCGTTTCTTCAATTTTTCCGAATGTAGCGTCATCAATAACAAGGCACATGATGGCAGTTAGCACTTCTAAAACAGGGGCAATTGGGACGTAAAATTTTGTTTATGCACCACGCCACACCATAAGACAATTTAACAATTTGTTGGCTTCCTTAGCTATTTCAAGACGGATCTTGCAGTTATTGCCAGAACCAAAATTGAGTAGCGTTTACCTGCTTATTAATTGAAACGTGGTCAATTGACAGATTGTAACGAGTGATCATCTTTTTCTTTTCGATTTTTTCGCATTAACTTTAAAAAGATCTTCCCTTGCTAATAAAGCGTCGAAGACTATATAAATAATCGAAAACGAATATTGAATGAGACCCTCGCCACCTCCCCTCTACACTATCGTACTGCTTGATCGCTAGTAGTAGGGCTTCAGCAAAGATAAGCCTTGTTGGTGCCTTCCCTTGCCTTCCGTATGCCTTCCCTTTATTAAAATGCATATGGTCTAGTCAATGACGTCACCTATTGTTATAACCTGGGAAAAAGTGCCTTCCTCCATACTAATTAAGTGCCTTCCTCCATATATAATGAAGTGGATAGGTTTACTAATGAGCGTCACTCTACTACAATAGGAACAATAGGCTTGCCTAGACCTGCCCGGGCTCTTTTAACCCTGATTGGCTCAAGTAGAATCTATTATGTGTTCAACATAAAAGCACGCTCTCCGTTCAGCATTTTATTATTGTCACAAACTCCAGTAAATAATATTTTTGAGCGGATAGCTTCCAAACATACTAGTCAACGGTCCGAAAACAGTACTCGACTTAAAACTATTCACTGTGACCAAAGATAAATATTTTTATTCTACAAAACCATTGATTCTGTTTATCTGTTTATAATTCAACCTTCAAACGTTTCTAGACTGTGGTATCGAGCGTTATCCATTAACAGGTTGGCCTTTTTCCTTTTAGACCTGTATTATACGAAACAAAACGAACGCAAGCGAACTGTATTTTATTATTCATCGCAAACTAATTTAATATACACTGAGCCAACATGAACGCTTGTCGCATAAATTATCCACGGGAATCTACTCAATTATATATAAACAATGGTGGGATTAATACGCGCGTGCTACAAGCAGACTACACCTTTGTTTCGGTTAAAAAATATATTTATTGATAACAAAACCATCAAAGTGTTACAACAATAGATGAATAGACAGAGTTCCGGCTTAGTCTTCGGGAACAGTTTGTTTGACAAACAATCGATTGAGTAAGAATTTCCGCTTATCGATGGCAAGTTCTGTCGATTCCAGCCAGTCATATCCTTCTGTGTCTTTGAGATCTTGGCGGGTTTCCATCACTTTTCGGAATGTCGGATCTTTCTTCATTGCATGCATCCACTGTAAAAACTCTAAGAACACTTTTTTCAATTCCTTTCTATATACTGGAAGCAAAGCATTTTCAGCTTTAATGCGGGCCACTTCAGGCGAGTCTCCGTTTTGTTCATACTCGTTGATCAGAGCTTCGAGCTGGGCTTCGTGGCGATTACAAACTTCATTTTGAATGCGTGACCAAGGATCTACATGCTCCTCCTCCTCCTCTCCGGAAGAGTCCATTTCTTCGCTAGATTGAGAACTTTGAGATGATTGTTCGCTTTCTTGTGAGCTTTCAATATCGTCGTCATCATCTTCAAAATTTCTATATCCTTTTTGAACGAAATGATTATAATTGCTGAACATTGTGATCCGAACTGCACGAGGTTTAAGAACTGACTGAATCAGAAACAGCGGCCTACTTCTTTTATAGCTATCGATGGAGGCACGGCTGCAAAGCACAACGGAACTCTATGAACTTTCATTGTACCCCTCCTGTACCCTTCCTGTACCCCTACTGTACCCCTCCTGTACCCTTCCTGTACCCCTACTGTACCCCTCCTGTACCCCTCCTGTACCCCTACTGTACCCCTCCTGTACCCCTACTGTACCCCTCCTGTACCCTTCCTGTACCCCTACTGTACCCCTCCTGTACCCCTCCTGTACCCTTCCTGTACCCCTACTGTACCCCTCCTGTACCCCTCCTGTACCCCTACTGTACCCATCCTGTACCCCTCCTGTACCCCTACTGTACCCTTCCTGTACCCCTCCTGTACCCCTACTGTACCCCCTCCTGTACCCCTCCTGTACCCCTACTGTACCCTTCCTGTACCCCTACTGTACCCTTCCTGTACCCCTACTGTACCCCTCCTGTACCCTTCCTGTACCCCTCCTGTACCCCTACTGTACCCCTCCTGTACCCTTCCTGTACCCCTATTGTACCCCTCCCGTACCCCTACTGTACCCCTCCTGTACCCTTCCTGTACCCTTCCTGTACCCCTCCTGTACCCCTGAATTCTCTTAAGTACTCCCCACCATTGTAAAATAACTATATATTAAATGATTCTGTTAACTGTGAGTCATTTTTCATAAGCAGTCATGCCTCGAACGTTTCCTCGAATTTGTCCGCTATGTGGCAAACCTGGTGTGTCCAACTTGAGTTCTCATCTTGAAATTGTCCATGACTTAACCGGGCTAAGACGAACACGACTGTTAAAAGAGGCTAAGGTTTCTTGGGAATCAAAAAGAGAATATATTTCTACAAGCGTCGACTTACCTCGTTGTTCATCTAGTTCCACGAGAAAAATATGTGAACCAAGAAAAAGAAGAAGACCAGTAAACGAAACGCCGAAAACTTCTTCTACTGCGAAGAAGGTAAAGCTTTCCCATGATCTTTCCTTGGCAACCGAGCCTTATCCAGATTTTATGTTTCGGCATTATGTTATTTTTATTTTTTTATCCGTTAGTTACTTATTTACTAACAAGGAAAGTAATTACTTGAAAGCTGTGCTGTTTCAAGCTAAACCCAAAATTTGATAGTTTTTTATCAATTTAACTAGGATGAGGAATTCAAAGTGACTGACAAAGAACTTCTAACCAGGCCAACGGCATCACTAGGAAAGACTCAAGCTTCTGCAATGCCACTTTCAATTGAAAACCTAGAGGAGTCAAACGAGGATCCTTGGGACGTACAAGAGAACTTTTCTACCAAACAGCTGTTTTCATTTGCCTGGCAAATAGCTAAAGGAATGGTAATTATCTTGTTTTCTGGATAATGTTGCTGGGATTCTGATACTGAGTATAACTTGGAAAGAAGAATTCAAGAGTCAATATTTTATAACCATGAAATGGATGGGATGAATATATTGGCTGTTTTTCTACATATGAATTTAAAATGGCTTATATGGAAAAAAAAAAATTCTTTTCGGTCGACCCAGTTTTAGCTAAATTCGTTTCTTTATGCATCTAAACGTAAATTTTTGGATCAGATCAGTGCCGATATTTACTTTTTATTTGTATTTTTTCCTCTATACTTAACTACTTAGTGTTCGGCGTACCCCCGTCATTATGTTTTGAGATCATTTTAATAGTTTTTTCGTTGCTTATTTGTTATTAGAATCATCTCGCCGAAAACAATCTTGTTCACAGAGACCTTGCTACCCGTAATGTTCTTGTTGGCCATGACAACCAGATCAAAGTGTCAGACTTTGGGTTGATGAGACAAATCTATGAAGATGTGAGCAGCTCAGCGAAGTCCAGAAAACTTCCTGTGAAGTGGATGGCTCCAGAATCACTTTATCAAGGGGTTTACACGACCAAAAGTGATGTGTGAGTGATGATTTTTCCCGCTCCCTTGACAAGGGAACTATTGAAACTTTTCTACTGAATCAGTTCTCAAAACTGTAGTTGCCGTCAAAAATTACAGAAGCATATAACTCTGAAGCGCCTAAATCCCCGTATTGTTTTATAACCATGCCAGGGTTTTTAGCCGTCCAATTAGAAGCACGGAAAATTGTTTGCCCAAATATGGAATCCTAGTATTGAAGGCATCTCTATCTAAATATATAGCTGCTAAAAACGGACTCTTCCAGTCCTTAAAAGCTTTCCAATTTCATCCAAAACTCAAGAGTACACACATTTTTGGGCTCCTCCGTGGGCAGTAAACAATCTAAATGCCGTGAATCTGTACATAATTATAACCTCTTTGGTTTTTCTTATAGTTGGTCTTTTGGTGTTGTTCTCTGGGAAATGGCTACTTTGGGTGAGTGGACAGTAATTTTGTAGTTTATAGTTGTTATGTTAAATTTGAGGTGACGACTGACAAATCAAAAAAACATTTTTCATGGTCTATGACTCTTATAGACCGTACAAATGATGTCAAAATGTTGAAAAACTCATGCACGACCCGCAGGATAATGGTTTTACACTGCAAAGTTTTGAGCTCTGCAAGGGAATTAAGGGAACCGTGCCTTAACCCACCTTCCCCGTTTTGCCATGGTTGGATGTGGCTTATAACTGTTACGATTGTTATCAAGGTTACTGCTACCAGGAAGGGCGAAAACAATGTTTTATAATGTTTCATTTGCGGCAAGTTTGAATTTTCTTGTTTGATCTGGGCTCTGTTTTAATTAAGTGCTGTGAGTAGATCTCCTAGATGATAACCGTATGTGACAATACATATTTTAATAATGTCAAATTTAAAAATTTGCGAGCATTTGATGACTGAAAACGAGAAGCCTTATTGTTAATCACCCTGCCTTCTTTCAATACACATTTTACTGCACTGGCTATATATCAGACCTCCATTCAATCAACCGTTTTTGCAAAATGGCCTTATTGAGTTTATATGAGGAGAAGTGACAATCGACTGAGGCATCTTTAATAGAAATTTATCTAATGGAAAATTGCGTGTATTCAATTGCTGATACGTAATCATTTGTTTTCTTTCTCGCAATCGTCAGGAGGCGTACCATACCCCACGCTGACCAACTCAGAGTTGTATCGACTGCTCGATACTGGTTATCGCATGGAAAGGCCTGACATGTGCTCCGATGACGTGTACGTTTCATGATTAGAGTGGTCTTAGATTTAACAAACAGATTCGATTTTTCTGTGCGTCTGCTCAGTTACATTTCACACCGAACGGTGCAGCATACGAATTCGTCAAATATTTTAACGCCTTCTTTGATCATATTAAATACTGAACAGACGGACGGCAGGCGAAAACTTTTGATGGGATCCTCACTCTTTGAACAAGGAAACCCTCAGTCCATTAGCTTTATGGTCAATAAAGGCATCATTAGTAGTGATTAGGTTAATCTCTTTCCTGGGGTCGGGGGGAGTACTCCCTGTACTGGGGAGGCACCCCCCAAAAGAAGCTAAAAGGGATACCTCTCTCAGTCTTCTGGTATAGGAATTTTGCTAATCGAAGTATATGAAAGGGTAGGGAAATCTGTCATTTCGGTCTGTAAAATGACTTAAGAGGACTAGATAAGATTTTTTGGCTGTGAAAAAGTCGAGAAAATTTTCTAGTTTGTTATTTATTCATATTTAAGAGAAAGTGCATTTTTCAGCAATTAAAGTTAAAGTTCCTTTCTGTCAAAAATGATACTCAAAAGAATGAGGGGTAAGACCTCGGGGCAGAGCTTTACATAATAATGGCTGGATGAAGGAATGGGGAATCTCGTGATAACCCAAACTTTCCAAGAGCCCATTTTAATGGGCTTTACGTGGAAGCTTCACCCAAAAGGAATACCTTTTTAGGCCACATGTATGTGGAAAGGTAGGAATTTCACGAGCTAAAATGTTTGCAATGGTAGGAAATTTTGTAACTTCGGTAATTTACATTAAAAGATATTTTAAACAGATGTACCTTTATTTTATGCTTAATGTTAAGGGCTTAATTGCTTAAAAAATGAAGAGTCGTACCATTTTTTAGGTAGGCAGGAGAGGAATGTATATGAAAGGGGTACCATTTCTGTCAAAAATGCTGTATAAAAGGGGTTGGACCTCAGGGTGGAGCCTCCCTGTAAACTCATGAAGCTAAGAAGCCTATATATTCTACTAAAAAATTTTCTTTTATTCCAATAGACTTCTTTCATTTGAATGTTTTGTTTTGCCAATACAGGTCATGTTTGACGGTCAAATTCCCCTGGGACCTCTTTTGGGAAACCAAAACATACAAGCTATAAAGAGGTCTACTGACACTGTCTAATAATTGACTGAAGCTCTTCTAAGCAATGAATGGTTCTTTTTTTTTTCCTCCATTCATAACAGATATGAGCTGATTAGTGAATGTTGGAACGAAGACCCTTACTTTCGTCCCAGTTTCTACCTTTTGATCGAAAAAATGGAGGCGATAATGGAAAGGGATGCACCATATTTGGATGTAAACAAACACAATGAAGCTCGTCCTTATTACAACGTACCTCCTGAAGCTAGTGCTGATTAGTATGGAGAAGAAGGAGCATCCTCAATAATCGGACAGTTTAAGACGGAACAAGTATAAACAGCTAAATGCATGTAATGAACTTAGAAACTAAGCCAAGTAAATACTGAAAAAATTAAAACTAACAAAAAAGGAGCTTTATATATAACAAAAAATGTGTAACAGTAAGGCCACCCAGATCTAAACAGGACCCCATCATCCAGGAATGTAAACCTCTCTTCTAGTATGTTTAGATTTTTACTAGGCTATATATTTATAGATTAATCTTTCACGAAAATAAAAGGCGGAACTGAGTAGGATCTCCAGGAATCAGCGGATGCGATCAAAGAAGTATAAAGCGATTAAGGTTTTAACTGAATGACGAGCCTTAAAAGTTAAGCATTATCTGAGAAGATATAGATCAACCGCCATGTTGGATTGAACCGAAGTTTATTTCAGTTAGAGCACAGCGAATTTTTCGTAAAAGATTGGCGTAATGTCTCACCCGACTTACCCAAGTCTTTCACCGACGATAATGGTTGTTCATGCAATGCAAGAGTTAATATCTGGTTGCTATAATGTTCGTCATTCCGAACGGTGAAGACTTTTGGGCCGAAATGAAAGTTGTAAGGTACCCACCGATTTATCATTTTAAAACCATTTAGTTTCTCTACGCGGGCTCAAGATTTGAAATGAAAACAAACTTTTTTTTATGTTTTTTAAAAGACAGTTATCGTGTTAAGTATCCTTCTTAAAATACAAACCCGCGTTAGCTCTAGCCTCTGGATACGATCGTTCCGAGAAAAAAAAAACGTACCTTAAAAAAGAATAAAGAGAAAGAAAGAGCTTTAAAAACATTGAGTTTGGTTATTTAGGATACAAGAAAATACTCTGATCATAGCGCCAGCATTTATATGGTGAAATCCCGCTTAGAAAGCTTTAGAAGCCCTCGGTTTTCAGGGCAAGATGAGAAAAAGTTTTTCTTAAGTGGGCCACCTGTAGCTTTAAACTATATATAGAGTACAGGGTGACTCAAAGTCAGTATATACATTAAAAAAACTTGCAATGGTTGGAATGAAGAATTACCTGTAGAATTACCTTGTAGATTCACTGACTCCGCACTCCCATGCTTCGGTGAAAGTTAAAAAGATTTCTGACTACAACTTACCCTGTATTTATTACTGTCAGCAGTGTAACTCATAAACGGAGGGGTTTAAATAAGAATCAACAGACTAAATGTACATATTCAACTATTGTTTTAACGCTTTGCAAAAGCTTTATGATAATGTCTCTGCCAATATGAGATATATAGACTGAAATACCTGTAACGCTATCAGTATGATTAAAATAACATTGTTCCGCACTTCACCTGCTTCATACAGTAACTTTGGCATTTCATATTGTAATCAGGTAAATGGTTTGACCAATGAATGACTGCATGACCTTATTAATCAATGACCTCGCGGTATTCGTCTTTTTCTGTCAGTGAAGCCATCGTGTCCTTGGGTCAATCAAATATCAAAACGTCCTTTGTCATAGTTATGTCTTTTACTTTATTATTTTGTCGGCAAATTGAAAGTTACAATAACGAAGGATTCAATACATCCTTGCCATTTTCTTTACGTAGTCCAACTAATTAAAACAAAAAACGCCTCATAAGTTTGACCGCGGTGGCTATGGAAGAGTACAAACGTGTACGCATAAGTGACATGATATATTCAGCGGCACCCAACGAGAACAAGAGAGGATAAAAGGGACAGAGAGGGCATCCCCCATACACACCCTATTCCATAGGTAATTCGTCTCGAGTTATTTTTACCGCCACAAATCTCAAGGGGGAGTAGACAACAGCCAATCACGTAGCGCGAATGTGTTCCGCGTGGATGACCCTCGCTCAGAGCCACGCGTCCTTCACGAATTGACGCAGAACAAAATGGCGGAAGACGCGGAGAGCGATATTGTTATTCGAAGACGACTACAGACAGATTTCTGCTAAAGCTGTGTCAGCGAAACAGAAATTAAAGAAGAATCGCCCTTCTTCTCTTGTATAGAGCTTACAGTAAAGGAGGGAAATCCTTAACACACTGAATATTCTCTCAGGATCATTATTTATAATTTACAGTTTGAAGAGAGCAATTTCTGGTTTCATATTTATTCTTTTATTGGTCTTTTATTATTCAACAAAAATAACACTTAGCGTCCTACTTGCTTTATGGTACAAACGACCGGTTTCAATAGACCGGCGAAATTTCTCATTATATTAAAGCACTGAGGTTTCGACAACTTCGAGTTAAACTGATTTCACGGGTTGTCAAAGAGTCCAGCGATTCTCTTTTCCCAGGTGAGCGCCGACTCATTTCCTTCAATATTCAGGAATGCTTTCGATCTCTTTACGCTTTCATTGTCTTTCGCCCGACATGATTTGCACGGCGTTCAGTCATGCGAAACCTCCACGAAACATCCACGCAGCGCGCGAGGTAACTTTATCCCGATTCTAAAAATAACTCGAGACGAATTACCTATGGAATAGGGTGTGTATGGGGGATGCCATCTCTGTCCCCTTTATCCTCTCTTAAACGAGAACAAAGTTCAAAACCACTTAAACAATTAGCATTGTTAAACGTATTTTAGTATTTAGACAGTAGATATATGCTTATTTTTATCCCTTAAAAATTTTTCCTCTGTTCGGATTTCCTAGAAGAAAGTCTAGTGATCCGAAAATTATATTGGGGATAAAAACTTACCTTTTCCGTAAATTTCAGCCACAAAAAAGGCTCCCGAAAATGCTAGGTGACCTTTTCAGGGTAAAAATCCGTTAAAAATGTGCAATTATACCATTTTTTAGATGTTCGAAAATCCTAGGAGAGGTAGGCAAGCAAGAAATTTTAGAACAAATGTTCCGAAAATTCTAGATCTCAAATCGTCTTCCGAGCAGATATTTTCCGAAAGTTGACGTTGGGTGCCCCTGGAGATTTTACTGGTCGAGCACCAATCTCGTCTCCATAGATCCGGACCCCTATTGGTCATGAGTTAGGTGTCAGGTCGCGTTTTTGGTGCTAACCAGAGAGAAAACGGGCGCTTGAGACGATATTGACTGATTACAAAAGCCGCAAACAATCCAACAAACCAATCACAGCTGTAATTACAACGGGAAACAATCAACTGGTGCCATAAAAGCAAAAATGAGTGACGTTTGGGTGCAAGAAATGTTTGAGGCAATTTTTAAGCGCACTAATGTAAAATCAAGCATACAGTCACTATCCTGGATGCCAGAGCTCTTCCCGCTCATCTGCGGCGATGGAGAAGCGTAAAGAGCGAAGTGCCAAAGTGCTGATAGGTGAAAGATTATTATTATTTTTTTTCACTTCACTTCGCTTCGTGACTCGCTTTCGCGGGTTTCAAGAGAAAAAAGCCTTTAGCGCCTTGCTTAGTGAAAGACTCTTGTGTCCAAACAAACGCTTTGCAAATGCTTTTCTGGGTTAATGGTTGGAATGAAGGCTTTACACACGCTAACTACATTTGCCTCTTTAAACTATCAAGTGATTTTCCGCTGTCATCTTCTCAGCCCTTCCCCTGTCAACGCACTTTTGAACAAAAATTTGCTGTCCTATGGCGTTGCAGAAACTGTGATAAGAGACATTTGGAGTCAAGGAGGAGGACCACGAGGATAAGATTTAACTAATAGTGTTTTTCGCGTATTGCAAGAAAATAGACCTGTAGACACCATTTATTCGTTTTTTTTCAGTGAACTGTGGCAGTCCCGCCAAGAAACCGCCCAGCACAGTTCGAACTATTATCGTCGCGTAGGGTCGCCTGTACAACATTTACTTTTCCCCCTCCCGATACCTTATTAAAAATAAATAAAGACCAGAATATGAGGATATACCTCTTTTTAAGGTGGCTCGACTGGATTTTTTAGGGAGTATACCTCCCCTTTTTGAGCGTTTACCGCGTCAGCATTAACAAAGATAACGCAAAAAGGTTAACACGGCTGCACTGTATAAAGATGAAAATTTGTTATGAACCATGTTTTATTATGACGTTAGATTTACCATGGCTACATAATGACGCCATTATGTTTTTTACTTGCCTTTGCACTTCTCGGTAATAGGAGTTTTATTCAGAAATCGCTGAAGGGGAAAAAACAGTGAATAAACATGCTATCGACATAATTAGCTGATATCTGCAAAAAATGATGAGGTCTGGAATGCTGTTTCATCTCATAGTGGTTTGATTCCATCTGAAACTTTGTAACGAAAAAAGAGGGTGATTGCGCTGGCCGATTGCGAGAAAGGGAAATTTGATTAGCCTACGTTCGGCTGCTTTCTTTACCATTTCTGTAAAACATGCAATTTGGTCCACGCCTACAAATTTCACGGTTATTTAAAAACCGCTCGATAATTTTTTTAAAAAAACTTGACAATCCCGAGATTAAGCATCAATGTACGTCTCTTCTTGCTTTCAAGGACATTGAAAAGACGGAAGGTAATTAAATGGGGCTTTAGATGTCACAAATTTCCCCCAGATTTTGTGTTTATAAGTGAGCGTCCTCATTATTAACTGGCATTGTTTTCAAGTTTCATATGGTAGGGCGACGAACAGAAAGAATTGCGATGCTCACGCTGACGTCACCTATTGAAGATATCAATGTCCAACCAGAAACGCATTGGTTCTTGAAACAAAAGATTGTTTTGTTTCACTGGTTACACATTTGAATAGCAAAAACAACGTTTTCAATTGTAAACATTGATGTCTCCTATACACACAAGAAAATGAAAATCCTTTAACTTTTAAACACATTTAAATAAAGAGGTGTGTGGAAAAAAATTCCCAAGTGACTTTTGATAACCTTTTTGCTTAGTTTTCAAATTGCCGCTTTGAATTTGTAAAAGTAAAGTTTAATGTCACTAATTAAATTCTTATTCCACAGAAATGGTCTGAATCTCGTTGTTGTAAAGTTGAACAAATTACAGGATTATATATCTCTGATGACGTCTTAAATTAGGTATCTCCGATCTTTTGGATTGTGTCATGGAATATTTTGTGTTGCGCCCAGTAGAGCCATGTCCAGCCCTGGCCATGAAATCCAGAGTTTCTTCACTTCTTACTTAGTTCCACACTTCTCAGAGGTGTGGAAGTGTGGAGTAGTCTGACAAAGTAAGGATATTGTCGCACTTTCCCCCAGTCATGAACCTTTCGTCATTCTTTACTTAGTTCTACACTTCTCAGAGGTGTTGAAGTGTGGAAAAGTCCGACAAAGTAAGGATATTGTCGCACTTTTCCCCCAGTCATGAACCCCTTGTCATTCTTTACTTTTTAGTTCCACACTTCTCAGAGGTGTGGAAGTGTGGAAAAGTCTGACAAAGTAAGGATATTGTCGCACTTTTCCCCCAGTCATGAACCCTTTGTCATTCTTTACTTAGTTCTACACTTCTCAGAGGTGTGGAAGTGTGGAAAAGTCTGACAAAGTAAGGATATTGTCGCACTTTTTCCCCAGTCATGAACCCTTTGTCATTCTTTACTTAGTTCTACACTTCTCAGAGGTGTGGAAGTGCGGAAAAGTCCGACAAAGTAAGGATATTGTCGCACTTTTCCCCCAGTCATGAACCCTTTGTCATTCTTTACTTAGTTCTACACTTCTCAGAGGTGTTGAAGTGTGGAAAAGTCCGACAAAGTAAGGATATTGTCGCACTTTTCCCCCAGTCATGAACCCCTTGTCATTCTTTACTTTTTAGTTCCACACTTCTCAGAGGTGTGGAAGTGTGGAAAAGTCTGACAAAGTAAGGATATTGTCGCACTTTTCCCCCAGTCATGAACCCTTTGTCATTCTTTACTTAGTTCTACACTTCTCAGAGGTGTGGAAGTGTGGAAAAGTCTGACAAAGTAAGGATATTGTCGCACTTTTTCCCCAGTCATGAACCCTTTGTCATTCTTTACTTAGTTCTACACTTCTCAGAGGTGTGGAAGTGCGGAAAAGTCCGACAAAGTAAGGATATTGTCGCACTTTTCCCCAGTCATGAACCTTTCGTCATTCTTTACTTAGTTCTACACTTCTCAGAGGTGTTGAAGTGTGGAAAAGTCCGACAAAGTAAGGATATTGTCGCACTTTTCCCCCAGTCATGAACCCCTTGTCATTCTTTACTTTTTAGTTCCACACTTCTCAGAGGTGTGGAAGTGTGGAGTAGTCTGACAAAGTAAGGATATTGTCGCACTTTCCCCCAGTCATGAACCTTTCGTCATTCTTTACTTAGTTCTACACTTCTCAGAGGTGTTGAAGTGTGGAAAAGTCCGACAAAGTAAGGATATTGTCGCACTTTTCCCCCAGTCATGAACCCCTTGTCATTCTTTACTTTTTAGTTCCACACTTCTCAGAGGTGTGGAAGTGTGGAAAAGTCTGACAAAGTAAGGATATTGTCGCACTTTTCCCCCAGTCATGAACCCTTTGTCATTCTTTACTTAGTTCTACACTTCTCAGAGGTGTGGAAGTGTGGAAAAGTCTGACAAAGTAAGGATATTGTCGCACTTTTTCCCCAGTCATGAACCCTTTGTCATTCTTTACTTAGTTCTACACTTCTCAGAGGTGTGGAAGTGCGGAAAAGTCCGACAAAGTAAGGATATTGTCGCACTTTTCCCCCAGTCATGAACCCTTTGTCATTCTTTACTTAGTTCTACACTTCTCAGAGGTGTTGAAGTGTGGAAAAGTCCGACAAAGTAAGGATATTGTCGCACTTTTCCCCCAGTCATGAACATTTTGTCATTCTTTACTTAGTTCTACACTTATCGGAGGTGTGGAAGGGTAGAATAGTCTGACAAGTTGAGTTTAATGTCGCACTTTCCCTGAGTCACGAGAAGCTCAGTGCGCTTTATGAGCACTTGGTTTTATTTCTGCATGGTTTTTTGCATTTTTCCTTAAGAACTATTTCTATTTTGAATAGCAGATATAACCATTGTTTCAATGCCAGCTGTTGAAAGAAACTTAAAGAAATCCGATCTCCAATCAAGCTTTCTTCCTTATCAGTACGGGTTCAAATTTGACCATTGTTAGATCAAATTAAACCATATGTCCACTGTTTCGCAGTTTTTCCTCTTCTCTAAGGTTATGTAAATGCTGAACACAAATTATGAAAAAGACGAAGTGTCCTCTGTTCATTTTCCTTGTCATTTTGCATATTTTGACAGCCAAGAGAAGGTCTGCTCGCAAACTTCTGTGTCAATCTGTAGGTGAAACACAAAGAGGTTAGGGTGGACCATGCAAATATTTTAGTATTGTCACGTGCCGTAGAGATAACGTAAATATTGCCGGCCCTATAACACGCACCTAAACAGTGATTCCCGCTTTTCCACAGAGAGATCTGCAGGTAGCTACTCTAGGCCGATAAGTCACAATTATTACTTTATACAGAATGCTGTATATTTTTAGACCAATTTAGGTCATGAACCTGAAGAAGGGATAGAACAATAACAATTGATTTGAGCATTTATAAAGTTTATCAAGGTGATCTTAAAGCGAGGAAGATAGAACGCACATTTACTGCATTCTTTACTGCCTATTTTTAGCGTTGTCACGATCTTAAATGTGGCATTCACATTTAAATGATATGGAAATTCCTTAGACAAAACGCTTTATACCCAAAGGGTTTGAATTGGGTACGACATTGAGTCGGCCGAATAGATCTATAGGAAGGAGAAAACCCAGAATAAGACGTCTCATATATGGCACATTAAGATGAAAAATTTCAAACATAAAAATCCATAGATGAGATGACTTTGTTCAGGTTTCCGTTGAAAAATAAATAAATAAATAAACTAAGATAAAGGACTGACGGGGACTTCGTGACAGAGAAAACGTAGGCTTGTTTTATGGTCGGGTATTCAAACAGATGGCAGTGAAACAAGGCTAATATCTTCCAGTCACGGAATTTTTGTCTTAACTTAAAAATAGCATTTAAAAAGATGTAAAACGAGTTGCCGGAATAAAACCAACAAATACTCCCACTGCGCTTTATTCTCATTTCATACATAGGAGTGTAACTAAGGAAAGAATGACAAGGGGTTAGTGCCTGTGAAAAAATGTGACATTATCCTGACTTTGTCAGACTTTTCTACACTTCCACACCTCTGAGAAGTGTAGAACTAAGTAAAGAATGACAAGGGGTTCTTAACAGGGGGAAAAGTGTGACATTATCCTGACTTTGTCAGACTTTTCCACACTTCCACACTTTCACACCTCTGAGAAGTGTAGAACTAAGTAAAGAATGACAAGGGGTTCTTAACAGGGAGGAAAGTGTGACATTATCCTGACTTTGTCAGACTTTTCCACACTTCCACACCTCTGAGAAGTGTTGAACTAAGTAAATAATGACAAGGGGTTCTTAACAGGGGAAAAGTATGACATTATCCTGACTTTGTCAGACTTTTTTACACTTCCACACTTCTGAGAAGTGTAGAACTAAGTAAAGAATGACAAGGGGTTCTTAACAGGGGGAAAAGTGTGACATTATCCTGACTTTGTCAGACTTTTCCACACTTCCACCCCTCTGAGAAGTGTAGTACTAAGTAAAGAATGACAAGGGGTTCTTAACAGGGGGAAAAGTGTGACATTATCCTGACTTTGTCAGACTTTTCCACACTTCCACACTTTCACACCTCTGAGAAGTGTAGAACTAAGTAAAGAATGACAAGGGGTTCTTAACAGGGAGGAAAGTGTGACATTATCCTGACTTTGCCAGACTTTTTTACACTTCCACACTTCTGAGAAGTGTTGAACTAAGTAAAGAATGACAAGGGGTTCTTAACAGGGGGGAAAGTGTGACATTATCCTGACTTTGTCAGACTTTTCCACACTTCCACACCTCTGAGAAGTGTAGAACTAAGTAAAGAATGACAAGGGGTTCTTAACAGGGGAAAAGTGTGACATTATTCTGACTTTGTCAGACTTTTCCACACTTCCACACTTCTGAGAAGTGTAGTACTAAGTAAAGAATGACAAGGGGTTCTTAACAGGGGGAAAAGTGTGACATTATCCTGACTTTGTCAGACTTTTCCACACTTCCACACCTCTGAGAAGTGTGGAACTAAGGATGAAAAAGGAAAGTAGGGATCTTGTGGCCAGCACTGGACATTTGTGGCCCAGTATAACCACTTTGACAAGTTTTAGGCTATTTTTGAATCGCTGTCACTGCAGCTTGCGTAAGACGGTTTCCTGGTTGTTGAAAATTTCTGTCTGAGGACTTCATTCAAAAGCTTCATTCACGTACTGCAGTGAGCGAAGAAACTAGTGATTCAGTGGTGGTTATAAGATTATAACAGATATCAATAAACCAGTAAGCAAGCGCAAGCTTAACAACAGGTTACAGAGCTCTGTCTCACTCTTTTGGTTGCCATATCTTCCCTATTAGGACTTGTGAATTTAGTCCTAGCGATAGTAGTATACTAGGGTCAAAGATAAGCCTCGTTAGTGTCTAGCACGGTCTAGCTAGGTCTAGTCTATGACGTCACCGATTGTTATAACCTGGGGAAAAAGTGGATTCCCTTTACTAATATGTATAAGTGTCTTCCTGCATACTAATTTGGATTTCCTGCATACTAATTAAGTGTCTTCCTCCATATATAATGAAGTGGATAGGTTTATTAATGAGCGTCACTCTACTACAATAGGAATAATAGGCTTGCCTAGACTTGCCCTGGCTCTTTTAACCCTGATTGGATAGTAAACAATCTATTATGTGTTCAACATAAGAGCGCGCTCTCCGTTCAGCATTTTATTATGGTCACAAACTCCAGTAAATAATATTTTTGAGCGGATAGCTTCCAAACATACTAGTCAACGGTCCGAAAACAGTACTCGACTTAAAACTATTCACTGTGACCAAAGATAAATATTTTTATTCTACAAAACCATTGATTCTGTTTATCTGTTTATAATTCAACCTTCAAACGTTTCTAGACTGTGGTATCGAGCGTTAACCATTAACAGGTTGGCCTTTTTCCTTTTAGACCTGTATTATACGAAACAAAACGAACGCAAGCGAACTGTATTTTATTATTCATCGCAAACTAATTTAATATACACTGAGCCAACATGAACGCTTGTCGCATGAATTATCCACGGGAATCAACTCAATTATATATAAACAATAGCGTGAATGCGCTTGGGTGAACATCTTAAAAGCTTTTATTTCTTCAAATCTTACAAAGCAAAAATACATTTATTGTAGTAACTCAACAACTTTAGAAAAAGGATTACAATATGGTGAGCAAATGTTCAAATCCTAGAAAGTGCCTCTCCCTCTAGCTCTTTCGATTGCTTTCGTTTCTTGAACAAATGCTTGGACACTTGGTTCGTCTTCGTGTATATAAATCCACTTTCTTTTGCCGTTGGAATAATGTTTTATTTTGACGGGCCAGTAATTTTCAGATGCAAACATGACTGTGGGGGTATAAGGGTTAACAGCATTTCGAGTGCTCGTGTACATCTCGCAAAGGCCAAACCCTTCTGGAATAGCTTTGAGATAGGGCGCTCCATGTAAATAATTCTGCAAGGCGGGCCAGGTCATCCCACACCAATGCAGATCAAACGGTTTCGGTTTACGTGTAGATGATTTAGCTTCAGCATATTTCGGGGGCACAATAAGATCCTTCGGGGGGATCGATTCCACCTCTCCCTCTGGTTTTAAGGTTTTGTTGATACTTGGGTAAACTCGACAAGAGCCAAAGATGTCGCTCAACACCTGCTTATTTGCCGCCGTGTCCGGTTTATTATCTACAAAGATGTAACCGTAAGGCCTCTCTGTTTCCTGATAATAAGCTGTCATGAATCGTTGGCGATTCTTATCAAACATACGCTCAGCAACAATTCCGATTTGTTTCCGATCGCTAGGACTTCGGAAAAGAGCCATGTACTGTGCATTCCGACTGATATCGGTGTTAAATTTTCCCTTGGGGAACATATTCTGAAGGAGCAGTATGACGCTGGCATTTCTATGGCGACCTTGGGTAAACAACCGAGAAACGATGGGGCTTTCGATCGCTTCTGCCATTAGATCATCAAAGATGATAACGTTGTTGTATTTTGGGTCAATTTCTCGCAGATCTTCTTGAAATGTGGGAAGGCCACGAAAAAATTTAATGTCCTTTCCGATCGCTAATTTCAAAGCTTCGTATCTATCTTGCCACTGACTGTAATACCATAAAATGCGACGGGGCTTGTTGGTTTCGTAGACAATACGATCTCTCGTTAGAATCTGTTCTACGAAAACTGTTATCCCTGATTGACTTGGTCCAACCACAAGGAGTGAGAACTTATGGCGAAACAAATGTCCTTGAAAGCAAGAAGAGACGTACATTGATGCTTAATCTCGGGATTGTCAAGTTTTTTTAAAAAAATTATCGAGCGGTTTTTAAATAACCGTGAAATTTGTAGGCGTGGACCAAATTGCATGTTTTACAGAAATGGTAAAGAAAGCAGCCGAACGTAGGCTAATCAAATTTCCCTTTCTCGCAATCGGCCAGCGCAATCACCCTCTTTTTTCGTTACAAAGTTTCAGATGGAATCAAACCACTATGAGATGAAACAGCATTCCAGACCTCATCATTTTTTGCAGATATCAGCTAATTATGTCGATAGCATGTTTATTCACTGTTTTTTCCCCTTCAGCGATTTCTGAATAAAACTCCTATTACCGAGAAGTGCAAAGGCAAGTAAAAAACATAATGGCGTCATTATGTAGCCATGGTAAATCTAACGTCATAATAAAACATGGTTCATAACAAATTTTCATCTTTATACAGTGCAGCCGTGTTAACCTTTTTGCGTTATCTTTGTTAATGCTGACGCGGTAAACGCTCAAAAAGGGGAGGTATACTCCCTAAAAAATCCAGTCGAGCCACCTTAAAAAGAGGTATATCCTCATATTCTGGTCTTTATTTATTTTTAATAAGGTATCGGGAGGGGGAAAAGTAAATGTTGTACAGGCGACCCTACGCGACGATAATAGTTCGAACTGTGCTGGGCGGTTTCTTGGCGGGACTGCCACAGTTCACTGAAAAAAAACGAATAAATGGTGTCTACAGGTCTATTTTCTTGCAATACGCGAAAAACACTATTAGTTAAATCTTATCCTCGTGGTCCTCCTCCTTGACTCCAAATGTCTCTTATCACAGTTTCTGCAACGCCATAGGACAGCAAATTTTTGTTCAAAAGTGCGTTGACAGGGGAAGGGCTGAGAAGATGACAGCGGAAAATCACTTGATAGTTTAAAGAGGCAAATGTAGTTAGCGTGTGTAAAGCCTTCATTCCAACCATTAACCCAGAAAAGCATTTGCAAAGCGTTTGTTTGGACACAAGAGTCTTTCACTAAGCAAGGCGCTAAAGGCTTTTTTCTCTTGAAACCCGCGAAAGCGAGTCGCGACGCGAAGCGAAGTGAAAAAAAATAATAATAATCTTTCACCTATCAGCACTTTGGCACTTCGCTCTTTACGCTTCTCCATCGCCGCAGATGAGCGGGAAGAGCTCTGGCATCCAGGATAGTGACTGTATGCTTGATTTTACATTAGTGCGCTTAAAAATTGCCTCAAACATTTCTTGCACCCAAACGTCACTCATTTTTGCTTTCATGGCACCAGTTGATTGTTTCCCGTTGTAATTACAGCTGTGATTGGTTTGTTGGATTGTTTGCGGCTTTTGTAATCAGTCAATATCGTCTCAAGCGCCCGTTTTCTCTCTGGTTAGCACCAAAAACGCGACCTGACACCTAACTCATGACCAATAGGGGTCCGGATCTATGGAGACGAGATTGGTGCTCGACCAGTAAAATCTCCAGGGGCACCCAACGTCAACTTTCGGAAAATATCTGCTCGGAAGACGATTTGAGATCTAGAATTTTCGGAACATTTGTTCTAAAATTTCTTGCTTGCCTACCTCTCCTAGGATTTTCGAACATCTAAAAAATGGTATAATTGCACATTTTTAACGGATTTTTACCCTGAAAAGGTCACCTAGCATTTTCGGGAGCCTTTTTTGTGGCTGAAATTTACGAAAAAGGTAAGTTTTTATCCCCAATATAATTTTCGGATCACTAGACTTTCTTCTAGGAAATCCGAACAGAGGAAAAATTTTTAAGGGATAAAAATAAGCATATATCTACTGTCTAAATACTAAAATACGTTTAACAATGCTAATTGTTTAAGTGGTTTTGAACTTTGTTCTCGTTTAAGAGAGGATAAAGGGGACAGAGATGGCATCCCCCATACACACCCTATTCCATAGGTAATTCGTCTCGAGTTATTTTTAGAATCGGGATAAAGTTACCTCGCGCGCTGCGTGGATGTTTCGTGGAGGTTTCGCATGACTGAACGCCGTGCAAATCATGTCGGGCGAAAGACAATGAAAGCGTAAAGAGATCGAAAGCATTCCTGAATATTGAAGGAAATGAGTCGGCGCTCACCTGGGAAAAGAGAATCGCTGGACTCTTTGACAACCCGTGAAATCAGTTTAACTCGAAGTTGTCGAAACCTCAGTGCTTTAATATAATGAGAAATTTCGCCGGTCTCTTGAAACCGGTCGTTTGTACCATAAAGCAAGTAGGACGCTAAGTGTTATTTTTGTTGAATAATAAAAGACCAATAAAAGAATAAATATGAAACCAGAAATTGCTCTCTTCAAACTGTAAATTATAAATAATGATCCTGAGAGAATATTCAGTGTGTTAAGGATTTCCCTCCTTTACTGTAAGCTCTATACAAGAGAAGAAGGGCGATTCTTCTTTAATTTCTGTTTCGCTGACACAGCTTTAGCAGAAATCTGTCTGTAGTCGTCTTCGAATAACAATATCGCTCTCCGCGTCTTCCGCCATTTTGTTCTGCGTCAATTCGTGAAGGACGCGTGGCTCTGAGCGAGGGTCATCCACGCGGAACACATTCGCGCTATGTGATTGGCTGTTGTCTACTCCCCCTTGAGATTTGTGGCGGTAAAAATAACTCGAGACGAATTACCTATGGAATAGGGTGTGTATGGGGGATGCCCTCTCTGTCCCTTTTATCCTCTCTTGTTCTCGTTGGGTGCCGCTGAATATATCATGTCACTTATGCGTACACGTTTGTACTCTTCCATGGCCACCGCGGTCAAACTTATGAGGCGTCTTTTGTTTTAATTAGTTGGACTACGTAAAGAAAATGGCAAGGATGTATTGAATCCTTCGTTATTGTAACTTTCAATTTGCCGACAAAATAATAAAGTAAAAGACATAACTATGACAAAGGACGTTTTGATATTTGATTGACCCAAGGGCACGATGGCTTCACTGACAGAAAAAGACGAATACCGCGAGGTCATTGATTAATCAGGTCATGCAGTCATTCATTGGTCAAACCATTTACCTGATTACAATATGAAATGCCAAAGTTACTGTATGAAGCAGGTGAAGTGCGGAACAATGTTATTTTAATCATACTGATAGCGTTACAGGTATTTCAGTCTATATATCTCATATTGGCAGAGACATTATCATAAAGCTTTTGCAAAGCGTTAAAATAATAGTTGAATATGCACATTTAGTCTGTTGATTCTTATTTAAACCCCTCCGTTTATGAGTTACACTGCTGACAGTAATAAATACAGGGTAAGTTGTAGTCAGAAATCTTTTTAACTTTCACCGAAGCATGGGAGTGCGGAGTCAGTGAATCTACAAGGTAATTCTACAGGTAATTCTTCATTCCAACCATTGCAAGTTTTTTTAATGTATATACTGACTTTGAGTCACCCTGTACTCTATATATTGTTTAAAGCTACAGGTGGCCCACTTAAGAAAAACTTTTTCTCATCTTGCCCTGAAAACCGAGGGCTTCTAAAGCTTTCTAAGCGGGATTTCACCATATAAATGCTGGCGCTATGATCAGAGTATTTTCTTGTATCCTAAATAACCAAACTCAATGTTTTTAAAGCTCTTTCTTTCTCTTTATTCTTTTTTAAGGTACGTTTTTTTTTTTCTCGGAACGATCGTATCCAGAGGCTAGAGCTAACGCGGGTTTGTATTTTAAGAAGGATACTTAACACGATAACTGTCTTTTAAAAAACATAAAAAAAAGTTTGTTTTCATTTCAAATCTTGAGCCCGCGTAGAGAAACTAAATGGTTTTAAAATGATAAATCGGTGGGTACCTTACAACTTTCATTTCAGCCCAAAAGTCTTCACCGTTCGGAATGACGAACATTATAGCAACCAGATATTAACTCTTGCATTGCATGAACAACCATTATCGTCGGTGAAAGACTTGGTTAAGTCGGGTGAGACATTACGCCAATCTTTTACGAAAAATTCGCTGTGCTCTAACTGAAATAAACTTCGGTTCAATCCAACATGGCGGTTGATCTATATCTTCTCAGATAATGCTTAACTTTTAAGGCTCGTCATTCAGTTAAAACCTTAATCGCTTTATACTTCTTTGATCGCATCCGCTGATTCCTGGAGATCCTACTCAGTCCCGCTTTTTATTTTCGTGAAAGATTAATCTATAAATATATAGCCTAGTAAAAATCTAAACATACTAGAAGAGAGGTTTACATTCCTGGATGATGGGGTCCTGTTTAGATCTGGATGGCCTTACTGTTACACATTTTTTGTTATATATAAAGCTCCTTTTTTGTTAGTCTTAATTTTTTCAGTATTTACTTGGCTTAGTTTCTAAGTTCATTACATGCATTTAGCTGTTTATACTTGTTCCGTCTTAAACTGTCCGATTATTGAGGATGCTCCTTCTTCTCAATACTAATCAGCACTAGCTTCAGGAGGTACGTTGTAATAAGGACGAGCTTCATTGTGTTTGTTTACATCCAAATATGGTGCATCCCTTTCCATTATCGCCTCCATTTTTTCGATCAAAAGGTAGAAACTGGGACGAAAGTAAGGGTCTTCGTTCCAACATTCACTAATCAGCTCATATCTGTTATGAATGGAGGAAAAAAAAAAAGAACCATTCATTGCTTAGAAGAGCTTCCGTCAATTATTAGACAGTGTCAGTAGACCTCTTTATAGCTTGTATGTTTTGGTTTCCCAAAAGAGGTCCCAGGGGAATTTGACCGTCAAACATGACCTGTATTGGCAAAACAAAACATTCAAATGAAAGAAGTCTATTGGAATAAAAGAAAATTTTTTAGTAGAATATATAGGCTTCTTAGCTTCATGAGTTTACAGGGAGGCTCCACCCTGAGGTCCAACCCCTTTTATACAGCATTTTTGACAGAAATGGTACCCCTTTCATATACATTCCTCTCCTGCCTACCTAAAAAATGGTACGACTCTTCATTTTTTAAGCAATTAAGCCCTTAACATTAAGCATAAAATAAAGGTACATCTGTTTAAAATATCTTTTAATGTAAATTACCGAAGTTACAAAATTTCCTACCATTGCAAACATTTTAGCTCGTGAAATTCCTACCTTTCCACATACATGTGGCCTAAAAAGGTATTCCTTTTGGGTGAAGCTTCCACGTAAAGCCCATTAAAATGGGCTCTTGGAAAGTTTGGGTTATCACGAGATTCCCCATTCCTTCATCCAGCTATTATTATGTAAAGCTCTGCCCCGAGGTCTTACCCCTCATTCTTTTGAGTATCATTTTTGACAGAAAGGAACTTTAACTTTAATTGCTGAAAAATGCACTTTCTCTTAAATATGAATAAATAACAAACTAGAAAATTTTCTCGACTTTTTCACAGCCAAAAAATCTTATCTGGTCCTCTTAAGTCATTTTACAGACCGAAATGACAGATTTCCCTACCCTTTCATATACTTCGATTAGCAAAATTCCTATACCAGAAGACTGAGAGAGGTATCCCTTTTAGCTTCTTTTGGGGGGTGCCTCCCCAGTACAGGGAGTACTCCCCCCGACCCCAGGAAAGAGATTAACCTAATCACTACTAATGATGCCTTTATTGACCATAAAGCTAATGGACTGAGGGTTTCCTTGTTCAAAGAGTGAGGATCCCATCAAAAGTTTTCGCCTGCCGTCCGTCTGGTCAGTATTTAATATGATCAAAGAAGGCGTTAAAATATTTGACGAATTCGTATGCTGCACCGTTCGGTGTGAAATGTAACTGAGCAGACGCACAGAAAAATCGAATCTGTTTGTTAAATCTAAGACCACTCTAATCATGAAACGTACACGTCATCGGAGCACATGTCAGGCCTTTCCATGCGATAACCAGTATCGAGCAGTCGATACAACTCTGAGTTGGTCAGCGTGGGGTATGGTACGCCTCCTGACGATTGCGAGAAAGAAAACAAATGATTACGTATCAGCAATTGAATACACGCAATTTTCCATTAGATAAATTTCTATTAAAGATGCCTCAGTCGATTGTCACTTCTCCTCATATAAACTCAATAAGGCCATTTTGCAAAAACGGTTGATTGAATGGAGGTCTGATATATAGCCAGTGCAGTAAAATGTGTATTGAAAGAAGGCAGGGTGATTAACAATAAGGCTTCCCGTTTTCAGTCATCAAATGCTCGCAAATTTTTAAATTTGACATTATTAAAATATGTATTGTCACATACGGTTATCATCTAGGAGATCTACTCACAGCACTTAATTAAAACAGAGCCCAGATCAAACAAGAAAATTCAAACTTGCCGCAAATGAAACATTATAAAACATTGTTTTCGCCCTTCCTGGTAGCAGTAACCTTGATAACAATCGTAACAGTTATAAGCCACATCCAACCATGGCAAAACGGGGAAGGTGGGTTAAGGCACGGTTCCCTTAATTCCCTTGCAGAGCTCAAAACTTTGCAGTGTAAAACCATTATCCTGCGGGTCGTGCATGAGTTTTTCAACATTTTGACATCATTTGTACGGTCTATAAGAGTCATAGAACATGAAAAATGTTTTTTTGATTTGTCAGTCGTCACCTCAAATTTAACATAACAACTATAAACTACAAAATTACTGTCCACTCACCCAAAGTAGCCATTTCCCAGAGAACAACACCAAAAGACCAACTATAAGAAAAACCAAAGAGGTTATAATTATGTACAGATTCACGGCATTTAGATTGTTTACTGCCCACGGAGGAGCCCAAAAATGTGTGTACTCTTGAGTTTTGGATGAAATTGGAAAGCTTTTAAGGACTGGAAGAGTCCGTTTTTAGCAGCTATATATTTAGATAGAGATGCCTTCAATACTAGGATTCCATATTTGGGCAAACAATTTTCCGTGCTTCTAATTGGACGGCTAAAAACCCTGGCATGGTTATAAAACAATACGGGGATTTAGGCGCTTCAGAGTTATATGCTTCTGTAATTTTTGACGGCAACTACAGTTTTGAGAACTGATTCAGTAGAAAAGTTTCAATAGTTCCCTTGTCAAGGGAGCGGGAAAAATCATCACTCACACATCACTTTTGGTCGTGTAAACCCCTTGATAAAGTGATTCTGGAGCCATCCACTTCACAGGAAGTTTTCTGGACTTCGCTGAGCTGCTCACATCTTCATAGATTTGTCTCATCAACCCAAAGTCTGACACTTTGATCTGGTTGTCATGGCCAACAAGAACATTACGGGTAGCAAGGTCTCTGTGAACAAGATTGTTTTCGGCGAGATGATTCTAATAACAAATAAGCAACGAAAAAACTATTAAAATGATCTCAAAACATAATGACGGGGGTACGCCGAACACTAAGTAGTTAAGTATAGAGGAAAAAATACAAATAAAAAGTAAATATCGGCACTGATCTGATCCAAAAATTTACGTTTAGATGCATAAAGAAACGAATTTAGCTAAAACTGGGTCGACCGAAAAGAATTTTTTTTTCCATATAAGCCATTTTAAATTCATATGTAGAAAAACAGCCAATATATTTATCCCATCCATTTCATGTTTATAAAATATTGACTTTTGAATTCTTCTTTCCAAGTTATACTCAGTATCAGAATCCCAGCAACATTATCCAGAAAACAAGATAATTACCATTCCTTTAGCTATTTGCCAGGCAAATGAAAACAGTTGTTTGGTAGAAAAGTTCTCTCCTACGTCACAAGGATCCTTATCTGACTCCTCTAGGTTTTCAATTGAAAGTGGCATAGCAGAAGCTTGAGTTTTTCCTAGTGATGCCGTTGGCCTGGTTAGAAGTTCTTTGTCAGTCACTTTGAATTCCTCATCCTAGTTAAAGTGATAAAAAACTATCAAATTTTTGGTTTAGCTTGAAACAGCACAGCTTTCAAGTAATTACTTTCCTTGTTAGTAAATAAGTAACTAACGGATAAACAGATAAAAATAACATAATTTGCTTGAGCCAGACAAGAGCCGCAGAATATATAAGTATTATCTATTAAAAGTAACTTCAAAGTGACCAGTCAAGAGCTAGATAAAATTTACTTCGGGTCCAGGGTACTGTTTTCAAGTCTAGGATGAAAATCCATGCCCACAGTTTGATGTTTACCCTGAAAGCCTCGGCCACCTGCTGATACAAGTGGTACTGATTAAAAACAACAAAGACACCATTTTACTAGACGATTCCTTATATCAGCCATCGTTCTGGAAGTCACAAGCCCGCAACTGAAACATCTAAAGAGAAGGAAAAGAAGACGCTGAAACGTAAATCCAAGAGAGCGCAGAAAAGGTACACCATCGACGAAACACATTAGTGGCATAGGGAAACCAAGATCATGTTGTGTCCTTCTAACGTGAAACGTAAGCAAAATAAGGCGCCCTAGAGGCAAATCCTTCTTTATTAGTGAATAAGTAATTATTATGGTGTTTTTGTTCTCGTCTTACATCTACTTCGGTGGAAGTCGATGGAATCACTTTAAGAACGGCATCTTTGTTGCTTTGTTGCGGAGACACTGCAATGTCTTCTTGGTCTTGGTGTATAGAATGTTGATCCTCCTTAACTTCATACTCATCAGCCAAACTTTGCTAAATGATCAAAGAAAATGGCAATGACATTTACATGTACAAAAAATGTAACGCTATTGCAGGTTTTCACTGTCACGCTATTAAAAATAAAAATCAAAAGCGTGTAATAGATAAAGTCTAGAATCTGGGAAATGAAAGAAGGTAAATATACAAAGGCCCTCTCCAAGATTCATGTGCGAGAAATTCGGAGCATTTTTTTTGCCTACATTTATAGAGCTTTATATGGAGACGCAATGTTGGTGCCCATCCGGATGGCCACTAACATGGCGGCCTGAAACCGTCAGAAACATGTGTCACGGAGTTGTGCTACTTAAGGGTGAATTCATCTCTTGAGGGACTCATTAACATTGACATTAATACAATGACCATTCAGATAGCAAAATCCCCCCAACAGAGTCAATTTTTCAGCCTTCATGGCTGCTTTCTCGTTCGCCATGTAAATAGCCTACGAGCAAGCTCTCTGGGGCGCTCTGGCGGCTGGGGGGGGGGGGAAAAGGAGAGCTTGCAGCTACTTCTCTGGAAAATGAATAAGTCGATGCGAAATGCTGATTGGCGGAGATGACATAAGTAATGACGCCATTACCCTTGGCACGTGTTTTTCACTGTTTGTTTACAATCGCGTTCGTTTCCGCTTCGCGCTGATTGGCGAAAATCTGACAGCTCAGTCGACGGAGAGCCACCGGCGAATTGGAGGTAGAATTCAAATTCCAGAGACGTAGTTGCTAGCTCTCCTTTCCTTTCCCGTCCTGCCCCCAGAGCGCCCCGGAGAGCTTGCTCGCAGTAGCTACCATGTAAATGCCGCGTCACGCAAAAGCTTAGAAATTTAAGCTTTCTGTATCACAAAACGAAGAACTTCTTTCGCATTGAAAATTTTTCGGAATATTGGTTTTTAGCGGCTCTAATAATTCATGAAAGTAAGAACTCAGGAGGATCGATAATTCTTTCCTTTGAGTTTTTGATGACGTAATGTGTAAACCAGCAATATTTAAATGTGTGACGCAATCTCGCCTATAACTCAATAATGAAAACATGAAGTCAAGGTTAGACAGACTACTGAGCTGATATTTCTATTTGTGACCCCAAATTGCGATACGCTAGAGACCACATGCTGTTCTTCATAAAATGTTACGCATGAATGATTCTCAGCTCGTGAGCTTGGGGTACCTATGCAAAAATGATGAAATTTCACGGGCACAAAAACAAGACTTCAGTACAAGAATTTAAGAGCAAAAAAGTTTTAACGTTCGCAAACCACAATGTTCCACTTCTTATGTCGCGGTCGCTTGTAACGGGCTATCTTTCCACCTAAAGGTCACGTTTAACGTTATCCAACGCACGTAAAGAAGAATGGTGTTACATAACACCCTTCGTTACGTGAGAAAAGGAAACGTGTAAGGCTTAGGCCCCGTCCACACGAATCCGGATATTTTTGAAACCGCACGCTTTTTAATGCGAATCGGCCTTCCATCTACACGAAAACGGTAAATCCGCTCACCGAGACCGCATTGAAACCCCTCTACAGAGTGGAATTTTTTGTTAATTGGTCGGGTTTGGCGAGTTCGTAAAGACGACTGAAACCGGATATTTTTAGATCAGCTACGTCATAAACTCGGGTCCGGGAACTTGAAAAATTTAAAGGAGAGGCCAACAACCCTCTGTCTACTTTCGCTCCAGACGAATGAATCGGCCTTTACCTAGTTATTTCTCTTTGACATTCCCACTTGAGAAGTGTATGAAATGTTACCCTAAAGCACTGGAACTGGGAAGGATATACGGCCAGTGAAATCACAGCGCTGGTCCGATTGCAATTGCAAACCGCAGTAGTGTATTCGTGTGAATGCGTGAAACCGGATACACCATTCCGAAATTATGTTGACGCAAAAATGAAGTATTCGGTTGCACCGTATCCGGATTCGTGTTGTTGTGGCCTTAGACACTTCCTTCTTACAGCAGACAGATCGTGAGTCGCCGAAGCCATGTCCTGTGTAACGTCATCCTGGCGCAATGAGGCCATTTCCATGGTCACTTGTGTCTTCTTTTCCTTTGCCTTAGTCGAAACTTTGCTTTCCTGTCCTTCCTGTGCGTGAAGGGAAGACAAATTAATCCTCCTGTCCTTTCGATGAAAGGGTTTTTCAGGATGAACATGACTAAAAGCGGTTGTTTCTTGGTGTTTCAGATGGGTGCAATCAACAAATGACGTAACACAAAGATTGACAACAACACCATGAAACATGTTAAGGCAGTCCTGCTTGTTGAGCCTCAATTTAAGTACCCAGAATCTCAGCAAAAACGGGACCGTGCCACTGGGTGGAAAATTCTCCCCGGTTTTTGAAAAGTGCACGAAAGTAATATTTAAATTAGGGACTGGTCATTATTTATCGCCTGGGGGGGGGGGGGGGGGCGGGAAGGATCTGGGGCTAAACAAGGTGAAATTTAGCCGATCTCCCCTTTTAATGTTACTTCACTGAACTGATCCGGCCCCCCTAATAACTTTTGATGTTTTTCGCGATCCCCCCCCCGCCCCTTCCATGTCTTCATTTTCCAAGCAAATTTGAGTGGTCCCCCCTCTGAATCCTTCCAAAGTTTTCAGTGATCCCCCCTTTTGGGTTCTCAGTTGCAACTGATCCCCCCTTCTGTTATCCCAAAAATCAAGTGATCCCCCCTAAAATTGTCTCCCCCCCCCCCCCACACACCCCCCTTGGCGATAAATAATGACCGTTCCCTTAGATATAACTGCAAAGATTTATCGAATGCACGCGTGGGTGCTTCGATTGATCGTATTCTGGTGTAGGCGTGACTCAGAAAGATTGCTCTAAGGACCTTTCATCGCCACCAGTAATAAAGCTACATTAACATACAACTGAAAATTCTTTACATCAGACAGATCGTGGGTGGTATTGTGGATGGAGTCAATGGCTCAGCAAGTGATTCCTAGAGTTTTTTCGTTAGATTATTTTGGAGCATGGTAAAATAGAATAATTTAAAGAAAGAGATGTCGAATTTTTCTTTCGCGGAAAATTGTTGCTTAATTTATAGCAAGTTTCCTCATTGTCTGCGTGACTTATCCTGGTTCAATATCATTAAATTTAAGGTGAAAAAAAGACGTTGTTAAGTATTTCTTTTCTACAAGATGGCCTTGAAAAGTCGACGCCAGATCCTGTCGGACATTATCATTGCTTTCTTTCGATAACAATAAACAAATTTAAGAAAAATAAAATGAAATATTTAAGTATTTCCTTCATACATAATGGCCTTGAAGAGTCGACGCCAGGTCCTGTCCGACCTCATCATTAATGCTTTTTTCTGATAACGAAGTCAATTCCATGTTCTCGTTCGTCTGCTGCTCCTGCTTTGTCCGATCTTTAGCAGGTTTACTTTCCTAAGTAAAAACCAAAACAAAAACCGTAATTTATTGGTCCAGTACTGGCCATTTTCTCCGTTTAACCATTATCATTCTTTAATGTAATATCAGTCGTGGAATCTTGTATTCTATCCGTTCAAGTATACCTCAGATTTCCAGTTTGTTGTTACTTTATGCAATGGTCATTTAGAATTTCGGTGAATTAAAGACTAAAGATCAACGACAACCAGATGATCTACAGCTACCAGGACAAAGAGATATAGGAGAATTTTAAAATCTAGGTAAAACGTACTTAATTTGACGATTAACACATGATTACGTTTTGTGGTATAAAAAAAACACTTGTGAGGGCACAACCACAACGACAAACCAGTGAGGGTCAGCCAGATCTTTAGTAGGTCTGATCAGTAAAATCTTCAATACCAAATTTAGTTTTGTAGTAAGCCTACTTGATCCCCAAACCTCTCTCTGATTTTTCGAAACGTCTTCAGTAGTTCATTAATTCTTTCATAAATAGGCGCTTCTCGGTTCCCGGATCATTAAATAACGAGACAACTTTTGCATATTACACCTGACTAGCGCAATCGATGAAAACCGATATCAGAAAATCAATTGTCAGCGCTATCGTTTTTAACCATTTTAACGATATTATCGATTGCCTCCCAGGTTCAAAATCCAATGATGTATTATTTTACAGCAAATTATATTATTCAATATGCAGATGTTTTCTGTTTTAATTGATGATTTTCTCACATTTTTTTCGTGTTTTATGGTCATACTACTTCTCTTTCCATTTAGTTGCGGAGCTAATTATCTACGTTGTTTTGCATATTTACAGAGCGATTTAAATGATCATTTCCAATATGCTTTTTGAACAGTTTCCATTGCAAGCAAGCTGAATCAGTTGCTTATAACTCTTCTTTATCCTGTCGATTGGCCGAAAATGTTTCGTTAGAATATTGAGTGTAATTTGTGAAATAAATTTCGCTACAAATTTAACCGTCCATAGCCACATAAATAATGTACGTAT
>OZ038000.1:7395803-7503303 GCA_964035705.1 Porites rus
AAGCGAACCTTTTTAGCGAAAAGAAGTGTTTCATACCTTTTACTTTTTATTAATTTCCACCGGATATATGAAATACAATTTACACAACCCGCGTGTAGCATTAGCTAATCTTGGAGGGTATCAGTAATAAATAAACATAAATATTAGTCTACAATATTACTACAGCATAAGATTGACATTAGTTCTAAGGTACAAATTATATTGGTATAATAATATAATTGAAACCTCAGCCTTCGATAAACTTAAAAAGTACCTGCCTAATAGTGAGTGTTTCTCCATCTCTAAACTTTTGAACCCTGTTAAAATACTCTGTCACAGACACCACTATTGAGGAGTCTGTTTATTTGTAAGCCTTAATTCACCTGAATTACTTTATTCTTCCCATCACCCTTCTCAGATGTACATGTAACCTTATTTTGTACACCTGTTTTCCCTGTTGGGAGGGCTTGTGTGAGCAAGGGGGTAAAAAAGAGTGAAAATGATAAAAAACTGGGAATATCATAGCATCAGTAAAGCTTGGGGAGATGCTAGAAGTGTGTCAGAGGTAGAGGGGTGGGGGTAGAGGATACACAAATTCAACAATATTACACAAAATAATAAGTAATTAAGTGATAAACAGGATGCTAAAAAATATATTTTCAATAGAAAGATCATGGAAGGAATTTTTGGCAAAACCTCCAGAGTTGATTCAGAGTGTGTGAATTTGTTTGCTGGCCACCCTCATTTACCTTGAATTTCCCAGTATATCCTTATAGGAATCACCCCCCTTTAATTTTTTTCCATTCCTGGTAAATCCTTTGTAGTAATGTTCTAAAAATAATGGATCTACCACTGAAGCTGTCAAAGTAATTTTTGGCTTGTGTCGTTTTTCATAGAACCAACTTTGTCTGGACAAAGGACCATGACATCTTGTTTTGTAGAGAGCTTTTGGTTACTGAGCCATACGCCCACAAAGTTAGAAGTGTTGAAAGAGCAAAAGCCTGGGAGCAGATTGCCTCCAGTTTAAATAGCATCCAAGCTCCAAAGTTTAGAGTTACAACTAGATCCGTACGTGATCGCTACACACTTCTGACAACCAGAAAAGCAGAGCAGTTAAGAGAGGAGGAGAAAGCTTCAGGGATAGAAGTTACACCAACAGAAATTGACTTGTTATTGGAAGAAATTTTGGAGAAAGAGAAAGCTGCTAGAGCTGAGATTGAGTCTGGAGATACCAAAAAGAGAAAAGCAGAGCAAGACAAGGCAAGTGCTGACAACATTAGAAGACTGGCAATGGAAAGGATGTCTCAGACTAAAACCAGGGAAAGTGATGTGGGAGAAACTTCTTCAAAGAAGAAAAAAACAAGGCGCAGCTCACATGAGATGCTTGAATTTCTGGAGAACAAATCTGAGAGGGACCACCAAATGAAACAATAAGAACTAAACTTAAGAAGGAGTGAGCAAGAAGCAATGACTGCTATGATGAGACAGCAACAGCAGCAACTTCAGAATTTGCAGGCTATGTTTGTACGCCAGCAAACACAGCAAACACAAGCTATGTTGGCTCTCCTAGAAAAAGTTGTTAAGAAGTAAAGGTGACAAGGGTTTTTTCCTTGTCCCAACTTGTTGTCATTCAAAAGCCTTCATAATTATATCACTTTGTAAGGCATTGTTTATTTACAATTTGTTAGGTAGTTTTTGTTACAGTGTACTTCTGACATTAGGTACTTTCCTATTTAATGTAAACAAAATGCTAATGGCCTGCTGCTGCCTATATACTTGTGTTAGTTACGTCACATCATGTTGTGATGCTGTAAAAAAAACATTATTAAAGTTGTTTAGTCTGACTGGCTTCTGTACATTTGTGACATTCAGGCAAAATAATCATGAAGTGAGGGTGGGTCTAATTCAAAAAACTTGGAAGTTTCATTTCCATACAGGCATGTAAGTGCATTTCTCAGAATTGCACAGACAATATACATCTTGCCAATACTACTCAAGCCTATTTTAAGATTTTTTTTGAAGTCTATGAATTTAAAGTAGTTCACTATGTCCCCAAATAGCCATTCAACGGATTCCCTCACAGAACTCATTCTGGCATTGTACTCTTGCATCTGGGGTGTTAAAACAGCATTTCTGAATGGTTGTTGGAGTTGCACTCTGTGCGGGTAAGCTGGATCACCATATAAGCACATTAGGTGGCCATGGGGGGAAACTGCATGGTGCTGGAGATCTTGCAGCAAGCCTGATTCAGTTAACATAGCTGCATCATGTCTTCTACCTTCTGAAAATGAAAGGTTTAGAAAACAATTAGATGCGTGGACAATGGTTGTGACCTTGTGATGCATACTCAGTAGAGAACCTGATGGAAATTTAAGTTCTTTGCAAAAGAATTCATTCAGTATTCTAATCTGCAAAATTATATCTCTGAAGAGATCAATCACCTCCACTTGATGGGACTTTTTCAGTACTTGATTCCTGATTTTTACCCTTTTTGACCTTTTTTTTCAGGGGTCGGTTCCTGAAAGGTGGAATAATTCTATTCCAGGGATAAGTCTGCCTTATTCCAGTCATAACTTTATCCCAGGACAAAGTTATGACTGGAATAAGACAGTTTTATCCCTGGATAGTGTTGTTCCACCTTTCAGGAACCGGCTTTTGAATTTTTTGCCATCTTAAGTTTTTTTATTTTCTTCATCTTTCTATTTATTTTTCAGGGTTATTTTTAATTAACAATTTTAAACTGAAGTGACTACCATGCATAAATAATTCCATACATTATTATAATTATTATTACCTATTGGGCCATATAGGTTTCCTATTAACCCATTCGGTAGAGCAACAGATTGAAATTTTAATGCATGGACTCTCTTGTGTCCATTGTATACAGCCCTCTGGTGCTGTCCTGGGCGACTTATTGGTCGAACCGTGCCATCGACAAAACCAAAACAGTTGTCCAAGGGAGAGCCTTTAGCTGAAATTACGTCTGCATATTGCTGTAAATGGTTGGGGTCCATAACTTGATTGTTCCACTGAGTTAGTCTGTGGCCATGCCTGTCATAGACATAATCGAGAACAGTATTTGTTATCATGCTTAAGACCGGAACTGGCCTTGCAAATCTGTGCACCATATCACTGTATCGACAGGGGTAAGCCAGTCGCTTCAGTAGCATACATAGCCCTTCTATGCCATCGCAAACGGAACGCTGTGGGCACTGGAATGTTGGGGGAACCTGTAGCCTGTCTGCCAGCAAGGGAATGTGCCATTTCTCGACTCGAAACTCGGTATAACACTCAGCAGGATCCATTTCCCCCAAATCGAACGACGCGTACGAGTTGTAAGGAAAATCCGGATTCTCCGACTGATAAAAGTCATAGAGAAGGCAGAATTCTTCGTCATCAAACATGTCGTGGGCATATCCAACAAAAACAAAATCCCTGATGTCTTTAAACGACGACATAACTAAAACCACCACTTGTTGAGCCTCACTTGTTGACGTCTTCGTCTTTGTACAAGACGCGGGTGCTCAACTTTCAATTTTCGCGCCGAAAACGATGTTCTCGTCCCAGTGTCCTAGAGCATGCCACGTCATAATTTCGTTCTCGTTTTCGTCCTCGACGAAGCTGCTTAAGGTCCCTAATAACGTCACGGGGAACGAAGATTAATCGCTACGTTTACATGAAAAGACAAAACAGAAGCTTTCCCTAGTGTAAGATTTTTTTCTGTATTTATGTAGCTAGCATAGCTGGAGATTCTTTAGTGTGTTTTTTCTTTATTTTGTGGTTTGCAAAGTAAGAGTTACAACCGCGTGAACACGGCTGAACCGAGGTCGAAACAGAAGACGATGGGGAAGGGGGCGAAGGGAGAGAATAATTACAAACAATCGTAAACAAAAAACTTTGGCGCGACATTTTGTCGGCTGACGTCAGACCTCAAAACATGTCACATCATCCTTTCACAAAAACTGGAAGGGACGTTTTAAAAATCTCAAGGGGTTGAGTATTGGAGGTTTTTCTCACTTACTTCTCCCCTCGTCCCCTTCCCTATCACTCCTTTTTCGTCCTCGGTTCAGCTTTAGCGCGGCTGACTCTCTTACTTTACCAATTGCAACCACTGAAAAGAAAAAAGAAGCAAACAAAAAACCGCCAGCTACGCATTAGCAGAGCTCCACAAACCTTTCAATGGTCTTTGCCTTTCTTTTTCGGTAGCACCAGACGAAAATACCGACCGACAACAGCAAAATAGCGGACGTGACACCAAGTGAAATGTAAATAACTTTGTTGATGCCAGTGGAATATTTTGGTGCAGATGCGGGAGTCGTGGTTTCTATGACTGCAAACAAAATAAATATATCAAATTGTGATCAAAGGTACTGTACTATAAATGGAAGTGGGGAATTTTTTTTTCCAATAATATGCGGTCAGATTAAAAGGGTTACAGGCATGTTAAAGCTTATATAATGTTAAAACCTCTTCCCTTGCTACACTGTCACTTGTTGACAGTGGAACTTGTCCACTATGCTTCGGTGAGGACAAAAGCGGGTCTTAGCTGGCTAAATGAGCTTGTACACTTGTAATTATAAGATCCAGTCGTGATGAGAAGGCGTTTACACAAAAAAACGAACTTGTGTAACCACAAAATATGGCAAAACACCTCATGAAATGAGTCCGTTACCTTAAAATTGGGTAAACACAGATTCAAATAGCCGAAGACTTACCGTGTATCACGAAGAACCCGCTGTGCCATCACTGAACAACTTTTGAAACACACCTACCTTGATCCTGACGTAGCTTACCCTGGGTACCAGAGGTTTTTTTCTCGCGTGCGTCGGGGAGTTTCGTTTCGTCGGCCTGAGGCCGACACGCGTTCGGCCGACGGCCGAAGACACGAGCGGCGAAGCCGCGAGAAAAAAAACCCTTGCGCAGAGCGCCTTGATTTACCCTGCTAGATGGACCTTGACCTTGTTTCTAATCTGTCAATCAAACCGGCGCTAGCGAGACTGTTTACCAAGTTAATTCAAAAGTAATTCTCAAGGGAGGAACGACGCGCTCTAGCCCAAAGAGTCACATTATCTTTAGAAAAACAAGATGGAGTTTAAAAATCATTGCTAATCCTGTCACAGTGCACTTCTCCATAATTTATGTAGCTTCAGTTTAAGCGGCAATCCATTCTTCAAAATTTGGATCCGAAAATCACTAAGGAGAATTTTAAAACATCCTGCAAAAACTACTAACGAGCTGGGCCCAGCGTGACAAAACATTTCAGGCGAAACCTTCACATTCACGGACAAAAGTAAATTGCTTTTAGTTATCCAGATCCAGGAGACACTTTGGAGAAAATTAAACAACCTAAAAGTTTACTAAGCCACAAGGAAGAAGTTTACTTTCCAAAAGAGGACAAAGAAAATGGATTGTGACTAAAACACCACACGAGTACATACGGGTACACATCGATGACATACGAAGACATACGAGTACATACGGGTAACATACGAGTCATATAAGAGTACACACAAGCGACATACGGGTAACACACGAATACATACTGGTTTGAAAGTAAAAAAAGTAAAAAAGTACGACTCGAAGCAGGGACACCAGGCATACAAGGAAGAGGACCACCAACACAAGAAACAGAGAAAGAGAGAAAGTATGAATGAATGAAAGCACGTTGGTTGACAGTCTGCGCACCCTATCACGTTATGAAGCTGGATCAAACAAATTTAACTGCCTTCAAACAAAGAATACCATTTCTATAAACCGATGTCCAACCATTTTCGCGTAATGAAAAAATTGGAGAAAGTTGAAAAAATATATATTTAAAGAGAGAGAAAAAGATCCGGGCGCGCCCCACTTACCCACTCTATCTTGCTCGTGCAAACGCATTTCGACTACAGGAGAAATATGGATTGAATAGCCCTTTTTAGATTTTACATTTTGTTTTCCTACTCAGGCAACCTTGTGTTACCCTAGAGAGAGTTTTCTTTCACATTCCGCCTTGTTCTCGTTTACATAAAATATAAAAAGACAAAAGACAAACAGTTCCTTGAAAACATCCATGTTCTCTGAAATGGGAAAGCAATACGTACCAGCTGAGAAGGGCTATTAAAATGATTGCATTTGTTTGATTTGAAAGCAACAATGATCTTATATCGGCTGTCAAAAAAGATAAACTTTAACAAGTTGTTTATTCAATGATATTTATGGCTCTTCGTTTACAACATTAACCAAAATCAATCAAAACAACTGTTCATGTAGCAAGATAACTTGTTGTTTAACGCCAAGCAGCAGTCTACTATGTTGGAAATTAAGCCTCGTTGTTGGATAGGTAAGGATAGTTAAGGGATAGGTAAGAATAGTTTAGGGATGGTCTATGACGGCACCCATTGTTATAACCTAGGGAAAAATTGCCTTCCTCCAAACTAATAACTGTCTTCCTGCATACTAATTCGGTATAGGTTTACTAATGAGCGTCTCTCTACTCAATAAATACCATAGGCTTGCCTCGGCTTGCCCGTTAAGTAACTTGAGTCTGTTAAAAGGAAAATAGGAATTTGAGAAGCGATCACCTACCAACGCGAGAAACGGCTTCCTATATCTTATTTAGCGCTAAAACTCAGATATATAAACAAAATACATGCAGAAAGTGGAGTTGAAAAGTCTTTATTTCCATTTAGTTTATGTCTTCTTATTTAGCGCTAAAACTCGGATATATAAACAAAACAAACACACATATTGACAATGTGGAGCTGAAAACTCTCCATTTTAATTTTGTCTGACTATTTCAGAACCGTTTTCTCCGTTCTATCTCAAGGAAGTGAAAAACTATTAAAGTCTCAGAGTTTCACGCACCGTTAGTCAGTTAATTTTGCGAGCTCACAACCCAAAGTTGAATACAAATTAGCTCTACAGGAAAGACCCAAGGCAGAGAATCTTTACGTATTATTATATAAACAATTTTAAATAACTTAACAAGGATGACAAAAGAGTCAAATACACAGCGATTTGAAAGGAATGGAAATTAATTAATCTTCATCTTCTTCGCCCATGGAGTACTTGTAAGGTTTGAATTTCTTATGCAGACGCTTCCTCTGCTGTTTGGCATGAGCTTTATGATTATCCAAATAATTTACAAATTGAATCCGACGCCTTTTGCGCTTCGGGCCTTGTTGTGATGGGGTGTCTACTGTGGGAGGAGGGGTCAGGAAAGTAGAATTTAAGGGTGGTGGAAGGGTGAGGCTTTCTTTGTCAGGTTTTTGAGAGATAGCCACTTGTGTTAATTCAGGTGTTACATAAAAGGGGTTGAGGGGAATGGAGAATGCTGTCGTTGCTGTCGAAGAATCTTGTGTCCTCTATGTTAAGTCTTGAACAGTGCTGATTATTTCTTCCGGTCGTGTTCTTGTATTTAATTGTTCTTTAAAAGCCAGGTATCTGTTTTGCAACTGAAAGTATCGTTAAGCTTTTTCATCGTCCTGAAGATCGTTTCGACAAAGCACGTTATCCATGTTGCCTTGTATTTCTTGCATAGCTGGAAGAAGCGGGACAGGCGAAAGGGTTTTCTGCTTCAGATATTTTAGAAGCTCTTGAGGAATATTTTCTTGAAACCCTGCTTGGTTAAAGCCTTCTTCACTGGGCAGGACGTTTGTTCGCAACCGACAATTATCTTGGGTAGTAGTTTTCAGATAAATCAGAAGATAACCAAAAGGTCTTTTTACGGCCTGTTCGTACTGATTTAAAAAGAAATCTGTCTGCCCGGGATACATTTGCTTCCCCAGAGTCAAGATTTGCAATTTGTCTCGTGGATTCTTGAATAACACCAGATAATGGCTGTTTAGGCTTATGCTGCTGCTACCTTTCCCCTGATGAAATAGATTCTGCACGATATAAATCACGCTCACATTGCGATGATGAGAATCACGAGTAAAAAGGTTCACAATTCGCTTGTCTTTACTGGCGTCAATCATCTGATCATCAAACACGATCAAATTCCGTTTCTTCACATCAAAATAGGAATCTGGCTCCAAAGCCGTAGGAATTCCCTTGACGAATTCAATGTGTGGTATGGCGACTAACATTTGTGTATACGCAGGCTGCCATTGTGAATAACACCAAACGATCCCCTCCGGTGGAGGGTAAATGGTCTCTGAAGCTTGTTGCAATAGAGATCGAACCCAGGCCGTTTTTCCGGACCCGGTCATTCCGGCAGTCATGGAGGTGAAAGGGTGCTCGAAGCGAAACCGCTGACATTTCTGTGAAAACATTGGAACTGTTTGAAATGGGGTGAGACCAGCATTGCGGTGTTTAGACATCACGTGCCTTTGCACATTATCTTTTCTGCTAAAGGATTTTTCGCAGACAGAACAGAACCAACTCATGTCAACTCCTCAGGAGCAAAATGGAGACTGAGAATAAGTTAGAATGTTGCGCATTTATACAGGTTTTCATTGTTTTCCCTCCTCCTCATTTCTATTGTTTTTCCCTCCTCCTCCTCCTCCTACTCCTCCTCCTCATTTCTATTGTTTTCCCTCCTCCTCTTCCTCCTCCTCCTCATTTCTATTGTTTTTCCCTCCTCCTCCTCCTCCTTATCCTATTGTTTTCTATCCTTCGCCCACTCGTTTAATTTTTTTTTCCACGAGATTCAATAAAAGACTGCCAACTGCCATCTTTAGTTCATTTTAAAGCAATATCTCGTGTAATGAACAACAATCGTGGTTTTCTTCAGCTGTTAGCTGATTGTCCTGCTTATCAGCGCCAGTTTCTTTTAAAGATAGCTACTCCACAACAACTACATGCACTAGTTCAAGTCTTATACAATGTACTCATGGGACACATTCCTATCTCCGAAGAAAATAAGCGGATATTGCTGCCATATAAGGATGCTTTACTTGACCTGGCCAGTCCAAATGTCCCTTACAAAACAAAGAAGCGAGTCCTTGTACAAGAGGGTAGTGGTTTTATTGAAGATGTATTAGCCCCTGTTGTTTCAAGCTTAGGATTTTAATGCTATAAAAGAGGTGACGCATCGCTAGGTTGATCACTCGAAGCTAAGTCTGTCACAGGTACTCATCAAAAATGAAGAGAAAGATAGATTTGGTTGAAGAAGAACAAGAGAGTGAACATGAAGAAAGCGAAAGTTCTGGTGATGAAAGCGAGGATGAAGAACCGAGAATAAAAGAAGAACCAATAATAAAATATATTTTGAGTCATCTTTCCCGCGCAGTGCCGGAAAAGCGTGCTTCTGATTTGCATAGTATGGCCGCGTCCAAAGATATTCTTTTCTGGACTCCCAGCGGACAATTACTTCGAAATAAACGCACTATTCCCGTCACAAACATCGCTGAGCTAGTTGAGTATGTGTTACTCCCTCATAACAATGAGGTTACCAAGCCTCGTGCTCTGAACACGTTTCTAGATGGACTTGCAGAGTTAGGAATCGATAAAGGTTTAATCACGAACAAAAAGCTGTTAAGTGATTTAATAGAAAAGGAAAAAGGCTACCAAAATGTAGAAAATACTTCCGATAACGAGAGTAAGAATGAGGAGAGTTCATCGGATATTGAAAATCAGCAGGAGGAGGAGGAAGTGGCTTCTGAAAATGGCGTTGAAGCTGAAGGTACCCAAGAGAGCGACAACGACACTGAAAACGACAGTCAGGAAAAAGAAAGTAGTAACGTCCCCGTGAACATTGCGAGAACTCTAATGTGTACTGGGCATTGATCATGAAATGTCCTAAATGCTTTTGGCACGATTACTACAAGATCTGTCCTATATGCGATCACCAGATTCCCGAGGGGAGAAATTACATGAAAGAGGGCTTTCTTCGATGTCACGATTGCGGAGCAGTTACACACAAAAACGTGAAGACTTTGGAAACCAATTTCTATCCCCCTTCTAAAGAGGAGAACGAAGATGAAGATTAATTAATTTCCACTCCTTACAAATCGCTGTGTATTTGACTCTTGTTGTCATTGTTTTTAATAAAGTTTTTAAAACGGTATCTCTCTTGTGGTTTTATTGCTACCAATTATTAGTCGCGTGTTTTAATTGATCCTTGTTAAGTTATTTAAAATTGTTTATATAATAAGGGCCTGTTTACATGGAGTGGGGGACCCCGGGCTAGTGGGGTAGGTTTCTTTTGTTTTGTGTCCCCCAGAGCGTGAAAACAAAAGAAACCAACCCCACTAGACGGGGGTCCCCCACTCCATGTAAACAGGCCCTAATACGTAGAGATTCTCTCCCTTGGGTCTTTCCTGTAGAGCTAATTTGTATTCAACTTTGGGTTGTGAGCTCGCAAAATTAACTGACTAACGGTGAGTGAAACTCTGAGACTTTAATAGTTTTTCACTTCCTCGAGCTAGAACGGAGAAAACGGTTCTGAAATAGTCAGACAAAATTGAAATAGAGAGTTTTCAGCTCCACATTGTCAATATGTGTGTTTGTTTTGTTTATATATCCGAGTTTTAACGCTAAATAAGAAGACACAAACTAAATAGAAATAAAGACTTTTCAACTCCACTTTCTGCATGTGTTTTGTTTATATATCTGAGTTTTAGCGCTAAATAAGATATGGGAAGCCGTTTCTCGCGTTGGTAGGTGATCCCTTCTCTTAGACCACTATCAGAAAACTAATAACGTGGGCTCAGGTACACGATCTGGCATTTTCCACTACCAGCCGGACCGATATGTCTTACTCACACTCATTGTCTGTTAATTCGAATATTCGCCATTCTAATGAAGGTTACTTAACAGCTGTCAAACTAGAGTATACGCTGACCATCATCACCTGACTGTATCGCGGGCTCATTTTTCTATTTATTGAGGTTACGTAATTTTTGAAGTTTTCAGCTGATATTTTATTTGATCACGGGCTAAATTTGAAGCCCTATAGCTTAGAAAATCTATCCATCCTAGAAAATTCGGCAATCACGTGACCGTACACCGACCATCCGACCTTCCGTCCGTCCGCACCACAGGCATACCAATGTTTCATCTCACACTTTCTAGCTAGTTTGGGAGCCTACAACCTGATATTGTACATCCATGTTTTGATCTATTGACAGCTGTAAAAAAAGTGTTTCTGCTGGCCAGTATCGCCTCACCGTATCGCGGGCTCAGGTATCGACCCACTGAGTTCGAGTGTTTTTTGAAGTTATCCGCTGACAAGTTGCTACTTTTCAAATGATCGCAGGCTCAAGTTTAATTTTTTTTAAAATGCATATGAAATAAGGCTTGTTTATGAGCCGCACTTTTAAAATTTTGATTTCGAACTGACCTCGGACGCAAAAATTCAACCGGCTTTTACATGCAAGGAAGGCAATGATTGTGACTTTTCACACTGTCACGCGTTGATCACGCTCTACTCCAATTTTTATGATCTGATTGGTCAAAATTTGACAGGTGAATTCATGCGGAAAATTAATGCAGCGTCTGGAAACTTGCTTACTGATACCTGAAGCTGACAGAGTTTTGTGTCATCTTGTGATGTTTAAAACTGTCTTTTTGTACTTGATGTACAAAATGAAATACAGCTGCTATCAAGATTGTTCTGTAATTCATGGCTGGTTTGTTTATTGCGCTTTTTGTTGACAAATGCACCCCTTGTCAAAGTCATTGGAAATCCGATTTCGGAAGACATCGTTTTCAAAAATGAGCTTACTTTGAGGCGAAAGAGGGTTGAAAAGTCTCAAGCGATTCTGGAACAATTGATGACCTTCAGAAGCAGTATCTCGACTGGTAAGCCTGAGCAATTATGTCTTTGATGTGTGTTTTTTTTTTTTTTCGGTTTCCTGAAGTCGAGCGTATGGTTTATGCGGCTTAAGTTTATACACGAGCAATGATCTAACCTACAATAGTATCAGGTTTAAAAAGCCTTTAGACATTTTTTGACCGCAAATTCAAAGAAAAGGTTTCCGAATAATATTTAGTTATGATTTTGGCTGTAAACAGAAAGCTCTGAGCGACTTTCTTGCCTCTAGTTTATCTTGAAAAAGAGCAAACACCGGCCGGGAAGCCGGCTTAAAACGTTTTGTGGCTATATGGCCGGTAACCGGTCAAGGTTTTCAAAACACTAAATGGCCGGCAGTCCTTTATTCTCAGAAAAATTTCACAGAATCGAAAGATTCTTGCTAATCTACACTATCATATGTCGATTTAGAAAAATCAAGCGATCCTGAAATGCTTTGTAGATCTCAAGTCTAGTGTTTGGTTTACGCTGGGCTCAGAGGACGAAACCATGTGACACTTGGAATTTTCTCCGCTCGACTGCCGGCAAAGGTAGCCCAAGCTCGAAATATGAGCATCGGCGAGCATCGGCATTGTTGCGTAACATTCAAAATATAAGGATTTGTATGGGGAAAAAAACCTATCGTTTCTGTAACCTACGAAAATGAAAGGATTTCAATAAAAAACAGCTTACCTTACTTAAAATGTGTGTTACGTCTCTCCTGTGTGGTCCACGGGCCGATTTATGGCCGTTTTATGGGTTTTTATGTAAACGGTTTTCTCTCTCTATAAAGGTAAAAGGTAGACCTTTATACAGGTTTTTTTCCCATACAGATCCTTATATTTTGAATGTTACGCAACAATGCCGATGCTCGCCGATTCTCATATATCGAGGTTGGGATACCTGTGCTGCCGGTCAAGGTTTTCAAAACACTTAATGGCCGGCAGTCCTATATTCTCAGTAAATTTCACAAAATCCAAAAATTCCAGCTAATCTAAACTATCACATGTCGTGATCCTGATCAAACCAGCCGGTTTTGTGGGATTTCTATATCATGTTTTTTTTGGTCGCGAGTCTTTGGATGTTCGCTACTGTTTGCTGTTCAAAGCATGGTGTGACAGGCGACGTTTGACCTTCTGGAGCTGAAATACACTTCAACATTATCTTGTCGACGATTTTGTGAAATTTACTGAGAATATAGGATTGCCGGCCATTTAGTGTTTTGAAAAATCTTGACCGGCAGTCGAGCGGAAAAAAGTTCTAAGTGTCACAAAGCATGGTTTCGTCTTCTGAGCCTAGCGTAAACCAAACACTAGACTTGAGATCTATAAAGCATTTCAGGATCGCTTGACTTTTCTAAATCGACATATGATAGTTTAGATTAGGGTGCTACGAAAACTAAGACCCTCGAAAACGAAGACCTAAGACCTAAGACCCGTCTTAGTTTTCGAGATTACGAAAACTAAGACCCCCTAAAATCGAATCCGTCGAAATATAAAGTCAAATTGTAACCGAAATAGGTCTGATCTGTCAATTATACTAGGTATACCTATCGATAGAGTGCCAACGAGCAAATCATGCGTATTTTGCTTAGGAATAAAATTCCTTTTTTTCCCATTTGACCGTTTCTTGGTCCCTTCCTGTTGCAAGGATTATTTTCTTGAAAAGTTCTCAGATTCAGTATGGTGGCTTTACAAACCTGTTATGTAAAAGTGTGAAGTGCCTTGAAAGAATAAAGTCGGCTTTGCAGAGGAAGCGATCGGGAATATTATTAAGTCCAGCTACAAATCTACTGTCGGTCCGGTTTCACATTGTTGATAAATATTTGCACAGTTTAATCATTTAAACCTCCTTTTAAATTTCCCGAGGCTTTTTGTTATCGGATTGAAACTTAGAATGATTCGCTGGGCCATCTGAAATGTTTCCAAGGACATGCGATGTACGGCACGTCGGTATTTAATTTTATACTGAACTCGGCCACGTTTCGTGTTTTCTTTTCCTTTGTCGTTCGCTTTAGGCTTGTAATTCGTTTTTGTTCTCATTGTTTCTGTTTGCTGGTTAGATTTTTTCCCCAACACCAGATTTTCCATCAGAAGCGACTGCATTCTTCGTGTCAAGCTTTACTTATCTCCTCGTGTAATCTGATCCTTTTTAGTGGTGAGAATATTGCTTGCTGCACATAGAACACTTTTGCTGTTTTACAAACTTCTCTTCGTTAAAACTTAACATTATGGCCCCTAAAATTAATAGAATATATCAAGTGCTCATGTCTCTTAACTGCGGTGGCCGGGTTTGACGAAAAAATTTAGGTAAATAAACACAGGAAGTCGCGACGGCGGGAAGTGTGTGAAATTTTGTTTGTTATTTAACTTGAGCCCGTGCGCCAGGTACTGCTTTTGATTGGTTCACAACTGACCACTTGGTCTCAGGGGAATCTACATTACATTAGGTTACACTTTTTTCAGCTCGATCGAGAATTTTTCTGCCTATTGCCCAGTCTGGCGCGGCTCTATTCTGCTGCCGCCTCGCCATCCGAGCGTCTTCGCTCGGATGGCTCGTTGGCAATCATGTTCGATCCTTTCCACCGAGTTTTAGGTCAAATTTAACGGTAAATTTAGGGGTCTTAGTTTTCGTAATTTCGAAAACTAAGAACCCTCTTAGTTTTCGTAATTACGAAAACTAAGACCCCCACCAAAACAATCTCTAAAATTTCTACAAAGTCGAATTACGACCGTTTGAAGACTATAATCCGTAAGACAAACCAAAACTACTATCATACGCGTGCTAGACTATCCGCTTCTTCTAACAATTTGCAGACATACATTATCAATATTGTGGCTTTAAGAAGAGGATGAAAGCTATAGACTACCTACGTATAATTGTACACTGAAAATATGCCTTACCCCTATAATTTTGGTTGTTTATCCTTAAAGTCATAAAATTGGTTTCCCAGTGGAGATGGATTTTTGTCTTCGTTGCGGGCTGACATGTCGCTGCGACCTGAATGCCTGGCCCGGGTTTCTCGAAGCATGGTTAGTGCTAACCAGCGTTAAATACCATGGAAACCTATACATTTTGATCCCTTTTAACCAAAGGTTAGCGCTAACCAGGCTTCGAGCAACCGGCCCCTGATCGCTAAGTGGTCAACGGCGTTATCGGTTTAACATCACACAAAAATACGGATTTTGTTTTTCCTTTTCTGGCCAGGTCATAGATAGAAAAGTGCGTTTATAAAGAGGGCGAAAAAAGGAGAATATGCTACATTGCTTTTTTCTAGCGTTTGTTTTTATCGTTGCCATCCCGGAGATCACCGGGTTACAATGCAAAGGTAGTTGAGGGGTAGGGGTGGGGGGCAAGGAGAAATAGTCTGCGAGGGATAATCGCTAAAATCACTCATGAAATAATAATAATAATAATAATAATAATAATAATAATAATAATAATAATAATGATAATAATAATAATAAACGAATGAGTGAATGAATTTCCTGTACTCGCAAAGCATCGTCTCGAGAATTGGAGTTCTAATTTCAGAACAATAAAATAAACACGACAACCGCTGCACGCGAACCCCCTCAGGTGATAGTTACAGGTAACGCCATCTCGATCGCAGAGACACAAAGAAAAACACCCGGATGTTGGCTTTCCACTGGAGATGGATCCATCTCCAGTGGAAAGCCAATTTCATGATTTAAAGGATAAAGAACAAAATTAAAGACTAATAGGGGTAAGGCATATTTTCAGTGTACAATAGATACGTAGGAAGTCTATGGCTTTGGTCCTCTTTTTAAAGCGAGTCTTCAAATTGTTAGCGGATCGAAGATCAGCACGCGTATGATAGTAGTTTTTGTTTGTCTTACGGATTATAGTCTTCAAACGGTCGTAATTCGACTTTGTAGAAATTTTAGAGATTGTTTTGGTGGGGGTCTTAGTTTTCGAAATTACGAAAACTAAGACCCCTAAATTTACCATTAAATTTGACCTAAAACTCGGTGGAAAGGATCGAACATGATATAATTTGACAGATCAGACCTATTTCGGTCACCGCAGTTAAGAGACATGAGCACTTGATATATTCTATTAATTTTAGGGGCCATAATGTTAAGTTTTAACGAAGAGAAGTTTGTAAAACAGCAAAAGTGTTCTATGTGCCAGCAGAGCGTCGATAAAACCAGGAACATGGAACATCTCGGAACATTCCGGAACATCCCGGAACATCCCGGAACATGAAAAAATTAAAATATTTTTTCATAAAAACACAATTAATTAATTAAATAATAATACTTATAATAATAATAATAATAAATAATAATAAAAAGAACAATAGATAGAAAATAATTCATTGCAAAAATTTACAATAACAAAATAAATAACATAACATAACATAAAAATGAAAAATAAAGAAACAAACAAACAAAGAAAAAGAAAATGGTATCATCTCCGAGTATGAGAAAACAATATTTTGTCGCAATGAATTTTTTGAGCGAGTGAGGGGGCATTCAAATGACAGTAATGAGTGAAGGCTTGCTTCTAAATTCAAAACATATTAAAATGGGTCGCGAGGAGAGGGTTTTCAAGCTTTCGCCACACAGCCACCTCTTGTAAATGTTTGCCATGCGGTTTAACGGTTATTCATTTATGGCTTTGCGATCGTAAGAAGAGCTTAGGGGCTCGTCGCTTTGGACTTGGATAATTAAATTAAAGATTCACATTCGCCGTGAATAGTTGCAGTGGCAGTGGTAGCGCAGCGGTAGTTTCTAACTGTTATCAGTTAGCCTGAATTTTAGCCGTCTCCCCGCAAACTGCTCTTTCGACTCGAGGAGACGTCTGAAATATCATGCTGACTGTAAACAGTATAGAAACTACTACGAATGTGAGTATTGTCCACTAAAATCCAAAGGCAGGAGCCCCTATCGCCTAGTCTGCACTGAAGTAATTCATGTGAACCTCAAGTAAAGCAAAGCACCTCAAGTAAGCAAATGTCGGTTATATATAAGGAGACTATATGTTGGCTTGAAATGAGCTACTTACCGACTTGGCTTGACATGAAATACTGCACTGACATTTTAGACCAACGCAGAGCCGTAAATGGGTAACCGCCAAATACATAACATAACATAACATAATTTATATAGCGCTAACTCCACTAATTGACCAAAGCGCTTTACAATTCATAATATTAAAATAATTAAAAAGATCCCACTGGTAATAAAATATGAATAAATTAAAAACCTATTAGCAGTCTTATTTATAAAAATATCGCAATAAATCCTATTCTAAATTATCAAAAAGTTAAACATGATATGCTTTTTTAAAAAGATCAGTCTTTAAGTGTTTCTTGAATAAATTAATTGTAGCTAAACTTCTAAGATCTAATGGCAGCTCATTCCAGAGTTTAGGTGCAGCAACGGAAAAGGCCCTGTCTCCGTATGTTTTAAGTCTTGACTTCGGAACTGCCAGATGTTTTTGATCAGTAGAGCGTAGCGTACGTGAACACGTACGATAACTAAGTAATTCCGTGATATATAATGGTGCCATACCATTTAGCGCCTTATAAACTAACAATAAAACTTTAAAAAGAATCCGAAAGTGAACAGGTAACCAATGCAGTTGAATCAATACAGGGGTGATATGATCAAATTTCTTCGTTAAAGTAACGATACGAGCAGCCGTGTTTTGCACAGACTGCAAACTACCTATCATATGCTTAGGGAGGCCATACAATAAAGAGATTAACTCATGGCAAACAATTACAAGAGATAGCTCTATAATATATTTTGAATTTAGAAGTAAGCCTTCACTCATTACTGTCATTTGCATGAACCCTCACTCGCCCAACAAATTTTAATCGGTTGCGACAAAATATTGTTTTCTCATACTCAGAGAGGATACCAGTTTCTTTTTCTTGATTATTTCATTATTTTTCGTTTTTTTTTTGTTATGATTAATTTTTACAAAAATTATTTTATTATTATTAATTTTTTTTTTTTTTCATGAAAATTATTTTTATTTTTGCATGTTCCGGGATGTTCCGGGATGTTTCGGAATGTTCCGGAATGTTCCATGTTCCGGATTTTATCGACGGCCTGTGCAGCAAGCAATATTCTCACCACTAAAAAGGATCAGATTACGAGAGGAGATAAGGAAAGCTTGACACGAAGAATGCAGTCGCTTCTGTTGGAAAATCTGGTGTTGGGGAAAAAATCTAACCAGCAAACAAAAACAATGAGAACAAAAACGAATTACAAGCCTAAAGCGAACGACAAAGGAAAAGAAAACACGAAACGGTGCAGGTCTACTGCTTTTTTGGAGTCTGCTATGTAACAAGGTATTCCGTGTTCTACTTTTTGCTTGATCCCTTCCATCGGGCTTTGTGTCACTGCATTCCTAGGGGAATAGTTTCCACACATTTTTTGTCCACTCTTTAAGGGTAGTTTTGTTTAGTGGTTTTTCGTATCTGGCCGGACAATTACTCTTACCTAGAACACGTATTTGGCAAGTATATCATTGATGTAGCTAGGATACATCTGCCTCAGGTGACCGACTGGTTTACCCTTTACAATCATTTCACTCTGGATGTCTCGTGTTAGTGGAGGTCAGAAGCTGGTTTTTAAAACATGAAGCACCCAATATTTAATTCCATCTGGATTGGATGTCTGTTCTTTAATTGCAACAGGACAACCTCCCACCTTATGTTTCTGGTACCCATTTATAAACCTGGATCTAGTTGTTCGAGGGCCGATTAGCGCCAACGGCTGATATTTCTTCTGTTTAAAAGCATTTTCACAGATGAGGTTTCTCTAATTTTTAGAGACTCCATTCATCAAATTGTAGAAAAAAAAGTTAAACTGACTTTGCTTTCTAAGCTTTAACACCTAAAATCAAATTTTGCTCTAACCCGGTGGTTTTGAACAACCCGGCCATGATTGAAAAAAGGGGTCTACGAAAGAGTTTTAACCGGTACAGCAATTTAGCTGGTTTTACTCACCTCGGTTTATTAGTGGCTTTATTTAAAGTAATCAGATCACTTACAACGATAACGCATTTCAATTATCCCAGTGTTTTCACTCGACCATCCAGTGATGTTGTTCATTCCTATGCATTTATAAGTCCCTGCGTGTTTTTCTTGGATATTAGGATTTAGAAGAACAGAAGATAAGGTGTCCTCTCCAAACAGCTGCTCGTAGAGATAAAAGCTTTCAGATCCGTGGATGATTAGTTTACTATCTGGATTGTACCAAGCAACACGAGGACGAGGCCATCCCTTAAAGGTACACCGAAGTTCCATTAACGTCGTATCAGGAGAGTAATCCACTGGAGAATTTGTCTTAAATACTCTCTGAACTGGAACTGAAAAGCAATTTTTCGTCTTACTTTCCAAGCTGATAAGTCATCCACTCAGTTAGTTTTAAGATAGAGTGATCTCTCTTTTTCAAGTGACACTTTCCTAAAATAAACTCGTTTATGCTTTACCGCAGTTCATATGTTGATTTTAAATTAGGGACTCAGTAAAGTGCGTGTGTTAACGTTGAAGGTGATTCAGCCGGACGAAACTTCAACAGCTTTATGATATTACTCTAACCGTAAGGGCTGCCGTTACCATGCAATTAAATCTCCGTCAGCCACCTTTGAGGTCTTCAGGGATCATTAATAATACAATATGTAAAAAGAAGACAAAAAATTATCCATCATGGTGTTTTTATATAAACCATGAATTACAAAAGAGGAAAAAGGAGAAAATGCTCACTGGCGTATTTTATAGAAAAACATCAACGTGACTGATTTACATCCGTCGAATAGTTTTGTAGTAAGTATAGACCTTTACTGGCCCGGAGGTTTCTTTCAAGGCCCTGCCAGGTCAAATCTTGCACATTTCCACCAGTCTTAATCGAGCATTTTAGAGTTACTTTAGAGTCTTTCGGCGTTACTGTTATCGTCTGGGAGGGGGCTTGACAAGTTTGCGCGGTTATTTCAAAGTTCATGCCTAAATGACTCCGTCCCAGTATAAACGGCCGTGTCTTTCAATAGTTTAACAGACTAACCCTAACCTATGTTCGCGCTCAACTTTTTTTTCCAAAGCTATAAAGCAACAATTTGAACACAATTGAGGAATCCGTTTTGTTATAATTGTAATATTTATTTAGCTTAAATCCGCTGGTCGTGACTTTAACTCTTATGTTAAAGGAGAAGGAGAAACGACCAAATAATAAGAGGGAGGATGAAGTAAAAACCTTCAAAATAGGGGAGAGGGAAGACGCAATCTGGAAAGAGAGAAGGGCAAAAATCATCAATGATAGATTGTATATGGTACACGACTCGCACTGGGATAAAACTTCACTTTGAATTTCGATTGGATTGTTTATATACTTTTCAAATGTTTTCTCAGAGGAGATAGTTCTTAGTAACTGTGGAACATTCTATCCTGGAGGGTGGTATGAAGAGAAATGCACGTATGGTAAAGTGTTTGTTGGTTTGGTTTGAAGTGAGTACGCACATTTAGGATTAATTCTTTTTTCTATTTTCCTCCTCTCCTAGGATATTCGTTTCTAGAAAAACTTTTTTCTGTCTCAGCTATTTCAGCAATAGATTTTATATGCGGTTAATTACTAGTTCAATGAATAAGGGGCTGTTCAAACTTGGTACCGAGAACTAGACTGTGCTGAGCTACTGGCCCAAAAAGGAATTGTTCAGACCTTGGGTACCCTATATCACTGTGTACATATTTGCTCAGTTTCGCCCTGTCAGACGTCATTAGAAAAGGAGTGTAGCAGAGGATAGAAAACAGTACATTGTCTCGGAGCGAAAGAAAAGATGTGGACCAGGTGCCCATTAGTTCCCGAGAACTAGGTCACGACCTCGTACGCCGTGGGCACTGTCACCCTGCCCGAATTCTTAGCATGGGTATATGAACAAAGACTGTAATCACGTTACTGCCCCGAGAGTACCGTGCTCAGGCACAGTGCCCGAACACCAACTCTGAACGCCGCCTAATTCTACCATCTTTATTCGACAATACGTTTTAAGTAGTATTCAACATGAATGCGGTATATGTAGAAAAGGGCATCACTCTCAAACAGAATCAGTTTGAGGAGTTAAAACGTAGGGGAAATGATGTAAGTGGGCTGGTTGAGAGGACTGATACCCGAGGCGACCGAGGCAACAGTGGTGATAGTGAAGGTAATGATAAACTTAAGAAAAGTTACTTGGTCGTTGTAATGTACCTGTAAACACATTTGGATACAGGCAAGTTAAAGGACCTTCCAGGTACCATTATTTCTTTTAAAACAAGGGACAATTAAAAGCCGAAAGTCCTGCATAGAAATTGCTATGTGTAGACATCCCACATATGTCACCTGCTAATGACTGGGAATCTAATGAGAAGACTTGCCATTGAAACGTTGCGTTCAGTATCGCTTAGTGGCTATTCCGTAAGTGCAGTCGACACTCTACACTCCGCCAGCAAGAATGTCTTCAAAACATTGCCAATAGGGAGGAGAAGTCGTGACGTAACGCTGCCATGGTAGCAACATTTCTGGATCTCAACAAACGTTCCCGGTCCTGCTAATGTAGCACAAAAAAACGAAAAAATTGACATCTATTAATTTCCGGTGCATGATTGCACTCAGCAACAAAACGGTAGCCCATACTTTTCCTCTATTGTTTGACAATGCAAATGACCGTCTTTCTCAAGCAATATTGTTGAGATCCAAAAATTTTGCTACCATGGTAACTTGACGTCACGTTTTCCCCTAACTCTGAGTTTCATGATGTGAACGAGTTTTTTCGCAGACCGTCAAGCAGTGGGCATGCGAGACAGTCCTTCTTTGTCTACTCTTGCCCGGCAGATCTTTAAATTTGGCTGTTTCGTCTCTCCTGATCATTTGAAATAATGCAACCATTAATTTTTGCGCACATCATGCAACTGCACTCTTTTGTCCAATAACTGCTGCTAATTTAACGATTGACGTAATTCTTCGAGAACTGACCCATTCTCTGTTTGTAAGCATCATTTCATTTTGTTTTGTGCTGTATTGTAAATGAACGCTAAGCTATTCACATTCTGACTAGACCATCTTACAATTTCATGTTCTAACTCGACATGGGTCGCTAGATCGTTCATTATGAGGCTAAACTGTTTGGGCCGTTTATTTAAACGGAGTCTAGCGCGTTGTAAGACATTTTCAGTTTGCCCAAGGCTTTTATCTAAATACCATGCAATTTCTTGAAAGAAAACAGACTAGAAAAGAAAAGCATTTATCATTCGAAGCAAATTTCTCTTTCTTTTCGTTGGCCGACAGCCCACCACGTGACCTGCAAATAACTGCCTACAAATAATGGCCTGCTCATGGGCAAAGCCGTCCAACTGTGTTTGGCTGCAAATAATATTCTGCACATGGGTAAAGGAAACCGTGCTTTTCCCCTTCCTGCGATCGCTCTTGCGTGAAAGTGGCAGATCGCTTCGCTTTTCGAGGATATTTATTGAAAAAGCAAATTCGATGATCGAATGATAAAATAATTATTGAACTCGGTTATCGCAAAATATCGTTATTTGTCAGTGTCTCGCAGATCAATTATTTTCCTCAGCCTTCGACTTCGGCAAATAATTTATCTAGTCGCCACAGACAAATCACGATATTTTGCTCAACCTCGTCCATTAATTGTTATTATTTTCTTAAAGTATTCCACTTAAGAAGTTGATAGCTAGACTTAGTTTAAATAATCGACCCTTTATGTTTAATTAGCTAAACCGTTTGTAATTTGGCTATGTTAGTTTTTTATTTAGCTTTGGCGGCATTAATTACCATGGAATTCAATAGGATAAAGGAAGAAACCACTCACTTGCCTAAAATTACCCATCCCAGAAAATTTGGTAATCACGTGACCGTACACCGCCCGTCCGTCCGCACCACGGGTAAACCAATGTTCAATTTCACACTTTCTAGATAGTTTTAAAGCACATGAAAACTGATAATGCCCACATATTGCACATTAATGTTGTAATCAAATGACAGCTGTCAAAACAGGGAATCCGCTGACCAGTATCACCTGACCCGATCGCGGGCTCAGGTGTCGACCCATCGAGGTTGAGTATTTTTGAAGTTCTCCGCTGACAAGTTACTAGTTTTTAAATGATCGTAGGCTCAAGTTTTATGTTCTTTTTAAAATTTATGTGAAATATGTTGTGTTTATGTGCCGCACAATTAAAATTTTGATTTCAAACTGACCTCGGAAGCGAAAATTCAGCCAGCTATTACAGGCAGGGAAGACAGTTGCTTTTGACTTTTCTCACCATGGTCACGCGTTGGTCAGGCTCTACGCCCAATTTGTTTTGCTCTGATTGGTCAAAACTTGACAGGTGAGTTCATACGGGAAATTTATGCAGCATCTAGAAACTTGTTTACTTTGACAGCTGAAGCTGACAGAGCTTTGTGTCAACTTGTAATGTTTTTAACTGTCTTTTTCCAATGGATGTACAAAATGAAATTCAGCTGCTATTAAGAGTCTTCTGTTATTCATGGCTGGTTTGTTTATTGGGTTTTTGGTTGAGAAATACGTCGCTTGTCAAAGTCGGAAATCTGATTTTGGATGGCACCGTTTGTGAAATACTGCATTCTGTCCGAGGTCTGTATGATAAAAACAGCACCTCATAGTACTGTTTCACCTCAGATGTGATGTATAAAAAGTATAAAAGGTTGGTTTACACGCCCCCAGATTTTTGGCATGATTTTGTAAAAGTAAAGTTATCGAACGCAAAAAATTCGGCCTGATTTGTTTTCCAAGAATATGTTTTCCTCAAATCACATGAATGTGCTCTAAAGTTAACTGATTTGTGGAATACAAGTTTATTGTTTGATTTAAATTACAAAATATATGAATGGGAGCTTCGCTTTTGGCCCTTGCTAAATCTATATATTACATATAAGGCGATGCAAGGTTTGGCTCCTCAGTACTTAAGTGATCTCCTAGAGCCTTTACTCTCCGTTGCGTAGTTTGCGGTCTGCTTCGAAACTGTTGCTCAATTCACCCTCATTTAATCTTAAAACGTACGGATATAAATCCTTTTCGGTTTGCCCCACCAAGACTTTGGAATTCGCTACCTTTTTACATAACATCAAGCTCTTCTGCTGAAATCTTAAAGAAAAGACTAAAGACATATCTTTTTGCACTATTTTCAATTAATTTCTGCCATTCCTCCGATTTGAACGAAAGGCATTTGATTCTCCGGTTCCTGAGCTGCTTGGAGCAACTTCAGAATACTCTCAGATGGAAGATAGAACAATAGTCTTAACCAAATTTCGCTGTAAAAATTATTTCAGTCCGTTCATCGAGAAACTTGTTTCAGAACCGTCCGCAGTAAGGGGTTAGGAAAAAGCTTTCCAGAACTTCCTAATTGGAGTGATTGTTTTGCGAACATATCTGCCTGGATTTGTTAAAACGTGGCTAAAGAAATTTAAAGTGCATCTTAAGTATTTGACATCTAAGTGGAGAGGAAAGCAGTTTAAAGTTACTAGCTGAAGCTAAGCAATGACAGCATTATTGCTGGCAATAGACGGTAAAGTTCTCTGTTTTTCGAAAACAGATTAAGAATCCACAATCTTTGAGTACATAGTAGGCTTTCTAAGAGAAAATCACCTAAACTAAACACTCACGGAGCGTTTTTATGCTTGGCACAAAGTATTCTGGTAACATGAGCTCAACCGCACATACCTGAGATTTGTCTGTCAACACTTTCGGTAAATCACACAATAAATGACTTTCGCGGCAATCACAACACTTCCGAAAAACGCTCATAATACTTGTACACTTAAAACAGACCAAACATCGTCAAATTTCTTCGTAAAACTCTCGCTTTCTCCACATAAATCGTCACATGGTACTTTTCTCGACTCACTGACAGTCGATTTATTCAAGATCCCAGATATAAACCAGCGGTTGAAAAGGAGACATACAGCCCCGTGAGAATTGTCCCTTCATAAGGCTTAATGATGCCTTCCGGAAAACTTTGCTCAAGGCAGCCAAAAGAACTCTAAGACAACCCACTATAAGAGCCGAGTTCAGTCTAATACGGGCGCTGATTTCAAACTGACATGCAGAGAGAATTATGGGAAGTTATGAAAAACGTTTTGTTTGGCGGGAGGGGGGTCATAATTAATAGCCAGTGAGAAACTCATCAAAGTCTATCTACTATGGCCTATCCGGTACCGATTAAATAAATAAAAAGTAACTATGGAAAAGAAACATGCTCCACTACAAGACTCAGTCAGAGAGTATATAAGAGAGATTTCTGTAGCCATGCTTTTGCAAATCCAGACAGATATACAAGTCCACGAAAGATAATAAGCTTAGCCAATTCTCTTTTAAGGTTATGCACAGAATAATTGCGACAAAGAAAGAACTACTGAAGTATAAATTAGCCTCTGATGACAAGTGTCCTTTCTGCCTTAATTAATCCTGATTCAATTGAACACGACCTTTATCAAGAGAGGATAAAGCTCTTATCCTTTCTTGCCTTTATAAAATTGTCCAGAGCCAACCAATTCTTTTCCAAACCTTTAAGGTGGTTTAATGAATATTGTGGCGCGAGGCAAACCCCGCGGGTACCCCTCTAAGTAAGTCACGTGACATGGCGTAATAACCATGTGCGAAGAAATGTTTGTGAGACTAGTGGAGTAGCAGATTAAACATGTGTTGTTCTCTTAACGCCGTGTTTTAACTGGGAATCATGGCGTTACACTGGTGGTAGCGGTAAACAAACACGAACTTTACGGATATATGTGTTCAATGGCGATATTTTCATGGTTTGCGTGACTGAGTTTCATCGTTCTCCGTTGTTTTTCATTCGAAGTCTCTTTGTGTGTTTGCTATCGTGGTCTCGCCCGTTTGCAATGGCGGGAAACTCACTTGTGGATTCAGGATTTAAAGGAATGAGTCGTTCAACGCCAGTAAATCCTTTTGAAGCGGAAAACCCATTTACATCAGTGTCTGTTTCATCTGTAGACTCATCAATGCATGTGGAGGGTCCAGGTCGGCGATTTCAATCAGCGGGCCCGTTTGCATCGCCGCTGGATCCGTCAGTACATGGTAGCAGTGAACGTCACCGATTTCACTCCAAAAACCCGTTCGCATCGGAGAGTCAACAGGATACTTACTCCACTGATTTGTTTACACACCAGCCGAAGTTAAAAAAGCCCATTAAAAATCCTACGGATTATGATGGTACTCAGTCGCTACGTTATTATCTGAAACACTTTGAGCGTTGCTCTGTTGTTAATGGTTGGAACCAAGAAGAAGCCGCTCTATTTCTTGCTGCAGGCCTTCGAGGAGAAGCCCAAAAGGTGCTTAATGGTATGTCTGATAGCGATTGTCGAAATTACGCCAAAATTGTTGACAAACTGGAGCTTCGGTTTGGTGTTGAAAAGCAGCGTGAGTTTCACCAAGTGCGCCTTCATAACCGTCGCCAACTGGAAAACGAAAGTGTTCAAGCTCTTGCTGCAGATATTCGCTCTCTGTCAAGTTTAGCTTATCAGGACTTATCTCCGGACACTCAAGAAAGATTTGCCGTCCAGCACTTTATTGATGCACTCAAAGATCGAGACGACAGGCTTAAATTACGTAGAGATAAACCTCGCACCTTAGATGACGCCCTGTCGCTGGCTTGTGAACTTGAGGCGTTTCGTCTCGTGGATGGAGATGAGCGGAGAACCCCTTTCAGGTTCGCTCTGTGGATGAAGCTGATAAAGAGCCTGATTTGCTTAAAGCTCAGCTAGATATGTTACGTTCTGACATTCGAGTGCAACAACAACGTCAGGGGACTCAGCAAGTTACTATGCAACAGTTAGTTGAGCAGATACAGCAGCTCTCCAAGTCACTCTCTTTGAACACCTCTGGTAGCCAACAGCGATTACCTCCTTCACGTTACTCCAACCGCAATGTTCAATGCTGGAATTGCAAAGAATTTGGCCATTATCGTCGTAACTGCCCAAAGTACAAGTCACTTGACCGAGCCAACCCGGGCTCGGGAAACGCCCGCAGGGTGTCGCTCACGGGCCAGGGGGATGCCTAAATGCGAGTGATGTTGGCTGCACAAGTGGTACTGGTGTGAAAAATGCATTCTCTCAGCAATTGCCAAACCCGGGAATGACATGTCCTGATACACCCATGGAACGGTCACATGTTAATGAAAAGTTACGAGGCCTTTACTTGCCAGGCTTTATTGGAGGATCTCGTGTCATGTGGTTGATAGACACTGGTGCCGCACGTTCAGTTTTGTCGTTCGAGGTTTATAATTCTTTATCTGCCAGCGTTAAGTTCAGTTTGAGTTCAGAAAATTCTGCCATTGCTCTTGCTAATGGTCAACAAGCCAAAACTTATGGTGTGGGACATGTTGTCATGCGCCTTGGTAACAGCGAGTTTCAAATGCATGTAATTGTTGCTGAGATTGAGGATAAGGGCATTTCGGGTATGGACTTACAGTCACAAGTTGATTCACGTATTGACATTGCGACAAACCAACTGTCAATTAATGGCGAAGTGTTTGATTGTTCTGATTTCAAGCACCAACCCCTTAGTTCCAGATGTATGGTTCGTCGGTCAACCATGATTGAACCTAACACTGAGGCGATCGTCCCAGTCCTTGTTCACAAGCGTTCATTTAACTTCGACCTAAAGTCGTCTCAATTAGGCACGCGATTGTTAGAACCATGTCTGAACTCAAATGTGCAAAAAAAGGGACTTTATGTTGCAAGTACTCTGGTTGATGTTACGGAGGACAGGGTGGTCCCCTTACGTGTTTTCAATGTTTCTAATGCAGTGTTTCACTTGGCTGCTGAGACTGTGATTGCCCTCGCTAAGCCAGTTACTGATGTCACCTCGCTAGAGCTTAATGAAGAGAACCATGATGGTTCTATGGGCCAAACTAGAGTAATAAATGAACATGTGTCACAAGAAGCAGTCGATATGACTCTACCGAAGGCCTTGCAGGAACTACTTGAGAGAAGCACAGATAATTTAACTGACAGTGAAACTGAGACTGCAGGAGTTGCTATTCAATGACAAGCATGTGTTCTCAATTTCAGACAGGGACTTAGGCACCACGCACATGGTCCAGCACAGAATCGATTCGGGCAATGCTCTTCCAATCCGAATTCAACCCCGGCGAACTTCACCGTGGAGACATGATGAGATACAACGACAAATCACTAACCTCCTACACCAGGGCAAGGTGAAGGAATCGTCCAGCCCCTTGTCTTTTCCGGTTGTGCTAGCAACCAAAAAGGACGGTAGCCAAAGGCTGTACGTGGACTACCGCCAGCTTTACGCAGTGACGGTAAAGGATGCCTTCCCCTTGCCTCGAGTTGATGATTCTCTTGCTGCTTTGAGTGGTTCCCGATGGTTTTTCAACTTCGGATCTTGCCCCAGGTTATTGGCAAGTGGCAACGGCTGCGGGCACTCAGGAGAGGGCAGCATTCGTAACTTCGAGCGGCCTGTATGAATGGACCGTGATGCCTTTCGGCCTCTGCAACACACCCAGGACCTTTGCCAGATTGATGGAACTTGTTTTGAAGGGCCTACATTGGAAGATTTGTTTGATCTATCTTGATGATATGATAGTTATGGGACGTACGTTTGAAGAAGAATTAGGGCGGTTGAAAGAGGAGTTCCAGCGACTAGCCAGGGCAGGACTAAAACTTAAGCCAAAGAAGTGTTTTCTCTTCCAGAAACGGGTTTCGTACCTCGGACATGTGGTCACGGGCGAAGGCATTGCTGCAGACCCTGAAAAGGTGGAGCAAGTTCGCACTTGGCCCACCCCAGAAAACAGCACGGAGGTCAAAAGTTTCCTTGCACTTGCCTCTTATTACCGCCGATTCATCCCTGATTTCTCGACCATAGCTAAGCCGTTGTACAAGCTAACGAAAGCCAAGGCGGAATTTGCTTGGACAGAGCAATGTCAGCTGGCTTTTGACAGCCTGAAGGGTTTACGTACGTCCGGTAGTCCTAGCCTAGCCTACTAGAGAGGGAAAGTTTGTGCTAGACACCGATGCGTCAGACCATGGCATTGGGGCAGTGTTGTCACAGTTTCAGGCCGGGGTGGAAAAACCCATTGCGTTTGCAAGTCGGACATTGTCCAAGTCTGAAAGGAACTATTGTGTGACCCGTCGTGAGCTCTTGGCAATCGTTGAGTTTGTTAAGCAACTCCGGTACCTTGTAGGTACAAGGTACACGATTCTGCATTCGAACTGATCATGCCCCTTTGCGTTTTGTTGTCCAGGCCAAAGATCCCGATGGACAGCTTGCACGTTGGATTGATTACTTTAGTACTTTGGACTTCGAGATCCAGTATCGACCAGGACAGCGACATCTGAATGCTGATGCACTTTCCCGTAGACCCTGTGATGTCCGTTGTAAGTGGTGTAAGGGTTGGAAGTCACAGGATCGAGCGTCATTTGTTGATGTGGGTGTTCAGACTGTGATGCATGTCCCTTGCCAGGACAACGAACAACCTGTGAATTGTGAAGAACCTGTTGGTGCTCGTTTTGCCACTGTCAAGTTAGAACCAACCTGGACTTCAACTTTCTTGAGGGAACAACAGGAAGCTGACTTTGATCTGAAGGTTATTATTGGTTGGAAGGAAGCAGGCAAAGAAAAACCATTGTGGGAAGATGTGTCGCCTCAGAGTTGTGTTGTGAAGACCTTGTGGTCACAGTGGGACAGGCTACTCTTCAAAAACCGTCTACTTTGTCGCAAATGGGAAAGTGACGGAGGTGATCAGATTATTGACCTGGTCATTCTTCCCGAGAGTCTTCAACAGGCTGCCCTTGAAGCTCATCATAGTCATACGACTGCAAGTCATCGTGGTATACGGAAGACCCTAGGCGCTCTTCAATCTCGTTATTACCGGCCAGGACTTACTTCAGCAGTTCACAGATTGGTCGCCAGGTGCCATGTCTGTGGGTCTAAGAAAACCTGGAGACGTAAACGTCGTGCTCCGTTAAAGCAGTACGTGGTGGGAGCTCCCATGGAACGAATCGCGATTGACATTCTTGGCCCACTGCCAGAAACCCCGCGAAAGAACAAGTTTATACTCGTGGTTAGTGACTATTTCACTAAATGGACTGAGAGTTATCCAATACCAAACCAGGGGGCCATCACTGTTGCAGAGAAGCTTGTGAGCGAGTTCATTTGTCACTTTGAGTCAAAGGTGTTTGCTGAAGTCTGCAGGCTGTTAGACATTGAGAAGACCCGCACCACTCCACTGCATCCCCAGTCTGACGGACAGAAGATCCAGCAAGACCAGACGGACCGGGATCTACAACTTCAAACTTGCATGATGGCCTATCGAGGTGCTGTTCATGAGTCAACCGGGGTTTCACCTAATTTCTTGATGTTGGGTAGGAAACTGGAGGTTCCCCTGGATGTCATAACTGAGAGACCGCCTGATGCATCACCGCTCAAGAGGGACTATGCACAAGCTGTTCGAAAGAGATTGGCTAGTGCGCATGATTTGGCCAGGCGTCATTTGAACAAGGCAGCTGTACGGCAGAAGCGGAACTACGACAAACGGCTTTCCGGTAGACCATTTGTTATTGGTGATTCTGTTTGGCTGTATAACGTTCGGAGGAAGAAGGAGAGAAACGCCAAACTTGACTGTCCTCGGAAAGGACCCTATCTTGTAATATCGGTGCTATCGGATGTGGTGTACCTTATTCAGAAGAGTCGAAAGGCCAAGGCTAAAGTCTTTCACTCAGACAGATTAAAGCCTTACCTGGGACCCCCACTGGAGAGATGGATTCCGAAAACGCAGACGCGGTTATCGAGCCCAAGAGAAGAGGGGAGACAGACATCGGTTGTGGATTCAAATTGCGTCGACGAGGGACAGTCAGCTCCGGTTAACGCGAGAGAGGGAGTTGAGCGCGACGAAACGGAATCTACGGAAGCAGACAAGGATGATGTATCCACGAGACTCCAGAATGCTGATTTCATTGGAGATGATAACGGCGACAAGCCTGAGGATGTGAGGAAACCTGAGCCTCGTGCGAAATTGACAACCTCTGTTGCACATGACCTCAACCAGGCGGGTGTCGGCTGTCAAACAGCTGAGTCGACTGTACAAGGTTTACCTGGGATTGATTCAAGTGTTTGTGAGAAACCGTCAAGGCAGCGAAAGCCACCATGTCGATTCGAAACTTGGGTGACTGATTAACCTGAAATGTTCAGGGACTGATAAGCATTGTAGGACAGTCTAGGCAACTAGACAAGTATAAGTTAATGCCTTTCATTACCTAAGAACTGTAGACGCTTGGCACGTTGATGAACGAACATTTGAGACTTGATCTGTTGCGTTTGATTGAAGTTGTTTTCGGAAACGATCTGTGAAATAGTGGACCAGCACTGGGACAGTGCTTAAGTAGGGGGGGAAAAGTGTGGTACGAGGCAAACCCCGCTGGTACCCCTCTAAGTAAGTCACGTGACATGGCGTAATAACCATGTGCGAAGAAATGATTGTGAGATTAGTGGAGTAGCAAATTAAACATGTGTTGTTCTCTTAACGCCGTGGGTCACAATATCATAAAGAGAATGTACAACTTTCAAACAAGCAGATTTTATTAATACATTCGAAGACTCCTTTCGATTGCAAATGTCAAATTCAACTCAAAGCAAACTCCTTCTATTGGCTTTATTGCAAAAGAAATACTTATACACTTGCAAGAACATCGTAACGAAACTTAATTAAGATGAATTTTTACGTAAGCTTTTTGAACAATATCGCATTGAAAATTGTGGCAAACAATATTAAATATCTGTGTCAACTGACGGGCTTTTATCCTCCAATGTCTTTTATTTCTACTGTCATAATTTTTTGTTGTTTGTTTTCTTTTTTGTGTGTTGAAGCTGTATTTAAGTTTTGTTATTATTATTATTATCATTATTATTATTATTATTATTATTATTATTATTATTATTATATATTATCGCATAAGATGTGAAAAAACACTCCACACCAATATAAGCACTGAGACACACGTACCAACTCCGCGGTATGGCCAATCTCGTTCCCAGAGTTCGTGTTACTCTTGTTCCACTGGACAGGAGTAACAAGCGGACTCTGGGAACGAGGTTGCGGTATAGCCAGTACCTTACACATGCGCAAAACCATAACCCTGATGAGCCCCAATAAGAGCAAAACAGCTGTCCATGGCTGCCATTAAACGGGTGATATGGCTATGCGCGTGCGTAAGGTACTGGCCATACGGCGGAGTTGGTACGTGTGCCTCAGTGCTTAAATTGGTATTGTTTCAAAACACATTCAGCCGTGCATAAATAAACATCATCGGAAATAACTGATAGCTTGCTCAACAGAGCAGCTGTTGCTTTTTAATGACTCAATAATCTTACCCAGAGCTTCCGGAAAAACACCTCGAAGAGCCACCCCAGACCCCTCGAAAATTGCTTCGTTTTTGAACTGCCTTTCCCTCTCCCCTCCCCTTCCCTCGGTATTTCCCTTGCCCTTAGGCTTTGAGATTGTACTCGAAAAAGTGGCATAGTATATTTCTAAAATTATGCCAACAAATAGGCTTATTTTTGTAAATTATGCTTAATTTTAGCTAAATATGCAGAAATTATGCTTCTACCTTTTTCTTCAAATTTGATAAAAAATACCTCAATAACAATGCAACAAACAAGTAAATGGGAGAAACATTTACCCTATTTACATGTAGGAACCTTAAGAGTGCATAATTCAGTCTCTGAAAACTATAAAAATTCAAAGAAAATACCAGCACACGGACGCTATCTTGGATAACAGAGCTAGTCAGTTACCCGCATGTCTTGGGTCCTGTGGAAAGATCCTAAGTCATTACCTTTGGACCCAGGTCCCGTGAATGCGACACAATAAGGTGGCAAAAATTTGATTTTGTCACTTAAATTTGCCCGTAACGCTTATCTCGGGTCAAAAACAATTTGGTTGCATGATCAATAAATGACAATTTTGCGCTCCAAAACTAGTCAAAAGTGCAAATTATGCTAGCAGTGCTTTTTTCGAGAAATACCTGGATTGAAAGTTATGCTCGTAATGACGAATTATGCCAAAAATTATGCTAGCAAAATCTATCAAACCCTAGTTGCCCTCCGTGAGGGGTATGGATATTTTCTGGAACTACACATTGCACGATCGTTTCTTTGCAAAATAATAACTCAAAACGAAGAGAAAGATTTCTTGTAACCGACACACACTGGATAGGCTCAAGTTGCAAATTTCATCTGCCATTAATTTACATTTTCTCAGCATTTATCTTTTTGCCCCCCTCTTCTTTGTAACGAAAAATTTCACCTACTCAGACACCTTTTGAAAATGTACTGCTAAATATCATCCGACTATTCATACCTGATAGTACTTTCAACTGGATTGTAGAACTCCTGGAAGAGCTGGGATAGTCATTGTCGCAGAACCAGTGACAGCTATATTTCCCCTCATCAGCATAAGTAACGTTAAAAATGGTGAGAATAAATTCTTTTTTGCATCTTGTGTTAGTTTTTCTTTGTTGAATGTCATACTTCTCATCGGATTTTAAGGGCGTCGAGCTGATGCTAAAATACCACCGTAATGCGTTGTCCCAACAGTCGCTTGGTCTTACTGCAACCAGGCATTTTAAGCTGACGTTGGTGGTGGCTGTCACGGAAACTTCGGGAGAAGAGATTTGCGGGGCTTTGCTCAAACCTATATTCGAAAATATGAAAAATATTATAAACAAATAATATCTTTTAAAAAATCATTGCTGCGTTGCACTTGTGCAGCGTCAGTGCAGCCCTATTTCCAGTCCCTCCCATACTGAGTCCTGAGTATTTTTGACAATATAAATGTGGCAAATGGCAAATGGGGCATCACGAGGATCATGCTTTTTTACTTTTCGATTGTATCTGTCCGTCTACTTTTCTCTTTTACGCCTTCTCTCCTATTCTCTTCAGTAACACGCCGTCCTTAATGATCCCTAGCGAGTGGATGAAAACAATCCTTTAGCAACCGTGGAGTGTTTTATATAGCACTCTTTTAACCGATTGTGTCTGCTAAAGAGGTTAAGAACGCAAGCGTAGCCCAGTGGTAACAGCTTTCGCCTCCCACCAATGTGGCCTGTGCTCGATATCTGGAGGCTACACCATATGTCAGTTTATTTTCTTATTGTCTCGCCCTTGCTCCAAGAGGTTTATCTCTTGTTACTTTCTCTCCTTTAAGACCAACATTTGCAACTTCCAATTATATTATTGAGACAGCAAGCGTTTATTAGAGATGGGCGTCTAATATCATTTTAACAGCGTAGAGGGGGCGTTTATTAGATAAGAGGCTTTTATTTAGAAGTGGGCGTTTATTAGGTCACGGTATATATGTATTTAGGTATTTACACCTACATCCTCTCAAATTTTGTCTTTTTTGATCCCGCACCTATTTGAAAGATTGTTTTTGATTAGCTGGGAAAACAATAGGGATTGTCAAGTAACAATGTCCCTATCCCTGAAAACAATGGAGCTGCAGATTAAAGGGGATCAGTGATTTAAAAGGTTTAGGGACTGTGCAATAATTACATGGAGGTGGGGTTGGGAAAGGGGTAAAATGTGCCCCAAAACTAAGTCATGCCCCCCCTCTCATTAAGCAACAATTAATTTCAACCCCCCCCTTACGTAATGATAATATTAAGGCTAACCCCCCCCCCCCCTTGAAAAAAGTCTCCTCCCATTGATTCCCTCATACCTAGTTTACTTGTTGGATTTCTTCCTCCGGTACAAACATCGCTTCAAATGATGTACGTCAAAGAGTCATTTGAAGAGTCATCAGAGACACTGAACTCTGAGCTTGTGTCGTCTTCCCATGAATTGGGAGATTCCTCCTCTTCTACAGTATCTCTTTCACTAAGGTTCCCGCGTGCGCGGGTGAGAACTCGATCAATCAACTCAACCTTGCTTCCACTTATCTTAAGACCTTTTTGCTTTAGATACATTTTCAGCAGCTTGATGGTGAGCGCTTTTACATCTTTTACATACGTTTTATTTATCATACTTTAAATTTGTATTGCTATTAAAATTTCAACAGTTGGGTTTTTCATTCTGCTAAATTATGATGCCATGTGTGCATGGTAACATTGGCATCTTTCCTTTTCATTGAATAACATGAAAGTGCTACTTTTGCAACTTTAATTTAAAGTTTCCTGTTTTATTAAATCCTCGTGCAAATAAAGTAGCACTGTTTTAACATATATAACAGAGGCATTCCTTTCCTACTGCATGACAGATAGGAAAACAACAGTTCATAGATCAGAACACCTTAGAGTTGATAAATTTGTCAGTTTTATTCCAATGTAAAGTATTTATATTTGAACTCTAATACCTCTTTCACTACTTTTCAAGTTTGCAGAAAGGAATGAAAAAGTAATGCCGTCCTGTATGTATTAAATTTTACATCCAACCCCTCCTCTTTCTTGGTGTCATTTTCTCCAATGCCCCTCCTCTAATTTTCCAACCCCCCACCCCCCCCCCTCCCCCCCCCTTCCAGGTAATTATTGCACAGTCCCTTACAATGGTGCAGATCAACTGCTTTTTTGGAGTCTTCTATGTAACAAGGTATTCCGTGTTCTAGTTTTTGCTTGATCCCTTCCCTCGGGCTTTGTGTCACTGCATTCGTAGGGGAATAGTTTCCACACATCTTTTGTCCACTTTTTAAGGGTAGTTTGGTTTAGTGGTTTTTCGTATCTGGCCGGACAATTGCTCTTACCTAGAACACGTATTAGTATTCGGCAAGTATATCATTGATGTAGCTAGGATACATCTGCCTCAGGTGACCGACTGGTTTATCCTTTATAATCATTTCACTCTGGGGATGTCTCGTGTTAGTGGAGGTCAGAAGCTGGTTTTTAAAACACGAAGCACCCAATATTTAATTCCATCTGGATGGGATGTCTGTTCTTTAATTGCAACAGGACAACCCCAACATTATATTTCTGGTACCCATTTATGAAACTGGATCAAGTTGTTCGGGGGCCGATTAGCGCCAACGGCTGATACTTCTTCTGTTTAAAAGTACTTTCACAGATAAGTTTCTCTAGTTTTTAGAGCATCCATTCATCAAATTGTCGAAAAAAAAAAGACTTAAACTGACTTTACTTTCTAAGCTTTCACATCTGAAATCAAATTTTGCCCTAACCCGGTGGTTTTAAACAACCCGGCCCTGATTGAAAAAAAGGGGTCCACGTAAGAGTTTAAACTGGTACAGAAATTTAGCTGGTTTTCCTCACCCCAGTTTATTAGTGGCTGTATTTAAAGTAATCAGATCACTTACAACGATAATTCAGATCAATATACCCAGATCTTCCACTCGACCATCCAGTAATGTTGTTCATTCCTGTGCATTTATAAGCCCCTCTGTGTTTTTCTTGGATATTAGGATTTCGAAGAACAGAAGATAAGGTGTCCTCTCCAAACAGTTGTTCGTAGAGGTAAAAGCTTTCAGATCCGTTAATGATTAGTTCACGATCTGGATTGTACCAAGCAACACGAGGACGAGGCCATCCCTTAAAAGTACACTTAAGTTCCATTTGCGTCGTATCAGGATAGTAATTCACTGGAGAACTTGTCTTAGAAACTCTCTGAACTGTAACTAAGAAAGGAATTTTTCGTCTTACTTTCCAAGCTGATAAGTCATCCACTCAGTTATTTTTGAGATACAGTGATCTCTCTTTTTTAAGTGACACTTTACTAAAACAAACTCGTTAATGATTTACTACAGTTCTACGTTAGTTTTAAATTAGGGACTCGGTAAGGTGCGTTTGTTAACGTTGAAGGTGATTCAGCCGGGCGAAACTTCAACCGCTTTATGATATTACTCTAGCTGTAAGGGCTGCCGTTACCATGCAATTAAATCTCCTTCAGCTACCGACTAGGTCTTCAGGGATCATTAATAATAAAAGATGTAAAAAGAAGACAAAAAATTATCCATCAAGATGTTTTTATATAAACAATGAATTACAAAACAGCAAAAAGGAGAAAATGCTCACTAGCGTATTTTATAGAAAAACATCCACGTGACTGATTTACATCCGTCGAATAGTTTTGTAGTAAGTATAGCCCTTTACTGGCCCGGAGGTTTCTTTCAAGGCCCCGCCAGGTCAAATCTTGCACATTTCCACCAGTCTTAATCGAGCATTTTAGAGTCACTTTAGAGTCTTTCGGCGTTACTGTTATTGTCTGAAAGGGGGGTTGACAAGTCTGCGCCGTTATTTCACAGTTCATGCCTCTTGTGGGTGTCACGCCTATAGAAAAAAAAAAAAAAAGACAAAGACTAAAAAGACTACAGGAAAATCTTTGTCTGTTTGCTTGTTTGTTTGTTTGTTTTTTCAAACATTTTTATGAACACACTTATCGAGCATCCGAAGTCTCTCTTAAACAAACTTTCAGTCTCTGAGTACATTTCCTTAAGGGGGTGTGACTATCTGAGTAAACTTTACTAAAACGAGACCATGTATGATTATTGCGGGTTGAGTGAACCGAGTGTAAAATCAGAGCACTACAAATACCAGTCAAAACAATAACTTCATATCTCTTAAGCCTGAGAAAACTAGTTAGGGAGGTTAAATCTTGCTGTTTATGCTGTATTTCCTCTCCATTTTTTGAAGAGTCCTTCGAAAAATCACTATCTAGCCCATTTTGAAGTCATTTTGATGTTGCTGGAGTTAGCTTTTCCAACCTGTGAAAAGCTGCCACAAGACGAGAAAGCTTCAAGAACCCTTTGAGGGGTAGATTATCAAACCCACAAAGAATTGTATCGAAAGCAATCACGAAGAATACAAGAATGTCAAATAGATTAGCAAACACGAATTACAGGTTAGATGCAGGATAACGTACTATTAGCTAATAAAGAAATGGCATAGCCACATTACACTGAGTGGGGCAAAAATTGTAGATCTCTCATATTAGAGATGAAGCGTAAACTGTGTGACTCTCATTCGCTCAATTGTACGCGCCCTCGATCTGCTCCAAAGGGAATGCCGCCCAAAAGCCACACGAGGTTTTGTTCATTGTTTTGTTTCCTAATTACCCACTATGCCTGAATGACTGCGTCCCAGTATAAACGGCCGTCTCTTTCAATAGTTTAAGAGAAAAACCCTGACCTATTTACGCGCTCAACTTTTTTTCCAAAGCTATAAAGCAATAACTTGAACATAACTGAGGAATCCGTTTTGTTATTGTAATATTAGCTTAAATCCTCTGGTCGTGACTTTAAATCTTATGTTAAAGGAGAAGAAGAAACGACCAAATAATAAGAGGGAGGATGAAGGAAAACCTACAAAATAGGGGAGAGGGAATTCGCAATCTAGAAAGAGTGAAGGGCAAAAATCAGTAATGATAGATTGCATACGATACACGACTCGCGTAAGGATAAAACTTCACTTTGAATTTCGATTGGATTGTTGATATTCTTTTCAAATGTTTTCTCAGAAGAGTGTGCTCTTAGTAACTGTGGAACGTTGCCCTATGTAAATTTTCTCTTCTATGCTGAAGGGTGGTATGAAGAGAAATGCACGTATGGTAAAGTGTTTGTTGGTTTGGTTTGAAGTGAGTACGCACACTTAGGATTAATTCTATTTTTTTCCTCTGCACGGATATGCGTATCTAGAAAAACGTTTTTCTGGCTCAGATATTTCAGCAATAAATTTTATATGCGGTTAATTATTAAGTTCAATGAATAAGGGGATATTCAAACTTGGTACCCGAGAACTAGACTGTGTTGAGCTACCGGCCTTAAATGGCATTGTTCAGACCTTGGGTACCCTATATCATTGTGTACATATTTACTCAGTTTCGCCCAATGAGACATCATTCGAAAAGGAGTGCAGCAGAGGATACAAAACAGTATTGTCTCGGAGCGAAAGAAAAGATGTGGACCCGGTGCCCATTACTAAGCCCGAGAACTAGGTCACGACCTTGCATGCCGTGGGCACTGGCACCCTGCCCGAATTCTTAGCGTGGGTATATCAAAAAAAGTGTGTGATCATGTTAGTGTCCTGAGAGTACCGTACTCAGGCACAGTTCCCGAACACCAACTCTGAACGCCCCTTATTCTACTATTTTTATTCGACACGAATAATAGTTATACGTTTTAACTAATATTCAACTTGAGTCCAATTGGAACTGCACTAGAAAAGGGCATCATTCTCAAACAGAATCAGTTTGAGGAGTTAAACCTTAGGGGAAATGATGTAAGTGGGCTGGTTGAGACGACTGCTGCCCGAGGCGACCGAGGCAACAATGGTGACAGGAAAGTTACTTGGTCGTTGTAATGTACCTGGTCCTGGTCCTGCTAATATAGCAGAAAAAACGAAAAAATTGACATGTATGACTTTCCGGTGCCTGATTATACTCAGGAACAGAACGGTAGCCCACAGCTTTCTTCTATCGTTCGTCAATGCAAATGACCGTCTATGTCAAGAACAATAGCTGAGATCCAGAAATTTTGCTACTATGGTAACCTGACGTTACGCTTCTCTCTATTTCTCTGAGTTTCTCTGAGTTTCATGATGTGAACGAGTTTTTCCGCAGATCGTCAAGAAGCAGTGGGCATGCGAGATAATCCTTCTTTGTGTACTCTTGCCTGGTAGATCTTTTAAATTTGGCTGTTTTGTCATTTCAAGCTATTTCAAATATCGCAACCATTTTTGCGTGCACCATGCAACTGACTTCTTTTGCCTAATAACTGTTACTAATTGGACAATTGACGTAATTCTTCGAGAACTTAAACCCATTCTCTGTTTGTCAGTTTTGTTTTATGATGTATTTTAAATGAGAGGTAGGCTATACACATTCGGACAAGACCATTTTACAATAATTTCAAGTTCCAACTCGACATAGGCCGCTAGATCGTTAATTATGTGGCCGGCTAAACTATTTGGGCCGATTCGATTAGCTAAGGACTCCTATTGCAAGTATTCGGATTTTTTTCTTCCGAGCCACCTGTGTCACTGACAGAATAAACATCTTTCTCATCCTAGTATTTTTTTTTGTTTAGGCTCGACTTCCTCAGCTCTTTTTCGTCCCCGAGAAGAGGAAGGAGGAAGAGGGGTGCGGACTCATTTCCTGAACGGCAGCTAGTAATCGAGCCTACTTTTTGTGTTGACTAACAAGCATTGCCAGTAATACATTTATGGAAAATAAAACTTGTGGGTTTAAAGTGTTCAGATCGAAAACACCGAACTATTTATCTGCAGTTTCTTTTTCATCCGCTGCAAGAGAAGATATCCTCTCTTGGCTGCAAGACCTGTATCCTCTTTTGTCCGCAGTCACTTGACAAATGACTACCCTTGTTTTCTTCATACTTGCTGTGGAGCCGATTTATTAAGTTTATTTCTAAATTTTAATAAAGATAAAGTAACGGAGATTTTCACCTTCTAAAGAGTAAGGCTTGAAGGGAAACAATTTAACTGACACTTATAAAGTATACAAGAATTGCTTCCTTCAGGTTACTTACAAGGATAACGTACCTTGAATCCAAAGAATCGTCAAGGAACAAAACATAGAGAAGTTAAGGATACAAAGTTTGAAATCTTTTTGCACGCAGTATTTCTTCATGTCTGCTGTCCCATTCGTTCGTGAGCGACAAGCATGTGTTTTGGTGTTGAAAATTACAGTGTTACTGTAATTTCTACAACAAAAACAGATTATAAAGTAAAGATTGTAATATTGTCTCCATGGCCCTTATATAAAAGAAGTTTCAAATGTAGAAGTGTAAATAAGAGCTAATTTCAAATTTCTTTTCATAGAAATTTATAACCTATTCAGCCTAAATTGCTAATTGATAACTACCCCAAAAATACAAGAACCTCTTTTGGCAGACTTCAAGAAATATAGGCTCGTACACGCGAGTTTTTACTCTATTTCAACACAATATTTTCAGAACTCTGTTTAAAAGAGCTGTTTTTATTACCAACTTTTGTTTGGAAGGACCGTGTTTCACGTTTTTAGCTTTGGTGTTCTTAACTCAGGAAATATTTAAACCCGGGGGGGGGGGGGGAGGGGAAGGTACTCAAAAAATTTTTGTACGGGAAGGCTCCGCCCCGAGGTCAAACCCCTTACCTTCTTATAATATACCATTTTTGACAGAAAATGTACCCCTTTCGTATACTTTCTATTAACTTAAGGTACCCCTTTCATATACCTAGTTTTATAGAACTTTGCATAGCTTTTACTACTGTAATTGCACTTTCTTTAAAATGCCAGTGAATAAATCACAAAACCAGAAAGTTTTCACAGCCACAAAATGCATCTGTTGGCCCTTCTGCACCCGCTTTTTACCGACCGAAATGACCGATCTCCCTACACTTTCATATACTTCAACAAGTGAAATCCCTACCCTTTTATATCCCTGACCTGAAGCCTGAGAAAGGTACCCATTTCAGGCGGAGCCTCTCTGTATAGACCATTATAGGGAGTAGATCCCCTCGGGATCAAACCCCAACAGGTGCTCACTTGTAATGGGACGAGGATGCACTTAGGCACATTAGAAAAAATTAAAAGCTTGAACGTCACAAATTTAGGAGTCGTTTTGAAGCGTTTTGGGCTGGTTTTGCTGTCCTGTATTAAGGTTAAGACTGAATAGCAAAACCAATCCGGATCGCTTCAATACAGCAAAGGTAGTGGCACTGCAGTAGTGGGGACGGGGGGGAGATCAAAAGGTTTTCGCTGAGCGAAGCTAACCGAGAAGGAGTTCACCGCTCGGCTCGTGAGTTTTTTCTTTTTCATTTTTTCTTTTCTTTGTTCTTTAACTGTTTCACCCTTTCTTTTGCTTTTCTCCCTGACTACGGAGCCTGATCCTAGGCTACACCGCCCATTTCATGTTGGAATCTTTCTCCCTTCCCTGCCTAAACAAGTTGTTTTTTATGAAAAATATTCGGTTGAACGTGCTGTATTGCCTTCCAAAATAGAACATACATTAAAATTAGAGCCAGGCTGCTAAAGTCTACCGACAGTAATTGCCAACTGTCAACTTTATAGTGCCTTGCACTTGAAAGATCAGTCAGAATAACTACAAATCGATTTAAAACATCTCCTTCTCAGTAATCAGGTTGAACGATCAACTGGGCTATCAATATACAGAACGAAGCGGAACTGAAATAATGCACTTTCTGTCTGGTACCATAGACGAACAATGACGTTAGTTAAAACATTTTTCTTCCTCATTTGACATTTGCCAAAATTAGCCCTATATTTATACGCAGGTTTTAGCAACCAGCTGCTTTGCTCGTTAACGATAGCTAACGATCGAGGTTTCAACTCATCTTGAGGGGCTTGTTTCATGGGGAAAAGGACAGGAACTCCATTTGTATTTGGAGCCCTTTTATACGATGTTTGGTGCCCGCTAGGCGGCCCCAAGACACAGGCCTAGGAGCACCCAACAACCGAATGTTTCCAAATACGCCAGAAGTGTCTCAAATGGTTTTCTCTGTGCTTTAGAAGCCTGTTTGGTTAATTGGGAGTTGCCAAAGTAAAAACTATTTATCTGTTCGGATGTTTTAGGGAACTTTGGTTGTCACGAAAGTCTCAAATGGCTTTTTCGTCTCATCGGAAAGTGTTAGCTACCCTTAATATGGGTCCGGTCGGAAGTTTGAGGACATCAAGTAGCATTGCTTTCATTAGAAAATTATAAGGAACGTTTTCTCCTTATACCGAAATTTTTAGGAGACCTTTTTTAACAGTAATAGCAATATCTTGGTATCACAAAGTGAATAACACAACCTCCGAACATCTTATAATTAGTTAAGCTATTAGAAAACGTCCGAATCTTTAAGACAAACGGAACGGTTATCCAAAAATTTCAGCTTTTCTTAAGCTTTAGAAATTTCAAGGCAATATTTGCTGCTTCGAACAGATATTTTACAGCTGGGTGCCCCTGAAGACAACTACATCGAGTTCATGTATTTATACTGTATTGAGAAAGTGTCATTCTCAATAATCGTCAAAATATTCTCACGTCTTCTTGCCTTGTTTTTTTAATAATAAAGACGGTCAATTCAGATTTAAACATTCTTTTAGCTTAAAGGTTCAACAAATTGAAAGCATGCCATGGGCTACTCGAACGGTTCTCGTCCTGCCTGCTAAGGCTACCCTAACTGCCGTCAGCTCCCCGAGTTGATTTGCTTCCTCGAGACGAGTTCACCGGATTTTAAAGATAGTTCGCATAAAAATGGTTGAATGAGAGTTTTCACAGGAGAAGTCCTTAATTACTTACTCGTGGGAGACTGTGTCTTGGGTACCGGCTTGACCACATAAACAGAACCTACAGTGGCCCATCACTACAGTGTTTTATCGAAGCTCACATTTGGTTTATATTTTCCAAACGCAATTTAATTTGACTACTTCGGCGCTACCCCAATTATCGGTAAGGGAGAAAGTTTCTTACAAGAAGTTACAATTTAACTCTGCCAGGCCGAGCCATTTACACATGTCCGTTACACATAGAAGCAATAAACAGAACAAAATGACGTTTCGTTTACCTACCAACAGAATCAACTCCGAGGTTAATAGACCGACAGCTAGCGTAGTTTACACTGTAATTGATCGCAAATGGCCCGGTTTATGAATGATCCACCGTGTTATTTGCCTTCGGGCAGAAAACGTCGTCTAGCCGCAGTAGAGATGATTATCATTCACCTGTTTATATAACAGTCAAACCTTTAAACGGACACCCTTGACAAGAAAAAAAGGGGCCGGAAATAAAGCTGGTCTATTACGGAAATGGTTGTGTGCGTTTGACAAAGTTCTGGATTAACTGTAGTTTCTTAATGTTGCGTTTGCAGGTATTCGACTAGATAGAAAAGCAGTAATAAATTTGCTGAAAACAAGGGAACTTCATAACAGGAGAAGTAATGTGTTTTTATCGATTAAATGTTTAATTTTTATTATTTGCATAAATTTTTGCAGGCAGATGGACACTGTTTTAGTAATATGGTCATGGTACGTAAGGGACCGGTCAATATAGATGCCAAGATCTTTAGCGACACTGACAGGTACGATGGTTTTACCAAGAATGCGGAGCATTGTTTTCTTTTATGATCGATCGTTTTCCTTTTTTTTTTTTTTTTTAGTTTTTAGGAAAAAACAATGCTGTATTATTTCAGGTGATTCCATAGTAAAAGAACCTAACATAGATTTTAGCTAAAACTTGGTACACTGATGTAACAAGTCAAGAAGATGATAAAAAAGTAATAAAAAGTGGGGGTCACCGTGCTGGTTTTGACGTCACAATGCTGACAAATACGGCTATTTAGGACCCTTTTACAAAAACCGCAGGCAGCGCAAAACTAGACAAAAAGGAGAGATTTTTTCGATGATGCATGGGACATCACACAGAATTTGACTTTTATGCATTGTTTATCCACTTACGTACCAGAAAAATGCCTTTTAATGCCCTTGTTTTTACTTTACGCTCCTAAGTAGAATTAAATTGGACGCGCGCTTTTCGACCCGTGATGGCTTGATCCGTACAATTTAGTAAAATTGCCAAAAAACTGAACATAGATTTGTGCCAATTTTTTTCTCATCGAAAGGAAGCACTGTCCTTATTAAAATCATGAAATAAAAAATAGGGGTCACCGTACTCGTTTTTGCGGTAGAGCAGCAGAAAGTGCGCACCAAACGCATTTTCTCCGATTTTTGAGAGAGGACTGGGGCGAGTTTCAAAATAGAATGTATGTGAAAGGGGGAAGAAAGTATTAAAAAATCGTTTTTACAGAATTTACATCGAGATATCACATTTAGGACACAATGTGATAAAGGAAGTGTTTAAATGAAAATCAAAGTGCGTAAGCACAAGTTAAACATCCACTATCGAGGTTCTCCGAGAGGAGGCTAGGTCGAACTCAGTAACACGCGTACTGCTTACGTTATGCACATTCCAAACACATTGAGTCTCACCTCGGCAAGAAACAACAGCAAGCAAAAATTCCAATAGCGTTTCTCTTCAGTCAACTTCATTTTAATAATATTACTTCAAAGGTCCTTTTTACGGCGGCCATCTTGTTATGCGCAGTAAGAGATGCGCAGTGCAAAACTAGGGAATCACCTTCACGTTAATTTATATTTTTTCTGTGCCTGTGCCAATTTTTTTAAAAAATGAAAAGTCCGCCGGCTAAATTTGAGAGTTTCGGGCTTTGTATTCCCGGCAATTTTCTTGTCACTCTTTAAGAAATAATGCCTCTGTATTAGAAAAGTAAACTGCAAGCCGTTTTCAGTAGATATTTGCATTTTAAAAGGTGAAGCGGAATATAATCGCAAATGTTGGTAAAGCTATAGCTCAGACGTGTGTTTTCATCTTTTATCAGGTCTCGCACAAAAAATTTAGATGTGTAACTCGCGTAAAGAGTAAGACGTGTAATCAAAAATTTATGTTTCTATGTTATTTAACTTGTGTTTCAAGGAAAATAAAGAGCTACTTCCATACAGATCGCACAAAGGTCTAAACATTTGTAAAACTTCAACCTCATTAAATTTTGGAACCTAAACATGGCCAAGATTAGAATATTCACGACCTCCCGCCGAGTTACCCTGGAAGAGGGTGACTAACTAAACAAAAATATAATCTGCTGGATCGGATATGCGACTTCCTTAAATTTTATCCTGTCGCTAGGTAAACCATTCGGATCCATTCGGAACAGCATGGATGGAATTTACCCCTGAGCCATTTCCTTAACTCCTACGACATTTTTTTCACTTCCCTGAAGGTTTTCTTGTCCTTTCTTTTCTTTCTTTTTTCTTTCGTTTTTTTTTTTTTTTTTTTTTTTTTATGATGACATACCGTATTGTATTACCAACGTGTGGCATTGTAATATAGTGCCAACTGACAGCTTTTCTATTACGAATATTTGACAAGGAGAAACTGACTTTAAAACACTAATATTTCACCAATATTTCACATGAAGCCTACAAAGTAGGTGTCATATTTCTTTAGACTTGTGTCGTGGCGCGTTAACCTTTTTCTCTACTTTAAGCTATCCATGGAGATGAGACTGAAAAGATACCCTTACCTGGAGAAAAGCTTTCTTTCTTGCCAACACAGATCAAATCAATCAATTGTCACATTGCTTTCACTCAAAAGAGATTTGATGAAGAACACGATCCTTCAGAGTTCTTTCTTCTGTTAGCTATTGAGAACTGATATGTAAAGTATTGTTTTATAATACGAGGTTAAAACTATGGCAGGTGTTGTTTATTACACAGGGGCGTACCGTGAGTTTTTGGGGGTGTGCGCACGAGAAGAAAAGTCAGAGCGACGAAGGCGTTCCACACTGGTTTCATGCACCCCCTCCTTCCTGAATTTCCAAGGAGCATTTTCAGTAAATAAATACGAAGGAAAATGCAGCTTTAGCTTTTTCTTTTACTACATCTCTGGTGTCAGATCGGCAGGGTACAATTTGTACGGAAAAAAGGGTAAAACAGTGCCGCCATCAAGGAAGTTACAAGCAAAGGGCGATACGTCTTCCCTTCGGACGGGCAAAAAACGCTATCAATATCGTTTTGTGCTTGTGCATGTGTAGAATTACAAGAGAGCTCGATCTCTCGTCCGTTAGTCACCTCACTATATAGCAATTCTGGACATCCGTTTATGGAATAATAAAAATTTCCCTTTGTGTGTTATTTATCTTCTTATTTCGTTGCTGTTTTTTTTTCTTTGCTACTATTGTACCTGTCTCCAGTGTGTTAAAAATATTTAACGTTTGTTAATTTAGCTCCCAGACATCCGTGTTATCTTAATATATCATCTTAATATGTAACAACTTCTTTTCTTCTTTCCATTAGCCATCGAAAAATGCAAAATTCTTTGGCTGGATGTAATAATAAACACATATGACTGGTCCCGAAATTCATGGGTAACAATAGTGGACCGTTACGCTCTGACGTCATAGATTTGTTTGTTGTGTTAAGTGTTTGGTAAAATCTTCTTTGAAAAATACTTTGCTAGTCACTTCAAAGACCTAACCTCACAGAGGTCAAAAAGTTTACGGGTGGATTCATATTAACTTCAAAATTCTCTTGTCTGTTAATGAGAAGCGTGATTTTCCATCTGGAAAATTTACAATAGGCTTCATCCTTGCCTCGTGCGACAGAATTTTTTGGGAAGACGATTATAGAATCTTTTAAAATATTTTTTAGTTGTATCCCGACACGAATTAATAGGAATAGAACAATGCAAAATGTCGCAACAAAATTTGGACAGACATTTAAAACAAGAACACGAAAATCAGCTCAATGTCCGTGGCTGAAATTTTGACGCGTAAAAAAACGTTCCTCTACATTCTTAAATTTGCTGTTTAGGGAAAAAACGTGTGGCGAGTAACTACGAACTTTCGGGCCGGTAGGGAGGGGGGCTGCGACGGGTGTGCTCGCACCCCCCTCCCCCCTCCCCCCTCCCCGACAGGCGCCAGAGGTAACTCCTTGGTTGCTCAAGCGTTGCAAACAAAAAGTTAACATTAACGATTTCAGCGAAAGCTTTGGATAAGACCTTCTTTTATTATACAAAGGACTGATAAACAAGATAGGTATTCAACGCTGGCATAAGGGATCTAGTTACTGTATTTTACGTTCTCCTGCGTTCTCCTTTTTGAATAACTGTTTTTTTTTTGTCTCCTAAAATGAACCGTTCAGTACTGTAAAGCATGCCTTTAAAGATAATTTTGTTTCAGTTGTCGTTGTTGTGTTGAAATTTGGTAGTGATCAAGGATTTTGTTTCAAAAAGACTTTAGTTGCTGTTTTAAGGACATTTGTCTAATGTGTTTTTGAAATCAGTCTTATTAAACTAGAGACAAGGGCGGCGCTACAGGTGGGGCATTTTTTGGTACAACTCAAAATTGCGCAGAAATACTTTAGTGTGGCAAGCTAAGATCCTTGGACCAGATGATCATACACTTAATGAGGCGATTTAATGTATTAGAACTCGTAAGAGAAATATTCTGTGATTTTATAAATGAATCAAAATCCTACAATGTTTTGAATTTCTCGTGACCTGAGACAATGCGACTTAAGAACTTTTAAGTATAGTATTTCCTTGCGTGACATGGGCCGTTGCATTCACCTCAGCCTGTTGCAGAGAGAAAATTGAGATGGATTCTCTCTTTGCTAACTTTAAAAGATGGTGCTTTGATTCTATACTGGATCCATACCGGTTTCCACCGTTTCAGTAGGGAAATCGGTCACATTTTTCATATTAAATATATTTTTAAAAAAAACACTTTCCAAGTTGAAATCTGGCCAATATCCCATCTGAATGACTGGGAAACTCAGGAAAGGGGACTTTAAGGATTAAAAATCCAATTAATTTCTTGGGGGAGCCAGCCCCCGGACCCCACTAAAAGCTTGGGCCTTCGGCGTTCGTTTAGCAAATCGGTCAGTATTTATCCTAAATCCGCGCCTGTATAGCCTCACCCCCATTAGAGTGGAAAGTAGCAGTGCAAACGTCATGTACACTGAATAGTAAGGTGTTATTTCAGTTTTTCAGGCCACTTAACAGTCTCTCAGACAGGACAGGGTATATTTTACGTAAATTTATTCTTCCATCCGACAGCACGAGGTGTGAACTGTCATGCCATTCCTGTATCAATTCTGTTGCACCGGCAATGTTAACGCTTTATTGATGCTCTTTTTCAGTTACCCTTTAAGATTGTTCCGGTAAGAAGTTTCAAAAACACCAGGATTTGCCAACAAGAGGAGCTGTGGATCTTGAGCAGTTCACAATCAATGGAAGCCAGTTTCTTGCCTTCGCCAACTCTAGAAAGGATACTGATAGATACAACACAGAATCATTCATCTATAAAAAGAACAACTTTACTGGAAAATTTTCTTTCTACCAAACTATCAATACTATCGGACTAGAAGATATGGAACATTTTACAATTGCCGATAAATATTATCTTGCCTTTGACAATTTCCAATCACATTTACGCGGCGACTAAACTCAGTTATTTATCAGTAGAACAGACAAGAGTTTGTTGTTTTTCAAAACGTTGCAACGAGAGGAGCAAGCAAATTAAAGTTCTTTAAAATAGGGAATGTATCGTTTCTTGCAATTGTAAATTTGGATAATGTCGGACTGGAAACTGTAGACTTAGTTATTTACAAGTGAAGGAAAAACTCGTTTGATAAGTTTTCGGAGATACCCCCAACCCTTGGAAAGTTTGGAGGGGCCGCGTCATTTGCGATTAAGAATAAAACGTTTATTAGCTTTCGCGGGTACTCTGCTGGAGGTGAGGAAGTGGTCAGGGACGGGGTTCTCCAGACTACAAACCATAAGAACGTATGAAGCTAGAGATGTGAAGTAGTTTCAAATGAATAGTCAAATATTCCTTGCAATTGCAAACTAAATTGGTGATGGAAGAAAACCCAACATTTTTACGTGGAATGGAAATGAGTTTGTCTCATTCCAGTCACTTTTTACTTTTAGAGCCATTGCTTGGCATCCATTTGTGATGTACGGTCAAACCTTCCTGGGTTTAGCCGATACTTACGGAAATTCAATTGTGTATCAGGCCATTGGATCAAGGTTCGTGAAGTATCAAGAAATTTCAACTCCGTGGGGCTCATGGTATAACTGCATTTGCGCACGGAGCTTTGCTACGGCTTGTTCGGAGAAGAACTCAAAACTTAACGATAATAGACTAGAAGAACAACAGAGCAATATGACCAATATACTTCTTGAGCAAAGAAACTGGAAAAGGTTTAAACTGAATTTTTTTAAAATTAAAACACTAGATATTCCAAGAGTTTTGTCGCCAGAATCAAGTGGGTGCGCATGATGGCGCGCACCTTCCAATAGATCGTTTTCACATGACGTAACGACGGCCATATTTGTGTACTCTCTTTTATTCCAAGCAATTTGCAGAGCTCCTGACCACGTGACTGAAGCGACAACGGCGACGTCCATGAAAATGTCACTGAAAAATAGACTCCGTATCCTTTCAAACCATTTCGCCATTTTCCGAAGTCGTCCTGTTACTTAAAGAAGGGGATTTAGACTGGAACTGAAGAGAGGGGGCAGCGCCCGAGTTCAGACAGAGATGGTAGAATGTATCGCCTTGCCGTTCTCGTCCTCAAAAAAAAAATAAAATTTGGTCATTTCACGTCGTAGTTGTGCAGAGATGGCAAAGAATTGTACAAAAAAGTGTGGCAAGGATGTATCGAATACTTTGTTTTTGTAACTATCTTTTAATATTCTTTTCTCAAAAGAACGAGCTTCTTATCGCTGAAAACGCTTCGCTGCTGAGCAACTTGTTTACTTCAATTTATTCGAAAAAGCACCTAAATAAAATAACACTTTATGCCAAAAATATTAGGTATGGAGCAAACGCGCCGAGGAAGAAATTTAAATATCCACCCTAATGTAAACGTTAAAAAAATAATAAGTGCTTATTCAATCGAAAAGTATCGAATGTTTCTTTTTACAACGTTTGTATTTCGTACAATGTAAATTGTTTGTTCCTCTCGGCTTTTCTTACTATTATTAATTATTATTAAAACTATATACATCGTCGTAAAAATATTTCCATCATTTTTACTCTCTATTTTGGCCTGTCACTGGAGACATGCCGTGTGGTTCTTTTTAGCTTTTTTAAGTTCTCGTGGACATTTTCACTTTGCGGATCCAGCTTCAGAGCCTTTCTGTAGTATATACCGGCTTGCTCGTGTTTCCCCCATCTGTGATATAACACTCCTGTCAAGTAAACAAAAACGATAGCGTTATATCTTGGAATTAAGTTGAGACTGCGTTTAGGCACAGACACAAGTTACTTAAAAGCGACAATAGATAATCCGAACGGTACAACTAGCTTTTTCATTACTATATTAGTTATTACCGTAAACTACTTGAAAAGCATAATAAACTTTGTCCAGTAAAGAACATGCTCAGTAGCGTTTACTTCAATGGTTACACTTTATAATCGAACTTAAGCTGCGATCAGGCCTCCTTTTTTTCGGGGAAGAACGAAATTCGGCGGCGTAGGGGCGGACAGGTAAAAGCAAAAGAAAGAAGGACCGCCTTATCGCAGGTTAAATCGACCTATACAGCATAATAAACACTACAACAGGAAAATAATGCTCAGAAACTTCATTTGGATGGTTACACTTTAGGATTTAAATCACAGACTCAGAAGTTAGTATTACCTTGAACATCATAATAAAGGGCACCAAAGCAAAGAACTGCTCAGTAGCTTTTACCTGAATGGTCACGTCACATTGTAGGATTTCATCCCCAGTTAGAACCATTTTTACAGCAAAATAACCAGAAAGAGTAACAACTCAAGGAAGTCTTACCAAGATTTCCATGAATTTCAGCGGAATTAGGTTTCAGCTTCAAAGCTATTAGGAAGTGTTTCTCAGCCTCCTACAAAAGAACAAATAATTACTCAACTTTACTTTAATTTCCCTCATTAAAGATTCGTACAGTATGCAAAGAAATGCAGGCTAACAGGATGAGCGAACTTGAATACGCTTTGGGTTTCGCGTTCCTAACTTTAGCCTGCGCCACAGACCAAACTTAACTCTAGCCTGTTCACAGTCCCCTATTTTCCTGTAAGATTGTCGAGATCGAGCGCTTCGCGTTACGGGCTGCCATCTTGCATGAGTGTCAAAACTACTTAGAGGGTGGGGGTGGTTTGGGAGGAAGAGCTATAATCCCTGACGCCCGCCCCCTCGGTACATTTGCAAATCAAGATGGCCGCCATTAATTGTAAGACGCGCTATATCTCGACGATCTCACGGAAAAATAAGGGACTGTGAACAGTCTAACTTAACTCTGGTTAAGTCTGGTTACTAATTGGGGTTAGATCACATCTGCGACGCAGGCTATACTAGCTAAATGCAATTTAATATTCCTTGACATGTTGAAAAAAAGAGAATCAATTTCTTGGAGAGTTTTATGGGGAGAACATTGAGAAATAGACATATGTGTCCATCATTCATCGTGTGCAGCAGTCAATAATCAGCGATCTAATCAGATGCCAACCTATGGTCTCCGCCCTCCCCTCTCTTTCCTTTTTCTCTCTCCACTCCACCCTCCCCGGGGGGGGGGAAGAAAGCGCGCGGGGGACGATTTCCCGCCTATTTTCTCCTCCCATTATACCCGTGTCCTGTTTATTTTATTCTTGAAATACCAGTTGAAGCCTCTACGGGGAACACAGAACCAGACCTAAAATCCCCTTCACCGGCGTCTTTGAATTGTCTGATCCTAGTGTAATTCTGTAGCGAATCACTTACCACAAACTCATCTTTCTGTCCGAGCATGTTAGTAAGGTTGAAATGAACTGACGGCTCGTGAGGAATGTGGCTTTTAGCCACTCTGATCACTGTTATCGCCGCATCTCTGTTACCTAGAAAGGGAAACCTGCCAGGGGTTACCTTAAAATTTAACTCGTCTGTCAAGAGACGTTACTTCGCACATTAATTTTTTTAGTACACCTAGCTGTGAGCGACCAACTAAAATGCCAGGATGGTGTGATTGTCTAAGTGAGGTGGAGGTTTTGTTACTAGGGATCTGCCAGAAAAGGGACCGACTCATTTGAAGATCTAAGTAGGGGTAGGAGGAGAGTAATTAACTGAAAATACCCTACTATGCAAAAAACGTTTTTCAAGACTGTAGTTTAACCCTTGCAAGTTTTCCCACACCTTACAATAATTTCACTGTTTTCTTTAAGGGTTAAAAGGGTAATTAATCACTGATTAATGGGTTCAAAATTTACGTCAGTTGCTCGGAATAGTCATCATCTGAATAAAAAACCTGAGGCCGACGTTGCCATCATTTTATCCCCCCCAAACCTCTCTCTCTCCACCAGTGCTACGTTTAGTTTTACGAGTATTTCAGTTCCTACACGGAGAGGACAGACGTCAAACAAGGATCGGAAGTCATAAATGGGAATCGAACTCAGGACCTCTAGCATAGAAGGCCGGACATTAACCAACATGAAGTAAGCTGAATCCTTGCTCCTGCGCTCGATAAACGTTTGCTTGAGTCCTTTTCACTTTCCTAAAAAAGTGAGTTCTTTTCTCCCTTTCCTTATACAAATCGGAAACAAATTTCCATGGTCGGCACTCAAGTGAAACCACAATCAGCAAGCGAATGGTTTCACTGCAAATTTTTGAACGTTTTCGCATCATTTCTATGATCGATAAGAGTATGGACCATGGAAATTTATTGTCGATTTGTCTTGTACAATAACATTAAGAGTCTTTGACGTCCACTCGTTAAATAATTCTCCACAAACTGCGCGCAAGAGAAAGAGAAAAACAAATTGCGCCACCGTTACGTAATTTCCATCACGTCGGACCATTGGAAAAGTTATTGGGGGGGAGGGGGGAGCAAAGCGTCAAAATAATATATTCGTGCAAGCAAAAATCTTCTGAAAAAAATTCATGCACGCCGAGTACCCCAAAAAAATATTCCCGCACTGACCTAGAACAAATTCAAGGAAAGGAAATGCTCACAAAAGAAAAAGGGGGCTCGAAAATTTCCCATCCACTCCCCCCAACGCAATAATTGTTCTAATAGTCAGTCCGTTATCGACGGTTATCGACCATAGCTCTCGACCAATCAGTATAAAAAATCGCTCAGTTACCGTAAAAGCCTTCCTCCCCATCTGCTAAAAGGCCCCTTGCAGACATTTACCTGACTTTTCTAAGAGCAGAGCATGATTCATCCAGGTACCCACATGATCGCTTTTTAAATTGATGGCTGTTTTAAATGCGGCAGTGGCTTTTACAGTTTTGTCTTGATCGATGTACTGGAGGAGAAGATTTTAAGGTCAGTATAAATACGCATGAAAAAGCAAACGAATGGGAAACTATCCAGGGTTCACGTAAAAGGATTATATCTTTGTATCTGCACTGCTTGCACTGTGCATTTACAAACGTTTAAACTATGACCTTTTTTGCTTACCAGATTTCCAAGGTTGAAAATAGCGTCTGCATATCTTGGTCTGTACTTTATAGCGTTGCTGTAGCATTTTTCGGTCTCCTAAGAAACAAATTTTGTAGGATCAGTGGAGATCGAAGTTGTGCGGAAGAAATAATCGTGCGGAGAGAATCAAAGGAAAGAAATAGGAAAAACTGGCACAAGACGAGGCACAAGTTCGATTTTAGTAAACCCTTAATCCTCTCTCTGCTAGCTCGACTCACCACCACCTGCGCGCCTGGCCGCTCTCGGTTGTTACACAGAAAAAAAAAGGTTGCTGGAAGGTTAAATCGTGATGAATAATTTGTGGAAACACGAATAAAGCTATCAAACTCACATCTTCTTTATGCAATGCTGCCTTTACGGTGCCTAAGTTCATCCAGCCCGCCGCAAAATTATTCCTATACACAAGAATGGCTACGTTAGTAAGTTATCTCAGACCGGGCGGGTACTCCCTTATATACGCTAGATAGGTATGTGCCATCTCAGCAAAAAAGCGAGACATTGGGACTTTAGACATCTTCCTGTTTTACAAGATATTTACATTATTTAGGAAATGTGATTTGAAATAAACGCCGCTCTCAATTAAACGCCACCCTTGAATAGTCGCCGCATCGAAAAGGCTTAATGGCTTTTACAGTTTTGTCTTGATCGATGTACTGGAGGAGAAGATTTTAAGGTCAGTATAAATACGCATGAAAAAGCAAACGAATGGGAAACTATCCAGGGTTCACGTAAAAGGATTATATCTTTGTATCTGCACTGCTTGCACTGTGCATTTACAAACGTTTAAACTATGACCTTTTTTGCTTACCAGATTTCCAAGGTTGAAAATAGCGTCTGCATATCTTGGTCTGTACTTTATAGCGTTGCTGTAGCATCTTTCGGTCTCCTAAGAAACAAATTTTGTAGGATCAGTGGAGATCGAAGTTGTGCGGAAGAAATAATCGTGCGGAGAGAATCAAAGGAAAGAAATAGGAAAAACTGGCACAAGACGAGGCACAAGTTCGATTTTAGTAAACCCTTAATCCTCTCTCTGCTAGCTCGACTCACCACCACCTGCGCGCCTGGCCGCTCTCGGTTGTTACACAGAAAAAAAAAGGTTGCTGGAAGGTTAAATCGTGATGAATAATTTGTGGAAACACGAATAAAGCTATCAAACTCACATCTTCTTTATGCAATGCTGCCTTTACGGTGCCTAAGTTCATCCAGCCCGCCGCAAAATTATTCCTATACACAAGAATGGCTACGTTAGTAAGTTATCTCAGACCGGGCGGGTACTCCCTTATATACGCTAGATAGGTATGTGCCATCTCAGCAAAAAAGCGAGACATTGGGACTTTAGACATCTTCCTGTTTTACAAGATATTTACATTATTTAGGAAATGTGATTTGAAATAAACGCCGCTCTCAATTAAACGCCACCCTTGAATAGTCGCCGCATCGAAAAGGCTTAAACTTTAACAGACGCCCCGGCGTTTAATCGAATAAATACGGTATTAAATCAAATTCCACAAATGACACCAATCGTATCGTTGTTGGCCTCTCTATTAGCTTTTCAACAATGAACAGGCAAAGTTAAGGATTCTGGCGTTCTGGGGCAATGCATTTTGGCGATCCGTGAAGAAAGAACCACATGAGCCGAAACGAACAGGCCGCGCGGGAATAATGAGGCTACAGTTAAGCAAGGTTCTAGTAAGTACTCGCGCGAACACGATCTCGCACACCTTGTACAATGTACGGGTCTCAAATAGGGACTTTTGGATAACACTTCGAGTTTTCAAACCAAAATCGTGTGCATCATACAATTACTTATCACACCAATCTGAACCCGGCTAAAGTTTACTAATGTAGAGGTCAGCAACATTCAAGAGTTACAGTCCGGGGGATATAATTACCTCAAAATTCCTAAGTTGTAATCATGCTTGATTTCTTACTCATAGTCAATTTGGGGGATAGGGGGTCCAAACCTGCCAACTACTGTACCTTGCATTCCCGGCTCCCGCCCCTTTTCTCCCACCAGCTCTTTTTTCGATTACGAAAGATTGAATATTGTTGCATAATTTCCCCATATTTTCCCCTCCCCGCCCTTTAAAACACCCACTTCCCACCCTTTCCTCTCCCGCCTCCCGCACCCCTTCTGTCCCCTAATTCTCCAGGCTTCCACCCCCTGTCCTCCCCCGTTAGTCAAATGTTAAGGTCACTAATGCGTTTAGAGCTTCAAATGACTCCAAATTAGAGAGAAAAACGCTTAAGTATAACATTGCAAAAAGACTAACCTTATTTCTACAGCTTTTTCTAACAGTGCTTCAGCTTCTATATATCTTCCATCATCCTTAAAAAACATGTTTTTTACACTAAAATTTTAAAATTAACTCATTTCAAGTCTACTAATAAATTAAAATTTCAGACAGCAATTTTGCAAAACCAAAAAATATAATCGAGAAATAGCCTCCTTCTTCTAAATGCAACGCGAGTAAATCGTGATTATTACGGAGCGATCTAAAAAGTTCCAAAAGTTCTGAATTTTTTTCAGGCTTCTTACGCAATTGCATAAATTGCGTTCATAACTGCGAGGACCACTCTTAATTTGATTTCATTTCCGCAGTTCTTATATGATTTATTTCACATACATCTACCACATTCATCTCTTGAACACATAATTGACCAGCTCCCAACATTAGTGGCTTCATAGCTCAGTTGGTTAGAGCATCGCACCAGTATCGTCCAAGTCATTGAAGTCCTCAATTTTTTCAGGCTTCTTACGCAATTGCATAAATTGCGTTCATAACTGCGAGAATCATTCTTCATTTGATGAATGGAAAACTTTTCAAAAAAGGACAACCTTGCGAGTTGTACCCAGTTTTTTGGTTGAATCGATCGCCTTCGATCATTAGTAGCTTTTCGGGTTTTAGATGAGTTTCCTATCTGTTTATTCTCATTTCATTTTAATCGAATAGAAAAAGCCGAAAATTCAAAAACCTAGAGAATGCATTCTTTTTGCAGGGTTTGTATCCCAAAAATTGATTTGCGATGCAAAAATCCGCCATGGGTTTTTTTTTTTTTTTGCGATAATTACAATGACAAATATGGGCTCGGTGTGATCTTGCTTCTCGTCAGAGGATCATTTTTGAAAGGAATCTTTATTGAAATGTTCACTGCCAAAAAAACTAAGTACGCATATTTTGGAGCATTCACTTGTTTACTACCTCTCCGTTATTGAACGTCTCATGTGCGTCAAAAATAAAATACATGTGCGTAACATGCTGTACAAGGACGTCATACCTTGATAAGGTTTCCCAAATTGTTTAAAGCTTGATCGTATGTTGGGTTTAACCTGCCATTTAAGGGAATTAAAATCAGTTGATATCGTTCTAGTCCTTTTTTTTTTTTCAGACATGCAAGGTTTACAACAACAAAACTTTACTAGAAATACGCGAATCGCATATCCTCGCGAAGCAAGGGGGGAAATTAAGGGAAAAAAGCCGTTAGGGTAGAGAAAATATATGAAAAAAATATAAAGAAAACAAAACAAAAAGAAAGGAAAAGAAAAACGAGCTCTTCCAAGAATCAAACACAGTACATCCTGTGTATTGGCGCAATTCTATACGTGGAACTTCCGCAGGCAAGGGCCGTTCCCAAAACCTTTTCATGCTTGGATAAAACTGCAGGCTATTTTTTTATTGTTAAAACCACTCAAAGGAAACTTCATTCAGGTACAGGGAAGAACTATCATTTGACTCCACGTCAATTATCAAGAAATAAACCAGTACAATGAGTGTTTATCAGTTCCACACGGTACCTGATTGCTTCTCTATAAAACTTCTCAGCAATCACTGCATGTCCTTTTTCAGCTCTCAGCTTGCCAATGTTGTAGTGAATCTGTTGAAGGGACAAAAATGATCATAAATATACTAAGGTCCAAAAGGGCTACAGCGAAATTCTCTCGTACGCAACCAAGTCAAAATGCCAGGAATAGGTGGTTACAGGGAACAGGGGCTAGTTCACGCTATTTGCTATTCTTTTAAAAAAAAAAAAGCTAATAAACGTTTTTCGGATCAATTGAATTCCAAAATTAACTAGGTCTCGTTTTGTTGTTTAAGACTATATTAAGGCATCAAAGCTGTTTCCTGTTGTCTTTTTTCAAGTTTTAATGACATGCCCGCGAAAATCACCGCAACAAATTCCTACGGTTTGTGCCTCGTCATAATTTTAAAGAAGCATTTTGTGTATGGGAAAGGGAACTAAGTATTTTCTTTTTTTGAGGGGGGGGGGGGCAGTTTATTGGGGCAAAACTGCAATCATGAAAGGATTAACAAGAAGATATATGATTAAAGAAATAAAATAAGAATAATTAATTATAATCACAAGAATAATTAAAAAACAATCGCTGATCCCCGAGAGGGCAAGTGCAAACGGGACCCTAGACCCATGCAAGGCACTGCCCTGTTGTTACTTACAATTACAATTTCAATTACAATGCTGATGAATAGCTTATTTTACCCTTGAAAAAAAATTAATTCAAAGCCTAGATGTACGTTAACAAAAAAAGTGAATAAAAAAATACAAGAAAGTGGATGTGTTAGGCACAGTCACTTCAACCTGTGACTTAAGCACAGAATTGTCCTTCCGTCCTGACACAACAGGGTCCAACAGTATCCACCTGACATAGCCCCTTTTTCTGGAAGAGGTCACTTCCTAGAGTTTTCCACCTTGACCCGCAAGACTGATTACTAACAGTATTTTGCATAAATGGTCCCTTATGGGAGGTCTTGCTAGCTGCAATCATGACTGTGAGAACATCCCTTCAGCTATTTAATTTACCTTGGCATTGAGTGGACAAACAGTGAGTCCAGAAGTGAATAAAGTGTCTTCATCAACCCATTCTGCGGATCTCTGAAAAAAGGAAGAAGGCAATATAAAAACAGTCACAACTCCAAGAACGTTTTCAGGCAAACACCAGAGGGACAAATCAATGTGTCTGTATTATGGAGAAGCTCATATTTTTTAAGCTTTCTATAGGGTTCTCTTTAAGTGCTGGCAACTGGCTAAAAAACCGACTAGGTTTGAGCCACGTACTTTTTGGGAAAAAGGGTAAAGCAAGGCCGAATGCAAGCCTGAAATTAACTACAGAACTTGATTGCTAAGCCGCCTACATTTACATCCTAGCTGTATACTTTAAAACTTAGTGAGAACCATGAGCTCAGTATCTTTTGACAGGGGGCGCCTGTATCATAGTAGTATCAGAGGGGGAAAGGGTATGACCAAGACTTAAAAGTCCATGAAATCTGAGGCAAGAACTGGCCCCCATGAAGATTTCTTAGGAATTTGCCACAAGTCCCTTGCCTAATCTGGAAACGTCTGCATAGGAAGCAAGTCAAAACAAATTTCGTAATAACTTTTGGTACAGAATATAACATGGTGATATAGATGGTAAAAACATGGATGAAAGGGAGACTGCAATGCAATTATGTGACGATATTGCATTATCCAATCAGATTTTAGTATTTACATGTGCGCGCTCGGGCTCGCTTTGTCACAGTTTACTGTCATGGCTGCTTGTGAGTTCACTATGTTCTGATTAAACAAGTTGAAGTTTAAGAACGTGAGCCAATTCTTTATATGGTGTCAGAAGTAAACGGCCAGAACCGCGTTTGGTCAAGACAAGCAAGTTTTCATTGATAAATTCGCAGCTTAACACACTGAAGTCGTCGAAATCTAGTCAAATATGCCGAGTGATGGTGATGCGAATTCAGGCGCTACCGCGTCCGCTACCGCACCTTCTGCAAGTATTATGGCTTCTTCATTTATGTGCAATGTATCTTTACCGCCGAAACTGGAAATACACAGTGGAAAATTGTCGAAAGAGTGGAAGCAATGGCGACAAGTATGGGATGCTTACGAAGAGGTGACCGACCTTCGAAGTAAAACGAGCAGCCTTCGCGTTGCAACGTTTATCACCTGCATTGGTAAAGAAACCATCGAAATCCATAATGGTCTACCTTTTAGAAGTGAAGAGGAGAAATCCGACATAACCAAGGTCCTGGAATTGTGGGAGACGCATTGCATTGGCAAAACCAATATAATTTACGAGAGATACAAATTCAATAACCGTTCTCAAGAACAAACAGAATCCATCGATACGTACGTGACAGCTTTGCGAGCTCTCGCCGAAACTTGCGAATTTGGAACCTTGAAAGACCATCTTATCCGCGACAGAATTGTGTGTGGAGTCCGAGAAAATGCTGTTAGGAGGAAATTACTGCAAGAATCTGGTCTTACTCTGTCAAAATGTGTGGATATCTGCCGAGCCGCGGAAGCTACGTCGGCACAGCTCAAAGAAATGGCACCGAGCCAACAATCGAGTGAGGTTGATTTGGTCGCGAAAGCAGAGCATAAAAAACCAAATTCGCGCAAGGAAAAGAAGAAATCTCCTAAAGATTAGCCCGTCGAGGAATGCAAGTTTTGTGGCCGTCAGCATGAGCGTAATAGAGCGAAATGTCCCGCGTATGGTCAAATTTGTTCTTCCTGCGGAAAACCTAATCACTTCGCTGTAAAATGTGGAAAGAAATCCAGCGATTCCAAGAAGCCTTCTCAGAAATCCAAGCATAGAAAGGTCCATCAGCTTGCCGACAGCGACGACGCAAGTTACTCGTCTGAAGAAGAAATTTTGTCTGTGTCCTCTCAAAACGCTGTCAATACTGTGGAAATGTCGGAATTCAAGAGTAAAATATTTGCACACATCGAAATTGAAGATGTGTTAGTGAAGATGCAAGTCGATTCAGGAGCCTCGTGCAATGTGTTACCTCGTAAATTTCTGCCAAAAGATACTGTGGTTGCCACAACCGAAGTAAAATTAACCACCTACTCTAAAGCTAGTCTGAAGGTACTGGGTGTGACAAAAATCCAGTTGCGTAACCCGAAAAATCAGAAGAAGTACTGTGTTCAGTTTGTGGTCATTGATAAAGATTACACTCCACTCCTTGGTTCTACATCAGCACCGGAGATGGGACTGATCACCGTTCAGCATGAAAACATCCTAAATGTTAATGAAACTGTGGTTAAAACTGACTGTCAAGGTCTAACCATGGAGGAAGTTACTGCTTCTCACAGTGACGTATTTAAAGGCCTAGGATGTATGGAAGGAGCTCTTCACCTGGAAGTAGGTATGACTGTTGCACCTGCAATTCTGCCTCCTCGTCGTGTGCCTCTAACATTGAAGAATAGGTTAAAAGATGAGTTGACTCGCCTGGAGAAAGCAAGTGTTATAATCAAGGAAGAAGAACCAACCGACTGGGTGTCTAGTCTAGTTGTTACAGAGAAACCAGACGTGAAGCTTAGAGTATGCATTGACCCTCACCATCTCAATAAAGCCCTGAAAAGAAGTCACTATCCGCTTCCAGTCATCGAAGACATACTCCCTGAGTTAACCAATGTTAAAGTGTTTTCAAAAGCAGACCTTAAAGATGGCTTCTTGCAGATACAGTTAGATGAAGAATCCAGCAAGCTGACTACATTCCAAACCCCTTGGGGCCGGTACCAATATTTGCGAATGCCTTTTGGAATTTCTCCTGCACCTGAATACTTCCAAAGAAAACTGGATCAGAATTTAGAGGGCCTGAATGGAATATACAAAATTGCAGATGACATCCTTATTACAGGCCGTGGTGCAAGCATTGATGAAGCTGTGAAAGATCATGATGCCAATTTACTGAAGCTGTTAGACAGGTGCAGGGAGCGAAATTTGAAGCTTAACCCAGAGAAGCTACAACTGAAGTGTTCAGAAACGCCCTTTATTGGTCATGTCCTTACACCTGAAGGAATGAAACCCGACCCAAGGAAGGTTGATGCCATACTGAAAATGGAAAGACCAAACGATGTAGCTGCAGTTAGAAGACTGGTAGGCCTAGTGAACTACCTGTCCAAGTTCCTAAGCAAGCTCTCAGAACTTTGTGAGCCACTGAGAAGATTAACTCACAAGGATTTTGAATGGAGTTGGTCAGCAGTACAAGAAGAAGCATTTCAAAGTATCAAGCATGCTGTCACTTCAGCTCCAGTCCTGAGATATTTCAATTCTGCTGAACCTGTGGAAGGTCAGGGAGATGCATCTTCTAGTGGTATAGGATTTGTGTTGATGCAGAATGGGCAACCTGTATCATACTCAAGTAGAGCTCTCACAGCCAGTGAGAAGAACTATTCTCAAATAGAGAAAGAACTATTAGCCCAAGTATTTGGAGTAGAGCATAACCATCATTTTGTCTATGGTAGAAGAGTTGTTCTTTGGTCTGACCATAAGCCATTGGAGACTATTTGCAAGAAACCACTAGCATCAGCACCGAAACGACTCCAGCGCCTACTCCTGAGACTACAACAGTACGATGTTGAGATCCGTTACAAGCCAGGTCCTGAAATGTATCTAGCAGATAATTTGTCCCGTGCTTACCTGCCAACCACGACCGCTCCTCTACTGAAAAAGAGGCCGAGCGAATCCATGCTGTCGATTTCCTAGCTATTTCAGAACCACAGCTTGTAGAGATCCAGCAAGAAACAGCTGCAGATCCTGTCCTACAGTCCCTCACCCAAGTTATCTTAAAGGGTTGGCCAGAGAAGAAAGATGATCTGCCAATAGAACTTCACCCCTACTTTGACGTCCGGGAGGAACTGACAGCCCAGGATGGAGTTCTCTTCAAAGGTCTTCGATGCCTGATTCCATCAAGCCTCAGACCTAAGATCCGTGAGCGTCTACATAGTGCACACACAGGTATTGAAAGCTGTCTTCGCAGGGCTAGAGAAATTGTCTATTGGCCTGGCATGCCAGCTGAAATTAAAGATTACATCTCCAAGTGTGAAGTTTGCGCCAGCTACAAGAAAGAACAGCCCAAAGAACCACTGATCTCACACAAGATCCCAAGCCGCCCCTGGGAAACAGTTGGTTCCGACATCTTTCACTTTGACAATAGCAGAGACTACCTCTGTACTGTGGATTACTATTCAAGCCACTTTGAGATCGACCCCCTCAAAGACAAAACTGCCAGCGAAGTCATCCATACCCTAAAGAGACACTTCTCAAGGCATGGAATCCCCAGTAAGCTGATGAGTGACAATGGTCCACCATTCAACTCCTATGAGTTTCAGCAATTTGCAAGCAATTATGACATGGAACATGTTACCAGTTCTCCCCATTACCCACAGAGTAACGGGAAAGTAGAAAACGCCATCAAGACCGCCAAGAGTTTATTGAAGAAATCTAAAACTGCAAGATCAGACATCTACCTAGCCTTACTAGAGTGGGGAAACACGCCCTCTGAAGGTCTACAGAGTTCCCCAGCATAAAGGATGTTCGGGCGCCGGACTAGAACACTGATACCAACTACCAGTGAACTATTGAAGCCCAAAATAGTGGAAGATGTCCCAGGAAAACTCTTCAAGAGGAAACAGCTGCAAGCAAAATACTACAATATCAGTGCCAAAGAACTACCACCCTTAAACAATGGAGAAGTTGTGCGTGTGAAGCCAACAGATAGATCTGGCCGATGGTACAAGGCACGAGTAGAAAAGCAAGTTGATGTGAGGTCTTATGATGTGAGAACTGAGGATGGGCGAGTTTTCAGAAGAAACAGGAGACACCTCAGAAGCAGCAAAGAGCCAGTACGTTCTAGTAGCGAACCTGTGTCTCTCAGTATGCCAGAGAGAACGTTCACTGCCCCACTCCCCCCTAACGAGCCAGTGCCAGGAACTTCACAGGAATTTCCACCTCCTAAAGAGGCTGCTGCTGCAGAGAAACCCAACACAAGTCTAAATCCTGCAGATGTTTCAACGCCGTCTATGCCTGTAAAGCCAGTTGGTTTGCCAGTTACTCGCAGTGGTCGGACCTCCAGACCACCTAGCCATTTGAAAGACTTTGTTGTATCCAAGTGACTTTGTTTAAGCTTTTAACTAAGACATTGTTTGAAAGACACTGTGTTTAGAGCGTTCAGTGACATCATCTTTTTAGTGCTTGGCTAGTTGTCTGTTTCTGTTATGTTATATCTAGTTTGTACACTTTCTTTGTAAACAAGGAAGGGTGTGACGATATTGCATTATCCAATCAGATTTTAGTATTTACATGTGCGCGCTCGGGCTCGCTTTGTCACAGTTTACTGTCATGGCCGCTTGTGAGTTCACTATGTTCTGATTAAACAAGTTGAAGTTTAAGAACGTGAGCCAATTCTTTATAAATTACACCCTAACTCTTTGATTGTCTAACATTAGGCTTAATTCCAGGCACCCCTTTGATATGATTATCTGAGGCTCTGCGAGCAGAAGGGTCAGTTTCTTACCTGTACTGTTCGAGCCATGTACAAAGCTATCAGTGCACCAACAGTAAATCCTAAAACCTACAGGTGCAGGGCAGCAGAAAATATCAAATAATTAATTCTTGTCAGGGTGTTACACAGGGCGCAGAGGTGTTATTTGTCTCTTTATTATATCATACAGTGTAGCTGCTGTTATTCGTCCACAGTCATTACCTTCAGTGGTTTTCCGGAGCATTGGATAATATTTAACCAGGTTTGTAAGATGATCGCATGACGGTTTGCTTGAGTCAAAGGGAATGTGCGGTATCAACTGTAAAATTTAACTACAATCAACAACCAAGGTCACAAATAACTCCTCTGTGCCCTGTGCATGTTACACATGTATCTTGCTATACACTGCTTATGCTGGTAAAGGTTTCGGCTCCCTACTGTGTGCCCAGCGTACCCTTCAACCCTTTAAGCCCCAATATCCACATACAAATTCTCCACACTGATATTCGTACATTTACTTAGAGATATGTTGAGAGAGTTAAATAAAAGATCAAAGCATTTTATCTTTGGTGATCATTTAATTAATTCTCATAACCATTTCTCTTGACAATGTATGGATATTGTTAGGGAAAAATTGATGTTGGTCACCATCGGGACTTAAAGGGTTAATCCATGTACTAGTATGCATATGATGGTGCCTGGGCCCTGCACACCATGACAGGGTTGTCATGGTTACAAGGTGCACTCAGCTGCAGTTCTTGGCTCCACAAGCCTCTTAGGTACTTCCCCTCCTTGTGCTCCTCTTTTGGTCAGTTAAATTCAAAGGATAAATATTACCCATAATCTGCCTAATGGAGTGTTTCCCCTGCAGAAAAACAATCGCTTCCTCCAACAAGGTCAAGTTAGTACATTGCTAAAAAGAGCATGGCACCTAAATAACAGACATGTACATGTCAGCAGCCTTAATTTCAAACCAGCATATTACACGTCTTTGAAGACTGACAAGTGAATATGTACTGGTATACATCATTCTGCTCACCTTTTTTCCAAAGTATTTCTTGCTTAGTGCGGCAAATCCAAGAACAGTGATCAGACAAGAGCCAATACTGGAGAGATACAGCACCCTTTCAGCTACAACAAAACCAACTGTGAAGAAGACATTTGATGCTGGAAGGAATGGAACAGTAAGGATAGCAAGTCACATGGTTAGAATCCTGAAAAAAAGAAGATTATCTCTCTTGTCAAACACAACATGCAATATGAACTGCAAATGCAATGTGGCACGATGTACATGTGTTATCAAGCACAGAAAATTGATGCTTGCATGATTGTATTATTTAAAGTTGGTATGATCATGTTTGTAGAATTTAGACCAATTTAGTTTTCCATTTCTCCCACACAGACATTCTAAGGACTGCATCACACATTGACAGTTTTGCTCCATGACTGTTGGGGAGGACTGCATTACGAGCCAAAAGAATATCTGCTTGGGAGGCCTATTAATAATTATTCCAACACATAGACAATTATTACTGGAAAAAAATTAAGAGCCACAGGACCAAAGTACTGTTAAGTAAATGCATGTGAATCTTAACAACCTACAAGTTGAACAGTTAAGTAAAAAACAAGATGTTGATATATGTTGGTCCAAGAATTAATTCACTTTGCATTCACATCAGAAAATTGACTGGCTCAGCTTAATTAAGGCATTCTCCCTCCCTTGGTGTTTGTGCCAGATAAACTTGAAAGTGATACAAATGTGCTGGTGGCCTACAACTACATGGTCTGCTATCACATTTCTTATCAGAACAAAGTTAACTTTGTATTCAGGTTACAAAATACCAGAATGGAATATCACACCACATGAATTAAATTTGTATTCAAAACTGGAATGAACTCATTCCAGAATGACTTGTGTAGGAATGAAACTTTGTCTTTGTATTATTAAGTAAACATATACAGAGTAATAAAGTTATGGAGATGGGACGGACTCATTTCAAAATTAAAGTATTCTGTAAATAGCCCCTAAAAGATCCTTACCGTTTTATTTGCAAATGCCTCCCACATAAACAGTACGCAAGTAGCAGGAGAAGCACAGTCCACAGGGCAACAATGCAGAGTATACGTGGATCACTATATGTGTTGATTATTGGCACACAACCCATTGACCAATCAAAACACTTACTTATGGCTGAATAAATTTTAATTGTTACATATCGATATTTAAGATTTTTATGCTGGAAGTGTATATATTCTTATTGTTTCTCTTACTATAAATAGGTTTGTAGTTTTTTTTCATGCTTTTATTACTTTTCTGATTGAAGATCAGAGAGACGACGATATATAATTTACGTTTTTGTCTTCTCAAATTGTTTGTTTATGGTTCGTTGATTCCCGTGTTAATTTCCTGGGCCCTTAAGAAGAGCACTAAACACTCAACAAATTTATCGCAGCAATGTCTTAAAAAAACAACAACAACAACAACAAGCTCGAGCTGCTTGTTTACATTAAGCTTGTCACGTGCACATGCTTATCACGCAATGCACAATTTACCGGTTTCCATTATTTGCCCATATAAAAAATATGTTGCATCTAAGCTTTTCGATGAAATTGACATTTTCAGCGAGAAAATGTCAGTAAAACGTCGTCGCAAAATCGACCGAATTAGTTGATATTATTGGATTTGCTTGGAATAATGCATGGGCTATGAACACACGTGTTGTACTTGAATGGGAATGAGGTTCGTGTATTTTTGTAGAAAAAGTTGCTTAATTATTTAATTTAAAAGTATATAAAGTAATGTTAATTATTAAATTAAAAAACTAATGACAAAATATACATAAATAATTTAGTGTTATCTCCTAAAACTCTCTAAAATTCCCTAAAAAACTTTAAAATATTTTAACCGCTGACAAGTTGAAGTGTAGATGACTCTGATGAAAAACTGCCGATTTGTTGTGCTCAGTGGACAGTACTCTAGACACTGTTGTAGCATATATGTGGACTGAGCCCTCTCTTGGTTGGTAGGAATTCAAAAAAATAAAAACGTTGAAAAAAAGTTTTTTTTTTTTGCATTCCTACCAGCCAAGATAAATCTCTATCCAGTGGATAATGCAATTAGCTCATACCTATCCGCTGGATACTGATTTATCCGGTGGATAGCGCTATTTAACGTTTGAACAACTGGGGCCTGACGAAAAACAAAAAAAATTCCCGCGACACTGGACAAGGCGATGACGTGACGTGGCACTGCACTGGTCATTTACCCCTCCAAAGGAATAAAGTGCCATCGCAAAATTATCCTGAAACAGATCGCTTTCTAGAATTTCCAACACACCTGATGAAAAACGAACACTATATTTTTCTCTAGTCTATCCATACCTTTTCTACTGCAACTTAGTTTGCGCCTCTTCATACAGAACTAACCTTATTCGTCTTGAGATTTTACAGAAACGAATGATCAGAACTATAGCTAAAACCACTTTCGAGGCACATACTGATCCAATCTTTCAAAATCTTGGTATCTTAAAATTTCATGATATATACTTACTACAACTAGGCTTTTTCATGTACTCCTATCAAAACCATACTCTTCACTCTTTTCATTGTAAATTTACCTTACAAAGTCAAATTCATTCGTATAATACAAGAAACTGGTGTAAAATTTCGTCTGCCTTTCTGTCGTACTCGAACCAAACAGTTTTCCGTTTTTTATCAAGGACCTAAATTTTACAACACCTTAAACACCAACATCATCAACGCTTCCTCACCTTTCTCCTTTAAAAGAGCACTTAAGGCATTTTTTGTAATAATTATAAGTATACTCCAACAAAAATCTTGAGAAAAAGCCTTTTAATATTCAACATTTGTAAACTTCCGTGATATTGATTAGTTTAATTTTTCACCTGATATTATATTGTATCCGTCGCCGTAATTTTTATGCCATCTTCGAAAAATTGTAATTGAGGAGGCCTAATTAACATAAGCTCTATAGTTTCTTTTAGGCCTCCTCGCCATCTCTTCCCACATTTTTTTTTTTTTGGCATCTTTTTGCAATTATTGTAATCGTGTGGCAAATAAATAAAATACCTAAATACCTAAAACACAAAAAGTTCCCGCGAAACGGGAGAAGGATTGGATAGGAACACAGTCCAGTCCTCACACTCTCCAAGTCCAAAATGGCGCGCCAGTTAATTTGATAATAATAACAATTGCATCATCTTAATGCAAGGTTTTGTTTGGGTTGTTTTCTTTAAAAAAGCAACAAAAGCGTTTTTGTTATCCAGCTCTCTTAACTGTGGATGGATGGTTTCATTTTTTCAGCTCTTAAGGACTCGGAAAATCAGAGGTCACCTCGATACTGCTCACTGAAGCTCGTATTTGTTTATATACCGTATTTATTCGAATAAGCGCCCAACCTCGAATTAGTGCCCAGCCTCGAATAAGCCCCCACCACCACTCCCTCCCCCTCCCAATCAAACTCAAATAAGCGCCCACCCCCACCCCCACCCCACTCACTTGAGAGACAATGAGATTGAAATTGAAATTGAATAAGTACTAATGAGAGACTCCCCGTGGACGGCGTTTTCTTCAGAGTATTTTACAGAAACCTTGCGTTGTTACTTCTTCGCGTTTTGTTATAATAAATAAATAATAATAATCTTTATTGAGGATATCAATTTCACTGATAAGTGATTTACAAAAGAGTTCTCAAAAATTAAAAAAGAACAAAAAGGAAAAATAAAGACTAATATATGAATATATAAAAATTAAACTAAGAACTATTTACATTTCTCAACACTCTTTTAAAACTAGCTAATGATAGGCTTTGTCTGATTGAAAGGTCCAATTTATTCCAATCGTTTGAGGCAAAGTTTGTCGAGGTCCAATGGCTCCAGTTCCTATTAGATGCACTCTTACGAATATTGTTTTTACATCTAGCATTATAATCATGTTTATCCTTATTGAATTCAATATTAAAACGATGTGAAAATAAGTTATTCAAACATTTATAAATAAAAGTTGCCCTATGCTCGGCCCTACGTCTTGCGAGAGTTTTCCAATTCAGTTTATTCAGGGCCTCACTAGCAGATGATCCAATAGGCAAATCTAAAATTATTTTTGCAGCTTTATTGTATTGTTATTAGCATTTACTGTTTTGTTGCAAAATAAACATACTACACTTGCTGAAAGTGGTGAAAATTTAATACGCGCCCAGCCTCGAATAAGCGCCCACTCTCAAGGTCCAAAAATTTAATAAGCGCCCAGGGCGGTTAATCGAATAAATACGGTAATCTATGTATGTATGGTCATGCTCCTTTGCTGATGGGTATTTACAACAAACATTCGGGCTATTATAAAGTCAGACGAAGATTTAACAATTAATGAATGAGGCTGAGTATCTTATGAAGAATTATGGAGATCGAGGAGGGTGTTATCCGTCGAGGCCGTCCTCCGAGATCTCCATAACTCTTCATATGATACGAAAGCCGAATTCAATAATTGTTTTATTATTCATTCAAAATAATTCTTAGTTTAAAAACGTAGCTAAAACAAGCTTACCTGCATCGATGTTATTAAGTTTATCTTCGATAGTTTACGTTTAGGTTTGTCCAGCTCCGTAAATATTCTCCAAATAGCAGATGTCGCCCTCCGAGTTGTCTTCTTGCTGTTTTTGCTATGTTTTAGCCATTATTTCGCATAGTTCCAGCTGTAGCTCTTACTCTTGAAACGAGTGAAACGTCCGCCATTTTAGTTTTTACAACGAAAACACCTCAATCTCGTCCCCAGGTCTTCTCTGTTAACGGTGCATTAACCTGTAGAAGGCTGCATTTTTGATGCCATTTCCTCGTTAAACACAAAATTCTTCCAAATTTGATCATCAGTAACTGGTTACGGTGAATTATGCGTGTGCTTTTAGCCAATCAGAATTGGGGAAATATTTTGAATGAATAATAATATATATTAACGAACGTTTTGTTAAGCTAACTTTATCTGGTAAAAATATAAAAAATGGGCCTGACAAAATATGGAGACTTTCCATGCTTGGAGTAATGCTTAAAAATATGACATGAAACTGAATATAAATCAAAGAAAAATTTAAGCATCTTGTAAAAAGATCGTTATGTCTAGGTCAGAACATCATCATTTGTGTTCTACGATGGTTACTAGGTTTTCAAAGGAAAAAATCACCCTTTTTTGCTAAATCATGTGTTTGTTGTGCTAATCAGAGACCCGTTTAGATCAATTTTAAGGTAAGAGTCGGTGTATTTCTAAACAACGAAACTGATTTGGCTTTGACAATTCATTTTCACGTACCAAATACAGAATAAGGGCTTCTTGTCAACAATTTGGTTTGTTTATGGCCTGAATTATGCTCAAAATTCCATTTTTGCATGTGCGAAAGTTCTAAGGCAGTTGATCTCGAAGCGATGTAATTAAAACATAAGGTAGTGTAAGGTTACTTTTATGCCTTATGCTGATTAGAGAATGCATTGTTTTCGAGTGTTGAAATGTGAATTGATCTGATTTACTAATCCGGGGCCGCTTTGTTCAAACAAGGTTAAGTTAAACGAGGGCTACTCTCGATTTTCAATTCTGTTTTAAAACTTAAAGATGAAGACTCCTGTAAATTCCTGTGAATCTTAACTTTGGCTGCCCCTGTGCGACAAAGACGTGAAACTAATTGTCTAATTTCACGTGTTATGGGGAACGTATACAAGCGACGACAATTGGAAAAGGACTCTTAATTTTCGTCAATAAAAACAACCGTGCTAATTTTCTGGGCCCAGTTCTTCGAAGGCCGATTAGCGCTAATCCGGGGTTATATTTTAATCCGCGTTTCTTTTCCTTTTATTCAAAAGCATTTAGCGTAAAACGGTGGCCCATATCTGCGAACACAACAAACAGTTCTTGAAACACAACAAAATATTCGTGGAACACAACAAACACTTTTCCAAACACAAAACGGTATTAACTAAACACAACAAAAGTTTATGGAAACACAACACGGATTATTGAAACACAACACAACATTTGCAAAACACAAAACAAAATTCTTGTTGAATGGCCTGATACATTTCGCCAACATTACTGTTCGTATTCCTTCTTCTAATCCGTGTACTCGCGAAGCCTATAGTTCAAGTACGCATAGACATTCCGATGCATGGTACTGTTCTAAAAAGAGTAATATAACCGAGTAATCAAACCCACGCTGAAAATAATGATGTATGAGAACCTTCTCTTTGTTTACGGCTTCTCCACATCTAGAGTAGTATTGGTGAGTTTCCTTCGAGCTCTTCTCATCAGTTCAAGCGCTTAAAAAACACACCCATTCTTGCGACAGATTGCACATGCGGGGAAGGCTCATAACCATTCAGCCGTTGAGTAAATGTGGGTTCATGCTTTGTTTTGTAACAAATCCTGCATTACGTAGTAGGGAGAATTTTGTGTTGTGTTTTGCAAATATCGTGTTGTGTTTGGATATTATTGTGTTGTGTTTCCATAAATTTAACCTTTGTTGTGTTTGGTTAATAGCGTGTTGAGTTTGGGAAAATGTTTGTTGTGTTCCAGGAATATATTGTGTTTCAAGAAATGTTTGTTGTGTTTGCAGATATGGGTCACTGTTTTTAGACTTAATTTTTGGCCGCGAAGTGACCAAGCGAGCGACGAAGTCATGAGAGGACGAAGGGCTTTTTGGAAAGTCCAAAAAGCATTTTCCGGGATAATTTTCTCTATTCTTTTTAGAGCATCCGATTAACAAATCAGTGGCATAAGTTAATTAGCAAATCACATGCAAAAAAGATTAAACTGGATTACTTTTAAAGTTTCGATTCCATACCTGAATTCACATTTCGCAATAACCCTAGGTTATCTTAACCCACCTTTCAACAACCCTGCCCTAGTCAAGAAAAAAAATCCCTTGGGAAAACAATGAAGCTTTCCGTTGAGTCTATTTTCTTAGACTACGCTGAATCCTTAAAGTTTCCCTCATACCATGAGACAGCCAATATATAGTCATATGTGCATTGGCAGGGAAGGGCTGAGGAGATGATAGCGGAAAATTACTTGAAATAATAGTTTAAAGAGGTAAATATAGTTAACGTGTTGGAGCTCCTTCTTCCAGCAATTAACCCAGAAAGCCCTTCCAAAACGTTATTTGGTCTTTAACTACACAGGGTGACAGAGGTTTTTTCCCATTGGAACCCGCGAAAGCGAGTCGCTAAGCGACGAGAAAGAAATAATCTCTCGCCGACCAGGCTCTGGTTGTTCAAACGATGGATTGCGCAATCCACCGGATAAATCACTATCCAGTGGATGAGTGTTATAGGGAAACTAATTGCGTTATCCACTACATAAAGATTTAACCAGTGGATAGCTTTATCCACGTTTTGAACAACTGGGGCCAGTACTTTAGCACTTCGCTCTTTACGCTTCTCCATCGCCGCTGATGAGCGGGAAGACGTCTGGCATCCAGGGAACCTTCTATTGACTGTGCGCTTGATTTGACATCACTGCGCTTAAAATTGGCTCAAACATTTCTTGCACCCAAGCGGAATTTGTTTTTTCTTTCATGGCACAAGTTGATTGTTTTGGAGTTGTTATAACAGCTGTGATTAGTTTGTTGGATTCTTTGCGGCTGTTGTCATCAGCCAATCTCGTCTCAAGAGCCCGTTTTCTCTCTGGTCAGCACCAAAAACGCGTCAGGACACTTAACACATGGCCAAAAGGGATCTATGGAGACGCGATTAGTGATCAGCCAGTAAAATCACTACATTTGAGTAATGCCTACAAGTTTGTACGCTCTTCCATGGCCACCGAGGTCAAGGGTCTTAGGCGTTTCTTGTTTTAATCAATTAGACCACGTGGAAACAATAGCAAGGATGTATCGAATACTTGTTTGTTATTGTAACTTGCAATTTGCCGACAAATGTAATGAAAAATATAACTATGACAAAGGACGTTTTAGTTTTTTTAAAAAAAGAAATTACCGTAGGCCACCATGGCTTAACTGACAGACAAACAAAGGAGTACCGCGACGTTAATGACTTATCAGGTCATGCAATCATTCATTGGTCAAACTATGTACATGATTACTAATTTGAAATGAGAAATACTGAAGTATAAAGCAAGCCAAGTGCGGAACAATGTTATTTTAATCATACTGATAGCGTTACAGGTATTTCAGCCAGTCTATATATGTCGTAAGCATTTTGCAAAGCGTTAAAACAATAGCTAAATATGTAATCCCTAGATTCTTGTTTAAACCCCTTTGTTTATAATGTACACTACTGCCAGTAATAAATACAGGGTAACTTGTAGTCAGAAATCCTTTGAAACTCCACCGGAGCATGGGAGTGCGGAGTCCGTGGAGTATAGAGGACGGGTAATTCTTCATTACAACCCGGCATTGCAAGGTTTTTTTTATGTATATACTGACTTTAAGTCACCCTATACTCTATTGAGAGTTTAAAGCCACGGGAGGCCCACTGAAGAAACACTTTTTTCCCTGAAACTGCCCTGAAACCCAGGGGCATCTAATTATAAGCGAGATTTCACCTTACAAATGCTGGGGCTAGGATCACAGCTTTTTTTTTTTGTACCCTAAATTACCAAGCTGGATGTTTTAAGGCCCTTTCGTTACAGTTTTTTCTTCTTTTTTGAGGCTCTCTGTTTCTCTCTCTTTTTTAAGGTACGTTTTTTTTGTCATGGAACTATCTCATCCAAAGGCTAGAGCTAATGCTAGTTTATATTTTAAGAAGGGTACTTAACCCGATAACTGTCTTCTAAAAACATTAAAAAAAAGTTAGTTTTAACTGCAAATCTGAGCCCGTAGAGAAACTAAATGGTTATTATATGATAAATCTGTGGGTGCTTAATAAATCTGTAAATTCAGTTTCAGCCCGAAAGTTTTCAACGTTCTGAATGACGAGCATCTTTTGCATTGCATTGTCGGTGAAAGGGTAAGATATTACGTCACTCGTTTACGAAAAATTGGCTGTGCACTAAAAACAACTTCGGTGCAATCCAACATGGCGGTTGATCTTCTCAGATAGTGGCTAACTGTTAAGGTTTGTCATTCAGTTAAAACCTTAATTGCTTTATACTTCTTTGATCTCCTCCGTTGATTGCTGGAAGTTTTACTCAGTCCCGTTTTTCTTGGCCTGAAAGATTAATCTATAAATAGCCTAGTTAAAATCTAAAAACGCTATAAGAGAGATTTACATCCCTGGGTGATGGGCTCCTGATAACATCTGAAGGGCCTTACCGTTACACTTTTTTTTCTTTCTTTTTTTTTTAATGCTTAAAGCTCTTTTTATGTTTGTTTTAATTCTTTCAGTATTTTCTTAGCTTAGTTTCTAAGTCAATAACTATGCATTTACTGTTTATACTCGTTCCGTCTTAAACTGTCCGATTATTGGGGATGCTCCTTCTTCTCCATATCAATCAGCACTAGCTTCAGGAGGCACGTTGTAATACGGATGATATTCATTGTGTTTGTTTACATTCAAATATGGTGCATCCCTTTCCATTATCGCCTCCATTTTTTCAATCAAACGATAGAAACTGGGACGAATGTAAGGGTCTTCGTTCCAACATTCAGTAATCAGCTCATATCTGTTATGAATGGAGAAAAAAAAAAGAACCATTCAATGCTTAGTAGAGCTCCAGTCAATTAATAGACAGTGTCAATAAACCTCTTTATAGCTTGTATGTTTTGATTTCCCAAAAGAGGTCCCAGGGGAATTTTACCGCTAGACATGAACTGTATTGGCAAAACAAAACATACAAGCGAAAAAGGTCTATTGGAATTAAAGAAATTTTTTTAGTAGAATGTATAGGCTTCTTAGCTTCATGACTTTACAGGGAGGCTCCACCCTGAGGTCCAATTCCTTTTATGCAGCATTTTTCATGACAGAAAAGGTACCCCTTTCGTATACATTCCTTTCCTGCCTACCCTGAAAAAATGGTACGACTACTTCACTTTTTAAGCCATTAAGCCCTTAACATTAAGCATACAATAAAGGCACCTCTGTTTAAAATATCTTTTAGTTTAAATTACCGAAGTTACAAAATTTCCTATCATTTCAAACATTTTAGCTCGTGAAATTCCTACCTTTCCATATACATGTGGCCTAAAAAGATACTCCTTTTGGGTGAAGCTTCCACGTAAAGCGCATTAAAATGGGCTCTTGGAACGTTTTGGTTATCACGCGATTCTCTATTCCTTCATCCAGCCATTATTATGTAAAAGAAAAGAACTTTAACTTTATCCCTTTTAATTGCTGAAAAATGTATTCCTTTTGAATACGAATAAATACAGACTAGAAAATTTTCTCGACTTTTTCACAGACAGAAAATCTTATCTGGTCCTCTTAAGTCATTTTACAGACCGAAATGATAGATTTCCCTACCCTTTCATATACTTCGACTAGCAAAATTCCTATACCAGAAGACTGACAGAGGTACCCCTTTTGGGGGGTGCCTCCCTAGTACATGGAGTACTCTCCACGAACCCAGGAAAGAGATTAACCTAATCACTACTAATGATGCCTTTATTGACCATAAAGCCAATGGATCAAAAGTTTTCCCCTGCCGTCCGTCTGGTCAGTATTTAATATGATCAAAGAAAGCGTTAAAATATTTGACGAATTCGTATGCTGCACCGTTCGGTGTGAAATGTAACTGGGCAGACGCACAGAAAAATCGAATCTGTTTGTTAAATCTAAGACCAATCTAATCAAGAAACGTACACGTCATCGGAGCACATGTCAGGCCTTTCCATGCGATAACCAGTACCGAGCAGTCGATACAACTCTGAGTTGGTCAGCGTGGGGTATGGTACGCCTCCTGACAATTGCGAGAAAAAAAACAAATGATTACATATCAGCAACTGAATACATGCAATTTTCCATTAGATAGATTTCTATTAAAGATGCCTTCGTCGATTGTCACTCCTCCTCATATAAACTCAACAAGGCCATTTTGCAAAAATGGTTGATTGAATGGAGGTCTGGTATAGAGCCAATGCAGTTAAATGTGTAATGAAAGAAGGCACTCCAGGGTGATTAACAATAAGGCTTCTCGTTTCCAGTCATCAAATGTTCGCAAATTTTTAAATTTGACATATCAAAATATGTATTGTCACGTACGGTTATCATCTAGGAGATTTACTTGTCTCAAATGCACTTAAAACAGAGCCCAGATCAAACAAGAAAATTCAAACTTGCCGCAAATGAAACATTATAAAACATTGTTTTCGCCCTTCCTGGAGGCAGTAACCTTGATAACAATCGTAACAGTTAAGCCACATCCCACCATGGCAAAGCGGGGAAGGTGAGTTAAGGCACGGTGCCCTTAATTCCCTTGGAGAGCTCAAAACTTTGCAGTGTAAAACCATTATCCTGCGGGTGGTACATGAGTTTTCAACATTTTGACATCATTTCTACGGTCGATAAGAGTCATAGATAATGAAAAATGCTTTTTTGATTTGTCAGTCACCTCAAATTTAACATGACAACTATAAACTACAAAATTACTGTCCACTCACCCAAGGTAGCCATTTCCCAAAGAACAACACCAAAAGACCAACTATGAGAAAAACCAGAGAGGTTATAAATATGTACAGTTTCACGGCATTTATAGTTTGTTTGCTGCCCACGGAGCAGCCCAAAAATGTGTGTACTCTTGAGTTTTGGGTGTAATTGGAAAACTGTTAAGGACTGGAAGAATCCGTTTTTAGCAGCTATATATTTCGACAGAGATGCCTTCTATACTATGATTCCATATTTGGGCAAACAATTTTCCGTGCTTCTAATTGGACAGCTAAAAACCGTAGGATGGTTATAAAAAACATATAACGAGATTTAGGCGCTTCAGAGTTGTATGCTTCTGTAATTTTGACGGCAAATACAATTTTGAGAAGTTATTCAGTAGAAAAGTTTCAATAGTTCCCTTGTCAAGGGAGCGGGAAAACTCATCACTCACACATCACTTTTGGTCGTGTAAACCCCTTGATAAAGTGATTCAGGGGCCATCCACTTTACAGGAAGTTTTCTGGACTTCGCTGAGCTGCTCACGTCTTCATAGATTTGTCTCATCAACCCAAAGTCTGACACTTTGATCTGGTTGTCATGACCAACAAGAACATTACGGGCAGCAAGGTCTCTGTGAACAAGATTGTTTTCGGCGAGATGATTCTAATAACAAATAAGCAACGAAAAAACGATTAAAATGATCTCAAAATATAATAACGGGGGTAAGGCGAACATTAAGTAGTTAGGCATAGATGAAAAATACAAATGGAAAGTAAATATCGGCACTGATCTAATCCAAAATATTTACGATCTGATTCATAAAGAAACGAATTTAGCCAAAACTGGGTGGACCGAAAAGAATTTTTTTTCCATATAAGCCATTTTAATGTACTCATATCTAGAAAAACAGCCAATATATTTATCCCATCTATTTCGTGTTTATAAAATATTGACTTTTGATTTCTTCTTTCCAAGTTATACTCAGAATCAGAATCCCAGCAATATAATCCAGAAAACAATGATAATTACCATTCCTTTAGCTATTTGCCAGGCAAATGAAAACAGTTGTTTGGTAGAAAAGTTCTCCTCTACGTCACAAGGATCCTCGTGTGACTCCTCTAGGTTTTCAGTTGAAAGTGGCATTGCAGAAGCTTGACTTTTTCCTAGTGATGTCGTTGGTCTGGTTAGAAGTTCTTTGTCAGTCACTTTGAATTCCTCATCCTAATTAAATCGATGAAAAACTATCAAATTTTTGGTTTAGCTTGAAACAGCACAGCTTTCAAGTAATTACTTTCCTTGTTAGTAAATAAGCAACTAGCGGATAAAAAGATAAAAATAACATAATTTGCTTGAGCCAGACAAGAGCCAACTTCAAAGTGACCAGTCTAGAGCTAGATAAAATTTACTTTGAGTCCAGAGTACCGTTTTCAAGTCTAGGAGGAATATCTATGCCCACAGTTTGATGTTTACCCAGAAAGCCTTGGCCACCTGCTGAACACTAAGTAGTTTAAGTATAGATGAAAAAATACAAATGAAAAGCAAATATCTGCACTAATCAGATCCAGATATTTTCGTTTAGATGCATAACGAAACGAATTTAACCAAAACTGGGTCGACCGAAAAGAACTTTTTTTTCCATATAAGCCATTTTAATGTACTCATATCTAGAAAAACAGACAATATATTTATCCCATCTATTTCATGTTTATAAAATATTGACTTTGAATTCTTCTTTCCAAGCTATACTCAGAATCAGAATCCCAGCAACATTATCCAGTAAGCAAAGATAATTACCATTCCTTTAGCCATTTGCCAGGCAAATGAAAACAGTTGTTGGGAAAAGTTCTCCTCTACGTCACAAGGATCCTCGTCTGACTCCACTAGGTTTTCAATTGGAAGTGGCATTGCAGAAGCTTGACTTTTTCCTAGTGATGTCGTTGGCCTGGTTAGAAGTTCTTTGTCAGTCACTTTGAATTCCTCATCCTAATTAAATTGAAAAAAAACTATCAAATTTTTGGTTTAGCTTGAAAGAGCACAGCTTTCAAGTAATTACTTTCCAGATAAGAGCCTCAGAATATATAAGTATTATCTATTAAAAGTAACTTCAAAGTGACCAGTTTAGAGCTAGATAAAATTCACTTTGGGTCCAAGGTACTGTTTTCAAGTCTAGGATGAAAATCCATGCCCACAGTTTGATGTTTACCCAGAAAGCCTCTGTCACCTGCTGATACAGGTCCTACTGACTAAAAACAACAAATACACCATTTTACTAGACGATTCCTTATATCAGCCATAGTTCTGGAAGTCACAAGCCCGCAACTGAAAATAGCTCAAGAGAAGGAAAACAAGACGCTGAAACGTAAATCCAAGACAGCGCAGAAAAGGTACACCATCGACGAAACACATTAGTGGCACAGGAGAACCAAGATCACGTTGTGTCCTTCTAATGTGAAACGTAAACAAAATAAGGTGCCCTAAAGGCAAATTCTTCTTTATTAGTGAATAAGTAATTATTATGGTGTTTTTGTTTTCGTCTTACATCTACTTCGGTGGAAGTCAATGAAATCACTTCAAGAACGGTATCTTTCTTGCTTTGTTGCGGAGACACTGCAATGTCTTCTTGGTCTTGGTGCATAGAATGTTGATCCTCCTTAACTTCATACTCATGAGCCAAACTTTGCTAAATGATTAAAGAAAATGGCGATGACATTTACATGTAGAAAAAATGTAACGCTATTGCAGGTTTTCACTGTCATGCTATTAAAAATAAAAATCAAAACCGTTTAATAGGTAAAGTCTAGAATCTGGGAAATGAAAGAAGGTAAATATACAAAGGCCCTCGCCAAGATTCAGGTCAATTTTTCATGCGCGAGAAATTCGGCGATTTTTTTTTTCCTACATTTATAGAGCTTTATATGGAAACGTAATGTTGGTGCCCATCCGGATAGTCACTAACACGGCAGCCGGAAACCAACAGAAACATGTGTCACGGAATTGTGCTACTTAAGGGTGAATTCATCTCTTGAGGAAATCATTAACATTGACATTAATACAATGACCATTCAGATAGCAAAATCCCCCCCAACAGAGTCACTTTTTCAGCCTTCATGGCAGCTCTCTCGTCCGCCATATAAATAGCCTGCGAGCAAGCTCTCCGGGGTGCTCTGGCGGCTGGACGGCAAAAGGAAGGAGAGTTTGTAGCTACGTCTCTGGAAAAAGAATAAGGCGATGCGAAATGCTGATTGGTGGAGATAACATTAGTAATGACTCCATTACCCTTGGCACGTGCTTTTCAATGTTTGTTTACAATCGTTTCCGCTTCGCGCTGATTGGCGGAAATCTGACAGCTCAGTCGACGAGGAGCCACATGCGAATTGGAGGTAGAATTCAAATTCCAGAGACGTAGTTGCAAGCTCTCCTTCCTTTTCCCGCCCCGCCGCCAGAGCGCCCCGGAGAGCTTGCGCGCAGGCTACCATGTAAAAGCCGCGTCACGCAGTTAACCTAATTAAGTAAGCGCCAATTAAATCGGCAACTTCCATAAAAATCGATTAAAGTCGATAATTATCGATTAGCAACAACTTTTATCTCTATCACGTTTTGTGGTATAAGAAACACTTTTGAAGGCAGAACCACAACGACAAACCAGAGAGGATCAGCTGGATCTTTAGTAGGCCTGATCAGTAAAATATTCAATACCAAATTTAGTCGTGTGATAAGCCTCCTTGATCCCCAAACCTCTCTCCGATTTTTCTAAACGTCTTTATAGTTAACTAATTCTTTCATAAAGAGGCGCTTCTCGGTTCCCAGGTCATTAAATAAAGAGACAACTTTTGCATATTACACCTGACTAGCGCAATCGATAAAAACCGATATCAGAAAATCAATTGTCAACGCTATCGTTTTTAACTATTTTAACGATATCATCGATTCCCTCTCAGGTTCAAAACCTAATAATGCATTACTTTAAAGAAAATTATTTTAGCAATACGCAGATGTTTTCTGCTTTAAATGATGATTTTCTCTCACATTTTTATCATGTTTTATGGGCATGCTACTTCTCTTTACATTTAGTTGCGGAGTTCATTATCCACTTTGTTTTGCATATTTACAGAGCGATTTAAATGATCCTTTCCAATATCCTTTTTGAGGAAGCAATTTAAGGGTCTTGCTGAAAAACTGTACACTGAACATTATCCTCACCACTTGAACTATATACATTGTTGGGTTCAACTTGAACAGTTTCCAGTGCAAGCTAGCTGAATCAGTTGTTTAGGGACGGACCATTAGAAAAGTGATGTGGGGGGTGGTGAAAAAGCCAAAAAAAAATTCATGCAAGGGAAAATGCCAAGAAAAAAAATTCATGCAAAGAAGAAGGTAAAGAAAAAAAATTCATGCAGAAGGAAGGTCCAATTGTGACTTTTTCAGAAAGTCTGAATTTTTTTCAGAAAGTCTGAGTTTCAGAAATCAACAATATTACCAGGCACAATGACCGCAGAAAATCAATATGCGTGTCACGACCTCTCAGTGTGAAATAAGCGGAAAAAATCACATTTGATCAGTCAAAACATTTTCCTCCACAGCATAATCTACCCGTGAGAGAAAAAGAAAACAGTATTGGAACAAGCAGCATTTTGGCATGAGGTATTAATAGGGACGGCGCAGGGGGTGGGGCTGGGGGGCTTTAGCCCCCCCACTTTTTTGGCTGTTGATGGTAGAACATTGAATGTTCAACTGGAAATATTTAAGGTGTTGATGAAGGACGGAGAATTTACCTGTTTTGATGACATTTTAGCCAAGATCAAGCAGCTTTCTGAAGCCTAAAAGTGTATTATAACTGAAATCATAACCCTATGTAAACTTCTTCTTGTAAGTCCAGCAACCAGTGCAGCAGGCGAGAGATCCTTTTCTTCTGCTTGGAGACTGAAAACGTGGCTACGCTCGACGATGACACAAACAAGATTTAGCAATCTGACAATACTTAATACCCACAAGCAGAGAACAGACAAACTTTGTCTTATAGATGTTGCCAATGAGTTTGCAGCTCTCAATGAAAATCGAAAAAGCAACTTTGGTACCGTCAAAGAATCCGACTTAAAAATGTCCGGGTGACACTCATCCGTTGCGTCTGTTGGGTTTAGCTTAGAAGTTAGTCTATTCATTTAAATTTAGTCAACGTGAAGGCCAGTTTGTTACTCGTTGTTTTATAAGAATTAAAAATTACCTTCACTTTTGGCAGTTTTAGATCCATTTCTAGCCATTTCAGAAGACTTCAATTTCAAATTTTCCTGGGGGAGCATGCCCCCGGACTAGTTGGCTCACGCTAACGCGTTCGCATTAGTCCCCCCACTTGAAAATCCGCTCCGCAGGCCCTGGCTAAAAGTCGTGTGTTGCCTACCGACCCCCTTTTTTACACTAAAAATGCTCAGGGAAGCCGTCCACTCCAAGTGGCTTCCTCCTCTCTCATTGTCTGTACATTTTCGAAAAGATTTTGCATTTAAGTGGCCTGTATCCTTATATGTTGTGAGTGTAGAATAATTTATAAAGCACAAAAACATAGATAATGAATCAAGATTTCACTGTTCAAAAAAAAGCAATATTTGTCTGAAAAAAAAAATTCGTGCAGAGGGGTTCACCTGAAAAAAAAATTCCTGCACAAGCAGTGAGCGAAAAAAAAAATTCGTGCAAGCTAAAAATTCCCCACTTTCCCCCATCACTTTTCTAATGGTCCGTCCCTTATAACTCTTTTTTATCCTGTCGATTGGCCGAAAATGTTTCGTAAGAATATTGAGTGTAATTTGTGAAATAAATTTCGCTACAAATTTAACCGTCTAAAGCCACATAAATAATGTACTTATGTTCGGAAACAACGTTCTTTGCCAATGTTAACCTAATTAAGTAAGCGGCCGATTAAAATCGACAACTTCGATAAAAATCGAGTAAAGTCGATAATTATCGATTAGCAACAACTTTTTCCCCTATTAATTTTTATCGATTTTCAATTTAATCAATCGCTCTTTATCGATTATTATTCATTCAAAATATTTCCTCGATTCTGATTGCCTAAAAGCACACATTTAATTGACCATAACCAGTTACTGATGACCAAATGTGGAAGAATTTTGTGTTTAGCGAGGAAATGACGTCAAAAATGCAGCGTTCTTGCAGGTTAATGCACCGTTAACCGAAAAGACAAGGTTGAGGACAAGGTTGAGTTGTTTTGGTTGTGAACTTAAAAAATGGCGGACACGCCACTCGTTTCAAGAGTAAGAACTAGGTAAAAAAAATAACTAAAAACATGGCAAGAACAGCAAGAAAACAACTCGAAGGGCGACATCTGCTATTTGGAGAATATTTTCGGAGCTGAACCGACCCTAAACGTGCACTATCGAAGATAAACTTAACATCGATGGATCGATGGAGGTAAGCATGAGTTAGCCATGGTTTTAAACTAAAAATTATTTTGAATGAATAATAAAACAATTATTGAATTCGCCTTTCGTATCATATAAAGAATTATGGGGATCTCGGAGGGTGTTATCCTCCTCGGAATATGGCCTCGACGGATAACACCCTCCTCGATCTCCATAATTCTTCATAAGATACTCAGCCTCATTCATTAATTGTTAATTATCGACTCTGTTGATTGCACTAGTCAGGATTACACGAGAATTCCTTTCATGAGCTACAAGCCTTAACCACGTTTAAGTTGAGTTAAGCAGTTTTTCCATATATAGTAGAAATAAACGTCATCTAAAATCTTTAAGCCCTCCTGGCTGACTTGTTTCATACTTCGTCACCGATTTGATAAGAAGTCGACGCTGTGCCCTCGCTGTTATCCTGTAGGAATGGGCTCATTTCCATGCTCAATTGTATTTTCTCCGCTTGCTTTATCTGTTTCTTAGCAAGTTCACTGACCTGTGTGGAAATGAATAAATTCGATCAGGAATCTAAGGGATATTCGAAAAGTCTTGCTAAGATTCAGGTCTGTGCGGTTTTTTCGTTTGCGAGGTATTCGGAGAAATGTGTTACCCAAATTTATAGAGCTTTGTTTTGAGACGCCAGCCATGTTGGCGTCCCTCTGAGGAACACAGATATGGCGACCGAAAACTAACAGAAACATTGCATAAAGCGAGTACTCATCTCAGCTCATAAACATTACACTTAATACTTATTCAAAAAACAAGGAGTGTTCAGATAAAAAAAAAATCTAAAAAAAAGATATGTCACTCTTTAACTTACAGTTACGTGACAGTTTCTGCTGCACCATTATTGTCGCGTCACGCAATATATTAGAATATTCAAAAGTCTGTCACAAAATGAAGAACCCTTTCGAACTGAAACTTTGTAGAAATACAAATTTTGAAGTATGATTACGTTACGTGCAAACCATTCAACAACAATCAAATGGGTAGATTAGATAGCTACAATAGGTCAACAAGACATAAAACAAACAAGCCCTCTGGATAATAAACGTTTTTAAGACAGAGCTAGTATGGAAAGTTAAACTACAGTTAATATACAAGCCTACATGATATCTGGTCTCTCCCTGATCTTTCAGAACCTCTTTGTCAGCATAACATCTCTCGGTAGCTTGAAGTTCTTCGATCTAAACATCAAGCAAGTTACAAAAACCGTTATTTACGTCTGCATGGCTTCAAGCGATCCTAGAGTCAAAAAGTTATTATCTCCATACTAGATTACGGCCCCTAATTAAAGGCACACCAGGTTTTATGGACTAAGATTCGTAAGGAGGATTTTAATACCACCCCTATCATTGTTACCTCCAAGGATAAAACACGTTTAAAATTATAATAATAATAATATAATTATTATTGTTAGTATTATCATTAAATGCTTTTATAATTTTGAAGTAACTGCAGTTGCTTAAATAAGTTGTACAAAATGTTCTGATAGCACCAAAATATATTCGTAATGTTGCCTCCCTATATCTGTTTCTCGATAATTTCGTTATAAACTAATTGTATAATTGTTCATGTTCTTTATACCTTTTTTCTTCTCCGGCGTAGCCACGTCAGCAGGTCACCACTGGGAACGTACTCTATAACCAGGAACATTTTCTCCTGAAGCGTGCAGCATCCAACCATGGATACAACGTTCTTATGTGAACCCAACAGTTTCATCTGTTCAATCTCAAACGTGAACTCTTCTTTCTGTGCTTCAGATGGATTATCTAAAGATAATTGAATAAATTGACATTACAACATAACAAAAGTAAATCGCGCGCTCTGATTGGTCAGTTAGCCATTACCATTTGCCCCCGGGTGCACGCCAAGAAACTGAGCTAGTGCGGTAAAATTTAGGCAAATTCAACAAATCTCCTCTTCTGACGGTAAAATACACCGATGAAATGCACAGATGAAAAGTGGAAGTTGAAGAAAATACTAAGCTGTCGTTTTGAAGGAAAAAAGACAAAAGATCAAACGACAAATTTGCCCTGGATGAATTAATCACTGTTTCCCTCGCGGCTAGAATCGCCTGTAGGAAAATCGAGCAAAGATTTAAGGTACATTTTGTGTGTTTTTTATAGAAGAGAAAGTCTGTTTGAATATAAATTTATCAATTAGCATGGTGTTATTGACTTTTTGGTCAAGCTGATGCTAAATTCAAGCAAATATTTTGGGAAACACGCTCAAATTCGTGACAATGAGCTTTGTTGTGAAGTTTTCATCGCATCGATTAAAAATTTTAGTTGAGTTTAAACGGACATATTACGCTGGAATAAGCGAATTTCATTTGAGTACAGAAACATGGGGTTTTCAAATAAATTTTTCAAAAATAACTTCTGTGTGTATTATTTTGTTCCCCAGTGTTCATTCATAACAGTCGTTCAGAGAACGGTCGAAAAACAACAGCTTCAGCGCCGGCTGTGTGTCGGTGAATTTCAGGTTCAACTTTAACTTTCATAGCTGGATTTCCCCAGACAGATTTCGATACAAAGCTATTTAATTTCTTTTTAAAATTAGTATTACCTGTTATTCTAAAGGAATTACAGTCAAATTTTCTCATTTCTACTTTACGTTTATTTAAAAAATTGTCACATAAATAAGCTTGATAATTATTTCATTTATTTAGTTTTAGCTTATTTTTTAGAGTCTTTTTAGTTGGTGTTTATAGTTGCAGCTATAGTTTTCCCTCAAAGTTTTTATCCTAATATTAAGAGCAAGAAGACAGATGCCATTCAGAATAACAACGAAAAACGTTTTAGAATTTACCTGAAGACGGAGAACGGTTGATTCAGCGAAAGAAAAACTCAAAGGCAAGTTTGTGAAAAACTTAGAACATGATTTTTTTTTCTTGCGGGCAGGTGGCAGCATACATGAACTCGGACCGATGACTCAACCGAGGGCAAATGGAAAATAATGTTTTTCTCTTTTGATTATGTTATAAAAGAAAAGGTAAACGTCGCAGCTGTGCAGCCATGGAGTTACGGATGCACTTGGGAGGTTTGCTAAGCACTCAAGAAGCTAGAGTCGCTCTTTTACGCTTCTTTCGTGCTTAGCAACCTCCCGAGTACATCCATAACTCCATGGTTGCACGCTGCACGTTTACCATTTCTTAATTGATTTTATTATTGTTATTCTTCAGCGTTATTCAGTGCAAAATGTTTCATTTGAAAAACATATTCGTCCATTTTTACCGCTTCCCACTCATCCTCTAATGCAAAAGGGTATATATACAAATGTATTCTACCGTGTAATAGAATATCGAGAAATATTCAGACATTTGTTACCATTTTCAGTTTACCACTGCACCCTGCCAGCAGCCCAGGTAGGTCTCTGAGTATCGGGTGGTGGTGTGATGTGACTATGTGATTTCCCTCATTACCTAAACCAAGTTAGAGCAAAACCTTATCCTGTTTCACGTTTTTTAGACCCAATTTCACACATAAAGGGGTCAAAAATCATGCCCTTGGGCCCCGCTCACACAAGGGTCTAGCCGACAGCTTGGTGATGTCGTAGCTCAGTTGCATAATTTTAATTCCCTTTTCCTCGTTATCAAAAGACTTGCGGTGTAAACTGGACGACATGGATTACAAAAAGGGGAGCCAAAATCTCTTTATATGTATCCGATCCTTCACAAGGAGTAGTAATATTGACTAGAGCTTGCATTTTTTAGCTTCCCCGCAGACTTCCTTTGGGGTTCGAACGAACCCCAAAGGACGTCTGCGGGGAGACTAGCATTTTTTAAAACCGGACTTACTTCAGTATGAAGAGGACTGCAGTTGCAAAATCAAAGACTTTGGCTATGTCTCCCCTTTATGGAAATAACATTATTTCTTACCATGTAAAACTTTGACAGCCACCACCTGTGCTGCCTCCGCATTGTTTAACACCTCCATCTCATCACTCTTTCTAAATGTTGCTTTGTGAACAACACCAAACTCTCCTCTCCCCAGCTCCTCCTCAAACTGTATTTGCTCAGGCAGAATTTCCCACTTGTCAGGAGGAGTAGGCTCTAGTTGTGAATAAGGTGACCTAGAAAAAGGAAAAAATTGACGTAGGATTAATACGCTGAGCACAATGTGAATTAACAATTAGTATTCACCGAATTAGTGGATAGCAATTTTCGCGCGTTGTGATTGGCTCCCGTAACTCGGAATATCCTCGGATATTCAGTGTTTTGGGATGGGATTCAAAATGGCTTCCCGTTTCGCGACAGTTTCGAAAGATGAAATTTTGGCGGTAAATGAAGCAGGTGCACCAACAAATACCAAGAAAGAGACCAAATTTGGCTTGTCGGTGTTTTCTGGTCGGTAGAAAAAAAATTCTTATTGAGTTTGCAACAAAATAAAAAAAAGAAAGATCCCCGAAACGCTGTCAATTGAAACGTAAACAAACTCTAACTAAGTGACGTCTTTTATCTACAAAAAGTTCCTTTTTGATTTTTATCCAACTGATTTGGTAAATACTAAATCAACTATCCCCCTCAGGGTCGGTTCATAACGCTAAATATATACCTCAACGGTTCGAGTCTCGGTATGTACTCCACCACCATTAGTATTTTTCAAATCAGTGAATAGCAATTTTCGCGAGTTTTGATTGGCTCCCGTAACTCAGAATATCCTTGGCTATTCACTGTTTTGCGGCAAGAGCCAAGATGGCGTCTCGTTTCGAGACATTTTCGGAAGACGAAATTTGAGCGATAAATGAAGCATTCGTACAAACAAATACCAAGAAAGCGACGAACTTTGGCTTGTCGGTATTTATATATAATTACTGGTAGGTAGAAAATTATTTTCATACTGAATTTGCAACAAAATAGTAAAATGCACTCGACAAAATCACCGAAATGTTTGTAAATTGTAAACAAAGTTCCTATAAGTGACGTTTTTACTTTAAATAAGGTTACTTTCAGTTTTTCATTTTTATCCAACTGATTTGGTAAATACTAAAACAACTATCCCCATCAGGGTTGGTGAACAGTGCTAGATATATATCTACCTACCACTATTCACCTCCACCTCAGGGGATAGTTGTTTACCATTCACCTCCCCTTTCGGGGGATAGTTGTATACTATTCCACGAGTGCGCGTTGGATATAGATGGTAGATATAGCCAACGAGGCGCGTAGCGCTGAGTTGGCTATTATCATCTTATATCCAACAAGCACGAGCGGAATAATTGTTTTATTAAAAACGCCCACACAATATGGAGAGTTCTTCCCGACTTTATTTGTAAAAACAACCGATTTCACGCGTACAGTTACCAGTCCAGAGCTTTTCCACTTTTGTGAAATATGCGACACAATAGCGTGACGTCATAGCATGGAGGGTTAGAAATATCCTCGAGCGGATTCGAATTGGCGTGGAAATCTGTTGTGTTTCGCGTTTTTCCAGCAGTCTTTGCTCGCCTTTTCGTAACAAAGCAACGAAGAAGAAACGGTAGAAGACTTGTGCATAAAGTGATGAACAATGGATTAGAAATGTTAGCGAAAGTGAGATTTTTCTTTTGGTGTACGTGTCTATTATCATCTTCACTTTGGAATATCTCTCGTGAAAAAATTTTTCAGGTCTTAGAAAAATCCACTGGACATTCTCGAGATATTCTTCTAGCTTTTTCATGTGAAACGTGCAGATTGGTCGCACTGCTGGTAGACGGGCCGCCGGATTTTTTTGCGAAGCAATCGTCTGTAGAAAAATAACCGCCTTCTGCGTGCAGAGCAACACGAAGGTAGAGGCTACATGTCCTATATTTTGGACGTATCAAGCGTTGTTTTACGGTTTTATCCACTTGTCAACCGAATAAGCACTATACTACAGATCGATATGGGTTTCTGGTTACTGACCTTTTCACATGTTATTCTGGAGTAATTGAAAGTCATTGCAGAGTGAACTAAGGAATCGGGCGGCAGGCCTGCACGACTTTTCCCTCGAGTGAAAATACCATTTGTTCAATTTTTTACTTTCAAGCAGGTAAATTATGCTGTTGTAGATTCTTGAATTTGACATTTTAAAATATTTTTGCCAGCTGCTTTACATTCAGAGGTCATGAAAATGAGTTTCACGCGTATTGATTTCCTATGGTCTTTGCATCTGACAGGATTTGACCGGGATTTGACCTCTGATGCAGAGTTTTAGCATTTTCTTTTTAAGAGCTATAGCTTTTTACTGCGACTAAATAATCTCTAAACTAGAAATACGTGTATCGCAGAATCTCGCGAAGCTCGGGGGAGGCCCAGAAAATGTCAGGGTTGGGAAGGCGGGGGAAAAATAGAGTAAATTGTGTAACTGGGGAGGGATAACCTGGGACCAAGCACAGCAGTGGGGGAAAAGGCAAAAAAAGACGGGGCCATGAATACCTACCACTAGCCACCGACACTGAGGTGAATAATTGTTTTAGTATAGAAAACAATGAGCTAATTGAGCAAAAAATGATGATTTTTAACTCATTTACTATTTCCAACGGTTAAAATTTTGGCGCGCAATGACCGAACGGCCGTCACGTTTTTTTTTTGCCGATTAGCTCTTGCGGGGAAATTTCTTCAAAACAAGTTCTGAATTCTACCTTATCAATCCTTTAAATGGGTCATCCTAAAATGAATTGACCCATTTTTAAAATTGGATGAAGAACACTTTACTTTTCACCTACAGTACAAACATTCTGGTACGTTTGCTAACCGTAAATATGAAGAAATGTCTTACCCCAAAAATCAGAAAAATGTGCGAGCCCATTCTAGTAACTCTATTGAAAATGCAACCCCGTTATAGTCAATCCAGTCGTGAAAAAAAAAATACCTTGCACAGCGAAAAACTAACAGTAGCTTTGAGTGCACTTTTGCTTTTGTCCTACGATGTGTCAGAAATCAACATTCGTTACTTCAAATGAGACTTTCGTTAAAAAACAAAATCAATATTTTTATCTGATGGTGACACAATTCAACAATCAAATTCCGATAAACAAAATTATTTCCCAAATAATGACCGGGAAAGCGCCGTTAAAAAAAAACAAACATAATAAACGGTCGTTAACTTGCCTAGTCCCTAAGCGTCATTATTTCGCGCGGCCAAAGCGTTTCGGGTCACGCGGTCCAAGCTAAAATGTGAGGCCTTTTCCCACCCGTTTGCTTCGGATACGTCACCGAATTGAATTGACCGAGAGGGACTGGGAAAACGCCGTACAGGGACTACGCAAGTCGTTAACAACAAACATTTGGTGCGACAGTCAAATCACTCTTAAGCCAAACTCTATGGGGCGCCATACTGGACATTATTGCAAACCTTTGATATATGTGCTAAACTCCAGTTTGATATGCTCATTGTCATATAAACATGCTAAACTCCAAATAAATATGGTGTATCTACTTCTGTTCTATATGACCATTGTCATATAATCGTGCTAAACTCCAGATAAATAGCCCGCAATAAGTAAATACAGCCTGTTTTCAACCCCTAAATTTGCAGTGTTCTCTGAAAGAAATTAGCATGCTCAACTTTTCATTTCGTATGGTATGATGCACCGCGCGCTTTAAGCAATGCCGCTACCCAGATCCCTATCGGCCACTGGCGGTAAACCAAAATGGCGGCCCTTGGTGGTATAGCGGGATCAGAGAATCGACTTATATCCTTTTTTCAAAGGACAAAAGCACTTCTTGCAGAAGCGGAACAATACATTTCTATATTTCCATCTATTGAAAACATAGATGAAATAGAAATGTTACACGAAAGGCTGTCTGAGGCTGGAGAAACTGTTTTTATTTTGAAAGAGAGGGCTGCCGAACTCACTAGCGTGGATCGTGATTTGGAAATGGGAAACTTTTATAGCAACATGGATCAGCTGTCCTTATACTTGACAAGACTCCGAGTATATTTTGAGAATATAGCAGATGATTTAAGTGAAAGCACATTGAATGTGCCAGCTCACCAATGCGAAAGGAACTACACAGGTACAAGAGGTCAGCCAAAATTTAAAGTTTCTAAAAGGCAAATACAATTTCTTCGAGAGTTGCACTTTCCTTGGGTCAGAATAGCGGAACTACTCGGAATTTCCACAAAAACTCTAACTAGAAGACGACAAGAGTTTCAAATTGAGGACGAGGGGGAGGTTAACTGGTCTTCACTTAGGAATGGAGAACTAAGAGAAATCATGCAAGAAATAATGACTGTTACCCCTGGGATTGGTCAAACCAGAATGATAGGTGCATTACATAGCAGGGGAATAAGAGTGCAGCGATGGAAAGTCAGGGAACTTATGCGTGAGTTGGATCCAGTTGGAACAGCACTTCGGTGGAGAGGAACTATTTGTCGAAGAAAGTACAATGTACGAGGTCCAAATGCACTGTGGCACATCGATGGGAACCATAAGATGATACGCTGGCGGCTTGTGGTACATACTGCTATTGATGGATATTCTAGGTTGATACCATATCTGCACTGTGTAAACAACAACAGATCCGATACAGTACTTGCACTATTTCAGAATGCCTGCCAAAGTTATGGAATGCCTTCAAGGGTTAGGAGTGACCATGGTCTCGAAAACATGGGTGTAGCCCGAATGATGTTGGAGTGTCGGGGAGTCAACAGAGGGAGCATGATAACTGGAAGTTCAGTGCACAATCAAAGAGTCGAACGGCTTCATAGAGATGTGACCAGTGGTGTTCTTAGAAGCTATATAGACGAGTTCAACATGATGGAAAGATCTGGTCTATTAGACCCTATCAATGAAGTCCATTTACTGTCACTTCACCTTGTATTTCTGCAGGAAATTAAGAAATCTCTGGATGAATTTACCAGGCAGTGGAATTACCATGGCCTTAGCACAGAAGGTGGTTCATCTCCTCTTCAGCTTTGGACTGAGGGTATTCTAAGATCTGCAAATGGCAGGAACTCACCTCTGGATGGTATTTTATCAGAGGAAGAATTAATTTGGTATGGGGTAGATGAAGAGGATGCCATTTCTGTTTCAGAAGAGGATCAAGAGGTGATTGTTCCCAGCAGTAACATACCTTTGAGTGAAGATCAGCTGGATTACCTTCACTCCCTAGTACCCACAAACCTAACAAGGAGTGAACGAATCTCTAAATATGTTGAGCTTGTGGGTGTTGTTAATGAGATGCTTTAAGTTTGGGTTTGAAGAGGGGCAGGGGACCTAGAGATTAAGCAACTGGCCATTTTATGGGCTGAGTGTAAAAAACTTTCCCTCTAGGTTTACTGAAATCAACTTTCAATGTAGAAATATATTTCAATGTAACCATATCATTACTGATAACAACTTGCTCAGTGTCATCTGCAAAGTTTACTACAAGAAATAGAAAGCATTCTGGCTTCTCATTTGTCGTGTCCAATGTGTAGCTGTAGCACGTGAGTTCAGATAAGGAAATAACTTGCATATGTCACAGCATTGACGTTTAATGTTTCCTTCTATTCATTTAGGTGCATACCAATTTCAATGTTAGTTATCCATTAAAATCAAAAGATTTAGCCATCTTTGTATTCCTTGATTCATTACAGAAACAGTTTGCAAACCGGTCTGATGAGTTCTGATTTTAAAGGGTAGGCATCAGGGTTGTGATGCTGTTGTAAATATCAAATATGGGGGGTACTGGGACTAAGACAGCCTTTACCTTAGTACAATATAGCTCGGCTAGCAAACAGTCTTTAGTAGCTGCATTTACTAGTTTTCCCACCCTACCCACCCTGGGTAGTTTTTGGTAGTATATTCATTTCCTTTATGTCTGACAGTCTTGCTGTTTTTACAACTTATGTATACATTTGTTGATTCCATTTGAGTGTAACTACTAGTCTTATTACCTGTTTCATTTTAATGTTGTACCTATATTTGAGTGATAAACCTATTTACATGTTATAATAAAGGCTGTCATAGTCCCAATCCTGGCTGTGTCCTGGTTGGCATTTAGGTCATATAACAGTGAAATTGGAGGTCATTTGCTTTAGTTTTGTTCACTGTACAGTAGTTGTTGTATTGTTGATTTTGATATCAAGCAGCAAAACAAGTTGTAAGGTTATCATAAGAAATCTGTCAATGATCCATGAAAGAAAATCATTTTTAAATGAAAGCAGGACATTTAGGTCCATGTTTTGAATTGTACTGATTATAAATTAATCCATAGCTATAGCCATTTGTAACTGCAATAAGCGTAATAGTCTCATGGCCTTTAATAACAGACCACACACCAAGATTTATTGTAACTGACGTCCTTGGTACTTGAAATTAATAAAATACGTGGTGAAAGTAAAACAGGAAGAGAGCAAAAATTACAAGTTGTGACAAAGGAAAATCAGAATAAAGAAATAAAAAGCCTGCAAAAACAAGGACTGTGAAGTACACTGACTTACATTGTTTCGGACAGAGAAAACTGCTATGAAGCGAATTGCGGATAACACGAAGAGACTGGCAAAAACTAATCAGAACTGCACTCACCGTAGACCAAAATCAACTGAGACCAAACTATACTGCAGAACTATCATAGAATATGCAGAAAATAAAACTATAGAAACTTAGAAAGGTGCTAACGATGATGAAACAGCAAAGAAACGCTAACGAGGGGGGCGAAAACTGACAGAAAGGAATAAAAACTTAATTGTGCAAATAAACCAAATGAAAGGACGAAAAGAGCTATAAACTAATTGCGCAGAAAACAAATAATAGAAAAAAATGTTACACTTGCATGTTCCACATTAATTATTGATGACTGATACTTAATACAAACACAAGAGACAGTATGGAAAAAGGAAGGACAATGTTTAATACATGTATTATACATTGCATTCTAAGTGTTCCAAGCTAATCAGTCATTTTGGCCAATTGCAAAAAAAAGTTTGTTTCATGCAAAACACTATATTAAGAAATAACATGGGGATGAAGGTACTTCCCTTTATGAACATGAACAGCAACAATGTCAATGTTTCAGTGCAAAAGTTTGGAGATGGACTTTTCAATAACAATAGGCCACTTACACTAAGAGGTAACGTGACTAATGCTTCCTTTGAACAATGAGTTGGAATCTTGCCGATGCCAAAATTGACAGAGCACATAATTCTGGTCATGTGACCAGCCACGAACTTACTCATTAAGGAAATGGTGCAGGTTGAAAAACCTAATCACTTTTATTTTGTTGAAGCTATGACCCACTAATTGTTTTCTTAAGGAAAAATCATATAACTTTCATTTTCATGTAAACGATGTCACGTGACTTCTTAGTGCAAATGGCCTAGCTATTGGAGGATAATTAGCTTCCAAACAAAAAGCCCTAAAAGATTGTTTAGTTTCTGAGTTCTTATGGATAGCCTGTATCGCATGTCAAGTTAAACCTTAACTCTAAACCTTGAAGGGCTAACTTTATGGGCATGAGCAAATACCTCTTCAAAGCATAAAATGTAATAACAATGGCAATTGCCAAGTATCAATAACAAAATACCATGAACAATAACTATAACGTTCTACCACCAATGAGATATGCTTGAAATACTTTTTCATATGCTTAAAATCTTACAGTGGCAATTGCCAAGTATCAGTCAATAAATATTTCTCTAAAAAAGTTAGGAAATACTCCTTTTAAAACACAACATCACTTTAAAAGACCTTGGATTAGCTGTTAAGACTAATCACACACAGTTAAACGATTTCCTTGCAGAACTAGCAATGACTGCTTTCAGCGATGAACTGAAAGCTTCTTCGCTTTCAAAGTGATTTGGAAGAGTTAATGAAAGCAAACACGTGGAAGCAAAAATGGAAGGAGTGTTGTCAAATTTAATCTTGATTTTAGCAAGCCCAAAGGTGGGCAGAGAAGTGGAACCAGTGGCAAAAAAGACAAAATTTTCCAACATTTCAACTTCTGCATTATGCAGGAACTGTTTAAGGTAATTCGCTACAATTCTGTCATTTTCACATATCTCAGCTGGAAACTCTAGCATATCAACCAGCTGAGTTGAAGTTAACCTACTCTTATTGCTTGGCACAAAAAGCTCCTCAAACATCTCAGGGTACTCTCTCATTTTCGCACGAAAGCCAAGTACAGCCAATCCCTCTCCCAGCTGATCCAAGACGATTTTGGGTCGACTTATGACATCATGAATTATCATCCCTTGGATAACCCTCATTTTGTTGTCATTCTATGAATAGAAAATACAATTTGAAAAATGCTTTTACAGTTCTGTCACAAAGCGGTTTTTTAATAAAAGGAATCAATTAATATAAGATTAGGCTTACAGTTAATACCACTGCCAGGCCACAATCAGACAAGAAATTTGCACATTCTTCTTGGTCAAGTGTCGCCACATCTTTGGCCTGAGCAACCTGTAAGTTGATAAAAACTATGGGTCAATCCTTGCATTTCTGTTAGGACATACATGTCAATCTGTTGAACATACATCTGTGCACTTATGGTCCTGTGGGACTCAGGTTGGTGCATGTAGATTATGATACATGAATATAGCCGCTAGGATGTCAAGCACATTCGTTCTATTTATGTGCTATACCTCAGTAGAAGCTGTTGACACATCAGTAGTTGGATCAGAAATTATTTGGAATTTTGTTAATGTAGGAGAATCAATCTGGTTAATGGCTGAGCAGACAGTCATGAAAATAGAATTTTTTAAGTTTGTTTTTACATTCGACCAAATATAATGATTTATTCATCGCATACAGTGAACTAAACATAGCAAGTATGCTGTTACATTTGAGCACATCATTAAACTGTACATTTATACAATACCTTGTCAATGAAATCTTTCACAGATGCAGAACAGTCTCCATAATTCAGCATCATCATTGCCGCGTCAACATCACCTGTTGCTATGTACTGATACATTGAAGGGCTAAAGACTGGAAACCCTGGCCCGCCTTGCAAAATGCTGTGCACTATTATTGTCCCAATGTATTTCATCATACCAGAAGCAACAATATCAGCATTGTAAACAGGATGCTTGTAACTGTCACCATGGAAGAACATGTTACATATGACTTGGAGAAGTTGGCTAAAAAAGTGTCTGGTTACTCCTCCTGTGTCCACAGCAGGCTGCCCTGTGTAAAGGACTCGTAAGGGCTTGCTAGGATCAAAGCTGGGATCTTTATAGTATACCATGGCATCACTAAAGATATCTTCTTCATCAACTCTGAGCTTTTGTTTCTGTGTACTCAAACCTTTCTGAAGCTCCTTCAACACTTCCTCCAAGGAATCAGCTTTAGTTGGAAAAGCAGGCTTTAAAAGTTCTGCATCAGCATCCTCATCTGAGTCAATTTCATCAGGAAGATTTTGGGAGGAGAGGGAAAGAGCAGCACGACTAACACTCCCATGGCAGGTTAAGGCACGTTGCAGCAAGCTGCTGCTTTTTTCCGGAAACATCTCTCTTAATTGGTCTAACTCTTCCTGGTTTACATGTATTGCACTGCTAGATGCTGTTGCACTGCTTGATGGGCCAGTGACGGAAAGGTATGAAGCATTTGAAGGACCACTATATGCTTCGTCAACAGCAACTTCCACTTGAACTGGGTCTGGACTCTGGGGAGGACTGTCAATGTCGCTAGCAAGGTTGCCAGAGATATCATGCGCTGGTCGAATGTATATGCTTCCTTGCCCAGCAAGGCTAAGAACACGGGAAGATGAGAAATACACACCTGTAGCTAACTTTGGTGTGATTATTTGGCCATAGCACGACTTCACAAATTCAAAGTCTGTTTCTTTAAGAGCTGGGAATACCTCTCTTATTTGAGCTCTCAGATCTTCCTCCTGTAGAGACTTATCTACTGGAAATGCATGAACAACAAAACCGTTGTTTTCCAATCGACATCGTGTCTGGTGCGTGGGAACTGATTTCGTGTCAGGAGAAGGAAGAAGAACTACATCTTTATGCACTATATCTTTCTTTGTTTTTTGGGGGGGAGGCCGTTTACCTTTACTAGATTTGCTTTCAGAAGATTTTCCACCAAATGATCTCTTACCAATAGTCGGAAATAAATTTCTTAACTGAGTGCTGACTGGTGTGCTTTCCATATTTACATTTCCTGTCTGACTTGATGGTGTTCGCGTCGACAACACTCCCGTTTCATGATGTCTCTGACTCAACATTCGTTGCTCAATAGGCTGCACATTACCATCATTAAAATTGTCCACTAGTGACCTTGCCTGGCGAGCGATATTTAATAATGCCTCTCGAAAATTTTCGCTACTTTCCGCCATTGCTGCCCTATTGCAATTTTCAAAATGGCGGCCTATTTTGGCCGATAGGGATCTGGGTAGCGGCAGTGCTTAAAGCGCGCGGTGCATCATACCATACGAAATGAAAAGTTGAGCATGCTAATTTTCTTCAGAGAACACTGCAAATTTAGGGGTTGAAAACGGGCTGTATTTATTTATTGCGGGCTATTTATCTGGAGATTAGCACGATTATATGACAATGGCCATATAGAACAGAAGTAGATACACCATATTTATTTGGAGTTTAGCATGTTTATATGACAATGAGCATATCAAACTGGAGTTTAGCACATATATCAAAGGTTTGCAATAATGTCCAGTATGGCGCCCCATAAAACTCCTCCTTTTACAAGACTGGAAGTAGGGTTTCAAAAATCTCTAAGGGTTGTATGTAGGAGGGTTTTTTTTAACTGCCTTCTCCCCTGGCCCCCTACCCTATCGTCTCTTTTTTGTCCTCGGTTCAGCTTTCGCGTGGTTACTTTACGAAACAGAAAAGAAAAACACACGGAAAAAACCGCCAGCTACGCAGGCTGGAATTACTTATGCGCACGCTGTACGATGTAATTAGCAGAGCTCCACAAACCTTTTCTTTCTTTTTCTGTAGCACCAGACGAAAACAGCGAACGACAACAGCAAAATGGCGGAGGTGACACCAAGTGAAATGTAAATAACGTTGTTATTTTCTGGTACAGATGCGGGCGTCGTGTTTTCTATGACTGCAAATAAAATATATATATATATATATATATATAATATCTGACTGGATTTGATAAAACGTGGCTAAAGAAATTTCAAGTGCATTTTAACAATTTGACATCTTACTGGAATGGAAAGCAGTTAAAAGTCACTAGCTGAGGCTAAACAATGACAGTATTATTGCTGGCAATAGACGGTAAAGTTCTCTCGCAGAGGAAGTAAAACGATTTTGCTATGAAATAAACAACATTTGAAACGTCCAGAAATTGTAATCTTTTAGTCAGCCAAATCGTGAGGCCCATGGCTCAGTGTCGGCCGAAAACAGATCAAGAATGCACAATCTTTGAGCACAGAATAGGCTTTCAAAGACAAAATCACCTAAACTAAACACTCACGGAGCGTTTTTATGCTCGGCACAAAGTATTCCGGTAACACGAGCTCAACCGCACGTACCTGCCATTAGTCTGTCAACACTTTCGGTAAATCACACAATAAATGACTTTCGTGGCAATCACAAAACTTCCGAAAACCACTCATAATACTTCCAAACTTAATACGGGCGAAACATCGTGAAATTATTATGTGTAATCAAATGGTGACAAGTGAAATTAGGGAATAACTTCACGCGTGTTTTGTCCAAATCCTTATAGCCTGCAGAGCAGGCGTTTTTTAACGAAAACTCGGAGCTACATTGATCGTGGCCGCCGTCTTGAACAGCAACGGAAAAGACTAAGGGGGAGGGGCGGTGAAAGGGGGAGGGTGGAGGCGAGAGGAGAGTTTTTTCCTCCCCTCCCCCTCCCCCTCCGCTATTTTAAACCCATCAAACTCTTCCTTAAAATCAGTTTTTGACTCGTCCCAACTCTCTGGTAGTATTTAATTATTTGACGTCCAAGATGGTGGGACAACGTCATTCCTGAAAACAATTCATAGATCGCGCTCCAAAATACGCCTGTTTTGCAGGCTAAAATCCTTATAAGGAAAATTACTAGGATTTGGACAAAACGCAAGTGAAATTATTCCCTAATTTCACGAGTATACCATAAATATTTGATTACCTATTAACATCATGGGTGACGAATTACGTTCACTTAGCAATCTTGGATTTTTGACATGTTTATCCTGGATCGCATCGATCGAGAACTCCCCTCTCTCGAACGTTTAGAGCTTAAATTTGGCTTAACTTCAGAATTTTTCGACAAAATACCTGTTAGAGTCCTTCTTGATGTGCTCTTTCGTGTGTGTAGGTTTTCTAAAGCGTCTTTTTCTGCCCTGGCATCTTCATTACTGACATTTTGAAACTTCGTCGCCGTCTTGACACTGAGAAGTACGGAAGGTTGCCATGGCAATTTTGTAATTTCACATGTGAAATTAAAAATTATCGCTGAAATTTCGCGCCAGAATTAAGGAGTAATTCGTCACCTATGATATTACTCCGTTAAACTCTCGCTTTCTCCACATAAATCGTCACATGGAACTTTTCTTGACTCACACAATCGAGTTATTCAAGATCCCGGATGTAAACCAGTGGTTGAAAAGGAGACATGCAGTCCCCGTCTTCCAAACAATTTTTTACTACGTCTTTGGCCTGGTCAGAAATTGGTGTCAATTTCCATGTCGCCGAATAGATTTCATCCTTAGAACCTACTTTGTGAGGCCAAAGACTTGTTACTGCCAACAACAAAGCTCGCAGTATCCAATCTTTCCGTCTCGAGCCCGGGATCAGTCTTTCATCCGTGTAGCCCGAAATGAGACGAAATACGAGAAGATATTGGACGCAGCAGACTTTGCCAGTCGTGAGAATTGTTCCTTCATAAGGCTTAATGATGCCCCGCGGAAAACGTTGCTCAAGCCAGCCAAAAAAAACTCTAAGACAACCCACACTATCTACTGCAGCCTATTCAGTAAATAGTCGGTACAAATTAGATAAATAGAAAGTAAGTGAAAAAAAAGACATGCTTCAATACAAGACTCGGTCAGAAGGTATATGAAAGAGATTTCTATAGCCATGCTTTTGCAAATCCAGTCAGATATATATATATATATATATGTATACTAAAAATAATGAAAAACGAAAGTCTTCTTTGCTTTTGCACTACGCGTTTCACCGCTGTTGCGGCTCTTCAGGCATAGCAAAGTGTTTTTATTAACTTATTACGTCACAGACGTAATTGTAATTAAAATTATAATGGCTCTTGTAATTCGTAGCACGCGCGAGCAATTAGCGTAATTTCAAATCATTAAGAACGGGTTTATATTTCAAAATAAAAAACCTCTCTTTGTTTTTTCTCATGCCCTCGGAGGAGCTGAGAATCAATCCCGCCGCACATTCATCGATATGCTTACTGACTCCCAGAATACGTGTGTGCGGGTCTCTGATATGTTGTTTATGAACTGTCACTCTTTTTCTCAGGACATCACCCGTTTCTCCTATATAATTATGTCCACATCCTGCACATGTTATTACGTAAATCAAGTTCGTTGAGGTGCAGTTCATCGAGTGTTTTATCCGAAATGTTTCATTCGTGGCGGAGAAGGTAAATTCTTTACCCTGTTTTAAATAGGGGCATGTTCCGCACCGTTTTGTTCCACAAATTTTAACTTCCGGATCAGTGTCCTTTAGCCTGGAGAAATAGGAGTTAGTTAACATTCGTTTGAGGTTTCTGGGTTGTCGCTGACTGTGAATTACTTTAGTCTTGCTCATAATGGATTTTAATGAGGAGTTTTGGTTTAACATGGGGAGTGTTCTCCTGACCAGCTGGAATACTTGCGGATTGTTGGGATTGTAAGTTGTTACCAGACAAAGGAAGTTATTTTCGGTAGCTTGCTCTCTCACCCTTCTTAACTCTTCCGTTGTCAGGGTGAGGGCTTTGTTTACACCGTAATCAATGATCTCAGCTGGATACTGTTTCCTCAGCAGGATCTGTTTGAGATCGTCTAGTCGCCTTTTCCTTATGTCCTGGTCTTCAACAATCATACATATCCTCCGAGCCAGGTTGTATGGTATGTTATTTTTAGTGTGTCTTGGATGGCTGGATGTATATGGGAGGTATTGGAATGAATCCGTCGGTTTATAATAAAGATCGGTTGTTAGGTGAGTTTTGTCTTTTCTTATCATCACATCAAGGAACGGAAGTTCTTTGTAGCTAGTTTCAGCAGTGAGTTGAATGCTTCCATCTAAGCTGTTTAAAATATCGTGAAGTTCCTTTAATTTAATTCCTTTAATTTATCCTCACCGTAAGGCCAGTTTATGTAGCATTATCCAGTAAGGATAATGATAGGAACACCGGTATGTATATATATATATATATATATATATATGCATAGAGGGTAAACAAAAATTAAAACAGCCGAAGAATCACCGTGTATCACAATGAACCTGCTGCGCTATCAATAACTTCTAAAACGCACCTACCTTGATCCTTCCGCAGATTGGCCGAAGACTTACAAGTTGCGAAATGAAGTTGCATTATAATCAAAAGAGGTAACAATTAAAAATTAAAAGGAAGAAAAAATCAGTAAGAGTACACCATATTTGCTTTCCGATCAGTTTTCCACTCCTCACCATGACCTAAAACCTTAACTTCGCGCTATTTTTCTTTTGATCAACCAACCTATCTCAGTTTTGGACGAAAATGTTAGAGTGCGCCTAAATTAATAAATTTTTGCGTTTCTATAACCATGATACCTACTAGTATTACAAAAATCTCCGTCGCAGCATTGTAAACGTTCGTCATCAAACAGTCTGCATTGATCAGCAGATATGCAGCCTTGAATAGTGACTTGTTCGTTATTCTCCGTTTTGTTCTCAAACATGAAACAAAGGTTTTCTGGGAATAAGCAGTTGGTTGTGATGGGAACCGATGAATTCTTGCTTGGGTAGTGATAGCACAAATTACCTAAAGGGAAATGCAGAATACGAAACCGACAATTAAATACAGTAATATACCAATACAGTACGCCGGTATCTCTTCATTAAAAATTGCCAAATGAGGAACAAGGGACTATCGGCTAAAAGCTAATTGGAAACGCAAACATTAGAACCCGCCAAAAAAATGTTTTTTGGGGGAATTTAAAAAAAAAAGATGTATAAAAAACGCGACATAAAAAGGACTATAAAAAAGTTACTCAACAATGACTCCAGGAGGAAAAATGAGTCATTCTTTTTCTTTTTCTTTAATCTTTTTTGTCAATACCACTTTAGCTCGCAAATCGAAATGTTCTTCCCCTTAACTCCCTGGGATTTCTGTTCTGTCGTGAATTGTATATCTGTCGTAAACTGTAATAACAGTTGTCGAGAATTGTAATAGGCAAGCTATCGTAAATTGTAATAAGCGTTGTCGTAATTTGTAATACTTCTTAATGTCAAGGGCTTATCTACTGAAATTTTCTTGTCAATCAAAAACATTTAAGCTATTATGTAGCCATTATTACGGCAGCAACTAAATTATCTCACCGACCACCTGATGAACGTATTCGAAACAGTCAACCAACCAACTTACTGCGAGCAACTGCCTGTTACTTCCACCACATATTCGCCATGGTGTGGGGGGTGGGGGGTGTGTTTTAGAGACAGTTCGAAGCGTATAAATACCGCACACGCACAATTGACGTCAGTGAGACTAATTTGAAATGTTTGTCTGACTTTTGTCAATTTTTTTTTTATTTTGATGACAAAGTCGCGACAAACAAGAAATCAACCAGCACGGAAGAGTACGCAATAAAGTATTTCTTCAACACATTTATTACGTCACTGATGACGTCATTTTACAAAGAAGCGTATGAATTATCAGTACTGAACACGAAAAAGCCCCTATGCTCTGGTGTTTTGCAGTCCCTGCGGTAACTAAATGAAAACAAGACTAGAGAATATAGCCAAGAATAAGGCGCCACTGTGATATGTTGCTCAGCGCTCGCCAAATTCCTTGGGTAGAAAAAGAAAAAGAAACTTGAAAACGCGATGAATTACAGTGTAACCTTTTGTAACGTAAACTTTGCTTAGACTTTGTTTGGAATTAAATCGATGGATTGAACTATTAGAGCTGTTAAGTGCAAAGACGTGTAAAACAAAGTGTCCGCTCGTCTTGTGTATCATTTGTGTATTTTGCGCGACGCGATAATTAACCGTAGCTGTAGCGAGTTTAGTTCGGATTGTTCGAGAAGGTAAACACGACGCTAATTTATTCATCGGAAAAAGAGTCATCCAGTTAGTGAACTTTATTACTGAACTCGTAGCTCAAAAAGTCAACAAAACGAAGTAAACGGCTAGCATAGTGTTGAAATTTTATGGGAAAAAGAAACTCTTGCCACCCTGTCACGGTTAAGTGGCTAGGCCGTTTCCGAGTCAACCCAAGCCTCTGTTTCAAAGCAAGGCTAAGTGCAAAGCAAGTGATATGAATACGGTTTTTTATTCTGATGAAGGTCAAACTCATTATCACAAACTTGAAGGTTTTGCTTTTGGAACTTGGAAGTGGCCCATTGAGCAATGAGGTCATGATGAACTGCATTTTGGGATTCCTGTCGAACAGAACAATTCTGGTTCTCTAAGGAGTTCTTGGTGAATTATTGTTCATTTTCAAGAATTTTTGCAAAATATTACAATTCACGACAGCTTGGCTTATTACAATTTACGACAACGTGTTTTTACAATTTACGATAGCTTGGTTATTACAATTCTCGACAACTGTTATTACAATTTACGACAGATATTACAATTTACGACGACTATTATTACAATTCACGATGTTATTACAATTCACGACAGAACAAACTCCGAGTAACCCGGGCATACGCAGTGCAAGTCTGACTAGTCGGAAAATGGGAATATTAAAAACCCCAAAAGGACACCAATCTCGGACGTAGCTGTACATGTAGCTTCATTTGAATCCTAAAAGATACCTAAGGCCCGGTTCAAACGCCGAACTTTTCATGAGCCGAACCTAATTCGAATTAAGGCCTACCCAAATTATTAAGATCGGCTGAATTGATTCAGACGCCGATCTTAATTGCAGCTCAACTAAGTTCGAAAGCTTATGTCGGTCAAACTGCTTACAAAATATTTTATAATAATCTATGCATAAAGGTTCGGGAAAAGAAAAGTTCGGCGTCTGAATCAAAGCCGTTCCAGAGTCGCTCCAAAGACGAAATTCCCTGCCGGGCTAGGCGAAAAAAAAAACGGCTGAGCCGTTCCAAATTAAAAAAGGCGTTCGTAATTAATTCAGACACCGAACCAGTTTCATGCGCTTAATTCAAAGTATTAGGTTCAGCTCATGAAAAGTTCGGCTTCTGAACAGGGCCTATTACTAAACCAAATAGCTAAATAAGAGCTATAGTAATTTTAATTGTGATAAAGAAGTTGTGATTGAATCAGCTTAGGCCCAGTTTAAACGTATCGAACCTAATCCCTTCAATCGTCGTTCGAATCAATTAAGTCCGACATATCTAATTTGGGTCGACACATGAATTTAGATCGAGTGGCCCACATAGGAATTTCGACTGTGGAGCGACTTCGTTTCAAACGTCTAACTTTTCATATACCGAACCTAATGATGCTTTAATTACTACAAATTATTATTCTGGTAAGCAAACGTGGTGAAAATGAATTGAGTCCGATTAGTTGAAGTTCGACGACTGAGACAACCATCGAACTTGTATCATAGATATCAAATTCGGTACATGAAAAGTTTGACGTTTGAACTGTGCTTGTCTTCTTTTCTTCTTCTTCGGCCGTCATTTCTTGGCGCAAAGCTCTACTTTTGTGGGTCCAAATATAGCCTTCAGTTCTAAACCCGTGAATGACACTAAAATCTGCAATTTACACGTGCCCCTAAACAAGAGCGTCGAGCATCCCCCTCTTTTGATATTGGGAAGTATCCCCCGTGTCTTAACTAAACCTTAAATAGAACTGGATCATATAAAATTTGCATTTACTTATTGTTAAGGCGGCTGGCCTTTCACAAACATAGTGCAGATACTGCTCTTCACAATTGTCGGGCTCCTCTATCGTTCCGGTGTCTGTCTTCATTCGTCTACATTTTGATGAGTTCCCGGTGTTGTCAACCCACACGTACTTAAAAATGGACACAGACAAGACATTAACAAATCTAGTCGAAGTGCAAACAAGGCCCACATATTAAATGGGGGTTCATTGGTCTGCCACCGCTGCGCGTTTTCAAGCCGGGCTAGATAGGCAAGTTTTTTGAAATAAGAAATGATTGTCATTAGTTTGGAGTCACAATTTTGCCTAAATGAGAAGTAAGTGTTAATGTTGACTTAGGGGAGGGATAGGTTGACAGCAGTTACCCAGAAACTTCGATTGATACAGCATTATTTTTAACTGGGACTTTGCACAACGCACCCCCCCCCCCCCGCTTTTCCCCAAAAATATAACATGACAGTCAGGAGCCGATTACTCGGCTCCTGACGACAGTATAATGTGACTAATTTGATCTAACCGGAAAGTTTCGAAAATTATTGTCGCTCTACGCCTATAAAATGTGACAGGGTCAATTTCTGGGGTTTAAAATACTGTTATTTGTAAACAGTAATTTTCTGTCTCTTAAAACTTGCAAAGCAAATAAAGCTTCGGTTCTATTTCTGTCGGACATTGCATATAAAGGGTTTGTTACTATCCAAATGGACTGTCATATATAGATTAAGCCAGGGCTAAAAACAAAGCTCCCATTAATAAATTTATAATTTAAATCAAACAATAAATTTGTAATCCACAAATCAGTCAACGTAAGGGCACATTCATGTGTGGGGGAAAGGCTAAGTGATTTTATTGTGAAAGATCTTAACAACAACAACAACAACAATAACAAGACCTTTATTCGCCTTGTACTTAATTAATTACATATAATATATAGATTTAGCCAGGGCTAAAAGCGAAGCTCCCATTAATAAATTCATAATTTAAATCAAACAATAAACTTGTAATCCACAGATCAGGGCACATTCATTTGACTTTTGAGGCAAAGGCTGAGTGATTTTAGAGAAAAATCAGAATTTAACCGTCCAAGATTGAAACAAATTTTACATCAAGTTATTTGTACACCGAAAAATAGCAATCATGTTCGATCAGAGTAGATTAGGCCTGGAAAACAAATAGACCTATTCGTGTATTGTATTTGCTTTAGCTGTACCATCATAATGTGGCATTCACCAGTCTCTCCAACATTGCTCCGTTAGGGAGACTATATGGATAATTGGACAACCCCGAAATATAATTTTAAGAAACACACGCGCCACGATCAGGCCCGTAACCAGGATTTTATGTGGGGGGGTGCTAACGAGACCAAAGTGGACCAAACTACCGAAATGTATTTTTTATTGTCTGATCCGTTTATTTAGGAAAGTAGCAATACATGAGAAATTGTAATGGCAAAGTAAACGGTAGGAACTGAATATTACATTTGTCGAATACAACTGTTTGAATAAAGTTATAAAGGAGTAATTTTAACGATGTCAAAAGATACATCAAAATACTGCGGAACTAATCCCTCAGAATAATCCCGAGCTCCAGCCTCCGTGGGTGTTTGGTGGCAAACAGATTTATTACCTCATCCAAAACAATTTTAACTTGATAATGTATGTGTATTAGTGCGAGGGATGACAGCCTTTCCTGGCCCATGCATGCCCTGTTATATGTATGCAGCCGCCTTAAAGAACTCGCACTTCTTTCACATTCACAGCTCATTGCAGGGATTGGTACGCCACCAAATTGCCTTGCCCGAGATTGCGTGGGAAGACGCCGTACAGGGACTAGGCATGGCAATGTCTACCGTAGCATCAGAGAAAAACAGGGAATTGTTGTTTATCGACAACATGTTTTACAAACAGTGACATCTCTGCGTGTTGTTTCACTAGTATTTCGAGGGCATGACCTCCTGAAAATCACAAATATTAATGCCCAGCAAGAAGCCAGATTTTTGCTATGGAAAAAAACTTGATTATTTGAGAGAGCGGCGGAAATGGAGCCTAGGTCTAGGTCAACACCAAAAAGGCGCTTGGCCTAACGTGCGTACGGAGAGCTTACGGTACTTTGCGAAACGGTACTTTGCGAAACGGTTACACAAGCGCCAATGCGCCTAAATTTTTCGTTGGCGACCAAATCCTGAAAATTAGCAGCCTAGAATGCTTCATCACACCTTATCTCTAGTACCTAGAATGCCACTGAGAGCTTAAGATTTGTTTCCAAAGAGCAATGTATTACCAGACGCCATCTTGGATTTAGGTGACTTGGAACGTTGTGTATGAACTATTTTAGTGTCGTTTTTGTAACACGTGTTAATTTTGCGGGCGCATCTTTCACACGCAGACATGTAAAAAGAGCGTTTCAGAGTGTTTTTCTTGAAAATTTATTTTTTAATTACTATGAGTACCATATGTGAATTACAATCAAAGCAAATCAAACAAAAACATTAACAGTAACAATGACAGGAAGACTAGTGAGAAGTGAGTTAGTATACCTGCCAACTTTTTCTGAGATATAAGCATGATATTTTTATCCTGGGAGTGCTGGGATTTTTGAAGACGACACGATCATTTCCAAAGATTCCCGAAGAAGTCCGAATTTTACCGAAGAAGTCCGAAGTCTTCCGAAGATTTCCGAAGTCTGCCGAAGGCGTAGTTTTCACTTGCCTTTCACTTCAAA
>OZ038000.1:7505803-7540803 GCA_964035705.1 Porites rus
ACTCGAGGCACGAAAATCGCTCAGAGCTTTCTGTTTACAGCCAAAATCATAACTAAACAATCTTCGGAACCTTTTCTTTGAATTTGCGGGTCAAAAAATGTCTAAAGGCTTTTTAAACCTGATACTATTGTAGGTTAGATCATTGCTCGTGTTTTAACTTATAAGGCCGCATAAACCATACGCTCGACTTCAGGAAACCGAAAAAAACACACATCAAAAACATTAATGGCTCAGGCTTACCAGTCGAGATGCTGCTTCTGAAGGTCAACAAGTGTTCCAGAATCGCTTGAGACTTTTCAACCTTCTTACGCCTCAAGCAAGGGCAAGTGAGTAAGCTCATTTTTGAAAACGAAGCCATCCGAAATCGGATTTCCAATGACTTTGACAAGCGGTGCATTTGTCAACAAAAAGCGCAATAAACAAACCAGCCACGAATTACAGAACAATCTTGATAGCAGCTGTATTTCATTTTTGTACACCAAGTAGAAAAAGACAGTTTAAAACATCACAAAATGACACAAAACTCTCTCAGCTCCAGCTACCAGTAAGCAAGTTTCCAGACGCTGCATAAATTTTCCGCATAAACTCACCTGTCAAATTTTGACCAATCAGAACATAAAAATTGGACGTAGAGCGAGATCAACGCGTGACAGTGAGAAAAGTCAAAAGCGATTGCCTTCCCTGCATGTAAATGTAAAAGCCGGTTGAATTTCCGTGTCCGAGATCAGTTCGAAATCAACATTTTAAAAGTGCGGCTCATGATACACGACTTATTTCATATGCATTTTAAAAAAATTGAACTTGAGCCTGCGATCATTTGAAAAGTAGCAACTTACTTATATTACTCGAACTCAGAGGGTCGATACCTGAGCCCGCGATACGGTCAGGCGATACCGGTCAGCAGAAACACTGTTTTGACAGCTGTCAGTTAATCAAAACATGGATGTACAATATCAGGTTGCAGGCAGGCTCCCAAACTAGCTAGAAAGTGTGAGATTAAACATTGGTATGCCCGTGGTGCGGACGGACGGAAGGTCGGGTGGTCGGTGTACGGTCACGTGATTGCCGAATTTTCTAAGATGGATAGATTTTCTATAAAGCTATAGGGCTTCGAATTGAGCCCGTGATCAAATAAAATATCAGCGCAAAACTTTAAACACTACGTGACCTCAATAGATAGAAAAATGAGCCCGCGATCCACTCAGCTGATGATGGTCAGCGTATACTCTAGTTTGACAGCTGTCAATTAACCTTCATTAGAATGGCGAATATTCGAATTAACAGACTACGAGTGTGAGTAGGATATTTCCGTCCGGCATGTATTGGAAAATGCCAGATCGTGTACCTGAGAGAACCTGAGCCCTCTTTATTAGTTTTCTGATAGTGGTCTGCACATGTCCCATTTTGACAGCTGTCAATTAACCTTAATTTGGCTTGCCAATGTAACTTTAAACCACTGTCAGCCAACTGACAGCCTTGCCCGGCGTAGTTTCGTTTTTATGTTGAATTGGTAAGTTTGACATATTATATCAGCTTATATATAGGGGCAAAACAACTGGTCTTTCATCTGAGCCCGCGAGACGGTCATGTGATAATTGTCAGCGGATGTCTGATTTTGACAGCTGTCAATCTAATCGTACTCATACGGATGGCTTACATAACTAAGAGGCTAGTCAAGTTGTGCAAGATCTATCGCGACATTTGACATCGGCTTACATGAGGTGTGTGTACGGACGGGCGGGCGTACGCTACGTCATAACCAAATTTTCTGGGATGGATAGTTTACCAAATTTTCTTACCCATGGTGCTCCGCTGCGCGCGAGCTTCGCGCGCGGGAGCTCCGCTATGAAAGAGCAAAAATATATATATATTTATTTGTACTTAATAAGGCCTGGAGCTGAAATAATCCTAAGCTTTTCTAGCCAGTTCTTCAGAACTTCTTACATCGAGTTGATAGCCTTATTCGTACACCCAAAAAAATAGCAATCATCTTCGATCACATTCAAGAGCTGTAATGGCTCTTGATCACAGTAGATTAGGCCTGGAAAACAAATCAGGCCGAATTTTTTGCTTTCGATAACAGGGTTCATACAAATAATTGCAATCATTTTTCAAGGACTTTTCAAGGACCATCTGCTAGAAATATAATTTCACAGATTGTACAAAAATGCACATTTCCAGTCTATTTTTATAAGGCTCTAAAGCCCCGTGCAAACGGACGCAACATTGTTGGCCAACAACTCCCAACATTGTTGGATGTTACATGTTGCGTCCGTTTGGACACCTTGTTGCATGTTGTTGGATGTTGTTGCGGGTTGTTGCACAAAGTTTGAAACCGGTCAAACTTTTCAGCCAACAACTCCCAACATTTTCTTTGTTCCGTGATCGCCGAAGCGTAGAGCAACAATACTGGATCCGTTTGCACAGCTCTTCCAGCATTGTTGGGGCCACGCACGCTCATTACGCATGGATTACAAAGACTTAGGGGTTATGATTCATGTTCTGTCTTGGACAACCAAAAATCATCAAAAAACACCTCCATGCCACTAAATCCAAAGTTGAAGAAAATTCAAGGACTTTTCAAGATTGTGCGAACCCTGGATAAGTTTACTTTACGAAATCTTGCCAACAAATCTGGCGGTGGTAAACCAACCTTTTATACTTTTTATACATCACATCTTAGGTGAAACAGTACTATTTATCATACAGACCTCGGACAGAATGCAGTATTTCACAATTTTTTAAGACAAATTGCAATCAGTCAATATTCAGGACGATCAATCGTGGGCTTCCAGCGAAACCGTTCAAAAAATTTCCAAAATCACCTATACGGCCAGCCGGTTCTCACTTTTGACGAGTGCCAAATTAGCAGTGAACATTAATAGAGTTACGCTTCGACATAATAAAGAATTTATCATGTTTATTTTTTTTATTGAATGGTTTTGTAACGATGTGTAATCTTAAAAAGCGCTTGATACGCGCGGTATTTTGAGTACTCCTGCGAGCGATGTTCATGAACGACTGAAAACAAACGGCACAGCGATTAAAATTGCAAGAGAGACTACTAAAAATCAATAAAGGAAATATAATTCGGTGAAACATTTACAGAGACAACAATTTACATTCACAAGGACAAGTATTAAAATGTTTCTAAAACTCCTGCGTCTTAAAGCTTAAAGCTTAAGTTTACGTTTTATGAAGCCGATCTCCCGGTGTTTGCTTTTTTTCAAAGATGACTCGAGGCAAGAAAATCGCTCAAAGTTTTCTTTCTACAGCCAAATTTATAATTAACTATTCTTCGAAACGTTTTCTTTCTAATTGCGTTGAGAAAATATATCTAAAGTTTTTAGATCTGCTTGAGTCTCTCGGTTTGGAGCAGTATGTTACAGAGCCAACGCACATACGTGGTCACACCCTGGATCTTGTTATAACAAGAAAGATTGAGGATGTTCTGGCGAGTCCACCACGCGCCTGTCGCTATTTCTCCGATCATGCAGCTGTACATTGTGATGTTGCCATAAGTAAGCCTTCATTTCAGACTAGGATAATAAAGTTTAGGAAAACTAAATCCTTGGACGCTGAGAGCCTATCGAACGATGTAGTACTTACAGGGCTATGTGATCGAGGTCATAGCGATCCCATCACCCCACTGGACTTGGATGTACTTGTAGAGGATTACACGACCACACTCTCTCAAGTTCTTGATCGTCACGCACCTTTAAAAACCAAAACAGTGCGGGCTAGGCCCAAGGTACCCTGGTATACCAGTGAGATAGCTGAGGCAAAAAGGCGACGCCGGAAAGCAGAACGGAGATGGAGAAGAACACGATCACAGGAAGATTTGTTGGCATTCAAGAAACTCAAGAACCACGGGCTAAGCGTGCTTTCTACTCAGACTTTGTGAACGACAATAGTGAAGACCAAGGAAAGCTATTCAGGGCCACTCGATCATTGCTGCTTCCGAGGAATGAGTTGTGTTTTCCAGAATACACGGACAACTCAGTCTTAGCCAACGATATCGGGCGGTTTTTTCGACCGTAAGATTGCAAAGATTCGGGCAGAGCTTGATGCGTGTACTCTTCATCCCGGGGCGGTGGCTGAGGATAAAGTGTTTACAGGCGATACGAAACTTGATCATTTCAATACGTACTCTGTGGAAGATATAAGGAAGCTGGTCAGTAGATCATCGAAGAAAAGCTGTCAACTTGATCCTATGCCGACCAATTTAGTAGTCGGCATGTCCGATATGCTTCTCCCCATCATCACTAGTGTCGTGAATTCTTCACTTTCCTTGGGACACTTTCCATCTGATTGGAAAACAGCCCTTGTGGATCCAAGACTGAAGAAGACCAAGCAAGGGACTTCCTTATCCAATTTATGACCTGTGAGTAATCTGCAAAACCTCTCTAAATTGGTTGAAAGGGCAGTTTATGATCAGACAACCGATCACGTTACTCAGTCGGGCTTATATCCCATCCTCCAGTTAGCCTATCGACTTGGTCATAGCACAGAGACTGCCCTATTGAAGATACAGAATGACATACTAGCTGCAATGGACAATCAACGAGTTACTCTCTTGGTATTGCTAGACCTGAGTGCAGCATTCGACACGATTGACCACCAAGTGTTGTTGAATCGCCTATACGTGACGTATGAAATTACAGGTACCGCTCTTAAATGGTTTCACTCGTATTTATCAAACAGGAAACAGCGAATCCTGATTAACGGGAGCTATTCGAGTGACTTTGATCTGCCTCAAGGGGTACCTCAAGGATCATGTCTTGGTCCCTTGTTCTTTACGTTGTACGCAAGTAAGCTCTTCGATGTTGTTGAATCCCCTCTCCCTAACGTTCACGCATACGCTGATGATACGCAGCTCTATATCTCATTTAAGCCGGATGGTTCTGCTACTGAGACGGATGCTGTTGACGCTTTGCAAGCTTGCATCAGGGACATAAGAACCTGGATGGTCCAAGACAAACTTCGGCTGAACGATGCTAATACCGAGTTTCTTATTATAGGTACACGCGCACAGTTAAATAAGGTTACGATAAGTGACTTGCAAGTAGGTGAGGTAAAGGTTTCTGCTGTTTACTCTGTTAGAAATCTGGGTGCTTGGTTTGATGCAAACATGAATATGACCACACATATAAACAGCATATGTCAGGATATTTATTACCATCTACATAACATCCGGCGTATTAGAAAGTATTTATCATATGACAATAGGAAGTTCATTGTGCAGGCTATTATAATGTCACGATAAGACTATTGTAACGGTCTATTATATGGTACGCCCGCTGTTCATCTTGGTAAGCTGCAACGCCTGCAGAACGCAGCGTACTATATCTAGGTATGATCCTATCACACCATCCCTGATCAACCTGCACTGGCTTCCGGTTACCCACAGAATAGAATTCAAGGTAGCAATGCTAGTTCAAAAATGTATTTACGGCGTCGCATCACAATAGACTTGATAAAAATCAAAGAGAGCTCGTGGTATCAGTTGAGATCATACCGAGGCATACTCCTATTGGACAATACCTATAGAACAAAAAAGACACTCGGGGATAGGGCGTTTGAAAATGCTGTGCCCAAAGTCTGGAATCGACTCCCTCTAGAAATTAGACAATGTCAATCATTGAACATTTTTAAAGTTTTACTAAAGACACATCTTTTTAAATTAGCTTTTTATTAGTTCTTTTATTAACTCATATTTCACTTATATTGTTTTCCGAAAATTGTAAGTTATTATTATTAATATCATTATTGGGATTAGCCATTTATTACTTTAAGATTTTAGTGTTGTAATGCGCATTCAATCATATCTTTATCGCATGCTAGACTGCGCAATATAAGAAATAAACATTATTATTTATTATTATTAGATATTAAAAAAAAACATCAAATACAATAATTACTCAGGCTTACCATTCGAGATGCAGCTCCTGAAAGCTATCAAGTAAGGCCGGAATCGCTTGAGACTTTTGAACCCTCTTTTATGCATCAAGCAATGTGAAAAACGAAAACGACGCCATCCGAAATCGGATTTCGGACTTTGACAAGCGACGCATCTCTCAACCAAAAAACCGATAAACAAACTAGCCATGAATAACAGAAGACTCTTGATAGCAGCTGTATTTCATTTTGTACATCCAGGGCAAAGTCTGTCAGCTTCAGTGAACGGGTTTCAAGTTTTCCGCATGAACTCACTTGTCAAGTTTGACCTATCAGAGCATAAAAATTGGACGTAAAGCGTGACCAACGCGTGATCTTGGTAAGAAAAGGTCTTCCCCGCCTGTATTTCTTAATAACCGGCTCAATTTTCGCGTACAAGGTTAGATTGAAATCAAAATCTTAATAGCGCGGGGCCATAGTGACGTAAACACAACATATTTCATATGAATTTTTTAAAAATATAAACTCGAGCCTGCGATCATTTGAAAACTAGTAACTTTTCAGCGGATAACTTCAAAAAGTACTCGACCTCGATGGGTGGACACCTGAGCCAGCGATACGGTCAGGTGATACTAGTCAGCGGATACCTTGTTTCGACAGCCTTCAATAGATCACAACATTGATGTTAAATCAGTTTTCTCTTGGGCTCCCAAAAGAAGTTAGAAAGTGTGAAAGTAAACATTGGTTTTCCTGTAGTGCAGACGGACGGTCTCTCGGGACTATGGGAATCCGCCCACACGCGCGCGAAGCGTGCGCGTGGAGCTCCGCTATCAATTTGACGACCAATCTACAAATAGCACATTCCTTTATTGTAAGGAAAGCCTTTTTCACACGCAGGGAGAGAATTGCGACAAGTTGAAGCTTTTTCCGTGGGACCCTGGGAGGGAATTGTTTCTGCCGCTCCCTTGCAGGCTAACTACCTCATCGAATAATGTATTTAGATAAGGCATTCGACGTAGATATAAGTCCAACAACTCCACGTAATTATTTTGTGTTCGTTCCAAATAGACTTCTAAGTCTGTTCACCCAGGCGACCTGAAATAACCCGTGGGAGTTCCGTCCGCGGTTTTTTTTTTTTTCTTTTTTTTCGACATATATGGAAGCTATTTCTTGATTGGGCGTTGCCCTCACGGGCAGCCCAACAATTATTAACATGACTAGGCCATAATTCACTGAGAAGCCTTTCTGAGAAGTGTGTCGCGAGAACCAAGGCTACCCTTGAATTTTAATTACTAATGATCAAATCAAAAAGAAAAATAAGTACCTTATTAGTATTTAATTTCGTGGGTCTTTATTTTCAAGTTTTTCGCGATTTAAAAAATATCTCAAGATTTAAGACCATTTCTAGAAATACTGGCTGGTAGTAATGGACCGCTCCTAATAACTGGAGATTTTAACTTCCACCTCGACGTCCCCACTGACCGTTTTGCTATTCGTTTTATGGGTTTAATTGAAGCTTTCAATCTCATACAACACATTAGTGCTTCCACCCATAAAAATGGACATACCCTAGACTTAGTGATCACCAAAGCCAATGCTAACTTTATAAAATACATCAAAGTGTCTGATCCAGTTATATACGACCATTCTGTTGTGCATTGTGGGTTGTTTATCAAGAAACCAGATTTTGAAAGGCTGGAAATAACATATAGGAAACTGCGGTCAATTGATAGAGAATGCTTTATCCAGAATATTCGAAAATCAGAATTAGGAAATTATAACAAGTTTGAGAATGTCTCTGCTCTCGTAGACTGCTATGTCAGCATATTATCGGGGTTACTTGAGCAACACGCGCCTGCTAAGAAACGTGTTGTTACTATATATACGACCCGCTGCGCCGTGGTATAACAATCAGATCAGAGCGGAAAAAGCATAAAGAAGGAGACTGGAGAGGAAATGGCGGAGTAACAAACTTACGATTAATAGGGAAGTGTTTGTTAAGCAATGCAAATGCGTTAACAGGCTAATTTCAGACTCAAGGATGAAGTTTTGAGCAGACACCATTAAAGACAATAGTTCTAATCCGCGGGTATTGTTCTCAACGTTCGAAAAACTGTTGGATCTCAAGGCAGCACCAAAACTACCATCGCACGAAAACGACAACGAATCTCGCGAACACCTTTGCTGAGTTTTCTGAGAATAAGATACAGTCTCTCAGGGACAACATGCTAAAAGTAATCTTACTGACTCACTTCAAGTTTCGACCTGTCATAGTCTTGTGGAATTGCTTGAATTTTCTTCTTTTTTACGAACTATGGATGGGAAATCCTCTTGAGGGAGACGGCCATTTGCATTCTCGAACGATGGAAGAAAGGTATGAAAGAGCAATCACGTACGGGAGAATATTCAAACAACTCAGCAACTATAAAATTGTATTGGTTCTTTCCCCGATTAATCGACTTCGGCTCATCAGAGAAGATTGATGCGTGCGCGCTGATTGACATGGCCGCCACATTTGCGCGACCACGGTTTGTTAAGATTCAGAAATTTTGCTTCCATGTAATGTGACGTAGTGACTTCTCTCTATTCTTTACTCAAAAAGAAGACATGAGTAAGCATGTCGCTGCGCTTGATTTTAACACCTGGTGATGCCTACCGTAAATAACTCGTACTTACATCTATTTCCGCTTTCTTTAGACCAGACATTTCCAGGAAACGAATCAAAAACCAGCGCTGATTGTAATTATCTATCTTCACCAGACCTCCTCCGAAGTTAAAACAGCCCTTTTGAGCACCTTTCCATGTATTTTTTTTATTTTCTATGTAGCAAGATGACCCATTAAGATACCAATCGGTAGAGCAAGCCAGTGGACCTAGTTTAAAGAACAGTTAGTATTACATTAAACCAAGAAGGTTAATCTGATCATATTATGGTTGACAAATCTCCTTAATTTTGGCTCGAAATTTCAGTAATTACTTATAATTTCACATGTGAAATTACAAAATTGCCATGACAACCTTCCGTACGTCTCAATACCGAGATGGTGGCAAAGTTTTAAAAATGTTAGAAATGAAGATGTCAGGGCACTAAAAGACGCTTTAGAAAACCTGAACACACGAAAGAGCACATCAAGAGCGATTCTATCAGGAATTTTGTCGCAAACGTCTGAAACTCACGAACTTAAGCAGATTTTTCGATCGCTGATCATTTGATAAACATGTCAAAAACCTACGATTGTGAGAATAATTCGTCACCCATGATATTAATATGTAATCAAATGACATACTCGTGAAATTAGGGAGTAATTTGCCTTGCCTAAATTAGTACGATTTGGACAAAACACGCGTGAAATTATTCCCTAATTTCACTGGTCATCATTTGATCACACATACCATTCTAACAAGAGGAAAGACGTGAGCAGTGAACCAATTAAAACTCGAAGTAATTTTGGCGATAACTGTAGAAAAGACGAAAGCAAAACAATTCCTCGGGGAAGAAGTCACCTAAAAAAAATTGGGGGAGCTCGTCCTACCTGTTGGTGGTTAAGATTTAATTTGTGGATTGATACCACTTGGTAGCCGGCTCTTATCTAAAATATAAACATATTAGATGTTGCCATAAGAGCTGTCTTGGTGCCTTTTAGAAGCCAGTCGAGATGTCTCGCCAAAAATTATAAGATGTATTTGTTACTCAACTGTTTTTTCCGTAGTTTTGCATTAAAAGTTTAATCTTTATTTGGCAAAACTGCTCAAAACGGCCGGGACCAATTATATTTAAAAGCGTTGACTTGTTCTTGGAGGGGGAGGTGCTTCTCTATAAAAGTGTTGAGGTGCTAGTCGGAAATTTTTAAAATACACTCCTAAAAGATCTCAGAATATGGCATCTGGGCGTGGCTCAAACACAGCAGTTGAAAACTCATCCTTACAGCAAGAAGACTGAGATAATACAGAGATGAAATAAAAAGGAATAGCAAAATCTATTTGAATCCTAATATTTGTTTAAAGAAGATCCGGTACTCGTCAGTGGTTTTTGCTGTAGCCTATGACGTTTTTATCTCAAAAACACAACGCTGCCTACCCTTTATTTTTTCTTATCAAGAGCTGTCTTGGGAACAACTTACCTTTCGCCCTTTCACAGATGAAGTATTTGTTTTCCTTGCAACATTTGGTAAGGTTCCAACCATTTCCCAAGATTTCAACACATTTGTCTTCACATGCAGTACTCGATCTGTTACCGAGCCACTTGACAGGAAAAGACTCATTAAAAGATTCTCCATTGCTCCATAAATATTCACCTTTCTGAAACCGATAAACCAGCCCAATCCAGGCTGGATTGTCAATGATGTTGGAAGACAGGTTATAAACAAAATCCATTTCCCTTTTATTCGCTACACTAACAAGGTCTCCTCCAAACGAAAAACACACGCGTGAAGCTGTCGACCAACTGAATTGCCGCCTATAATTAATCTTGTCCATAACCTTGTAGCACGAGTTTTCAAATTCTTTCCAGTCTTGAGGACATGAGAGGTGTCGGTCTTATAAAAAGTCAAAGAAAATTACTTGAGAACGTAAGGGACCAACTCCAGGATAATGTCCGTTAATGATAATAATAATAATAATAATAATAATAATAATAATGTGGTTTTTCATGTTCAAATGCAGCTACTTTTTATGGAGCTAAAATTAGAAGGACAGGAACAGTAATAGTTGGTCTAAGCAATATAGTCGAACCTCCCGTAAGCGACTATCTAAAATGCAAAGACTTAGCGCTCGCTTACTCGAGGTGGTCGCTTACAAGAATCGAGACACAGGGGGACATCTTCCGAGAAGAGGTCTGGGCACATCTACTTTATGGAAGATAACTTATTGCATTTAATTTCTAATTTACGCCATGTGTAGTTCCATGTTGTTACTTAAATTTTTGGCACTTTCTAAGTAGCATAGTGCACACAGCGAAAATAGAGAACAAAGATTGCGTCAACTGGTCGCTTACAAGACGTTAAAAACAATGGAAAATCATTCCACGTCGGCCCAAAAAGTGATCGCGGTCGTTTGCAGGAGGTGGTCGTTTATAAGAGGTTCCAACTGTAAGGCTTTGACTGGGAAAATTGCGGTGTATTGGTTTGGTGGTCACTTATGGGAGGTGGTCTCTTACGAGAGGTCGTCGCACATGGAGGTTCAACTGTATATAGAATAAAATTTCACGTAACCTTGCCCATAGCATGTTTTTCAGATGGCCAAAAAGAAGAAAATACTTATACTAATCCTCTTGTTAAATAGTCTGCTACGCAGCCGTTTTTAGTGTCGTCACGCAACGCTCCTCTCCAGAAACGGCTGCTGAGAATCGAACCACTTTCCTTTCCAGCGGTTAGCCAATATAATTCAGCTCCCATTTTCTGGAAGGGGTTCACGCCTCGTTTGCGGCACGCTCAGACTCCACCAATCACAACTTCGCTTTTATCAGTGCTCCATGTGTGAATGACAGCACATTCAAAATAATCGCGTGAAAACAAGCAATCAACGAGAGTAGTGTTGTCGTAGTTGACTCCTATTCAAAATTTATGAGATAAGAGCAGCAGTAAGCAAGTCGGCTCATACTCGGTGTAAAAACCTGTGAAACTCACGAGTGACGTAAAACAATTAATACAAAGAAGCCACTGAGAAGTCAACACAATAGAGCCAAGGAAGTAATAGCTAGAAAACAAAGAAAAAGCTCACAGGTTTTTTCACCGAGGATGACCCACAAGTCGGGCAAATGCGATGCACAAAATTGATGAGCTTATAAAATTGCCGGGTATAGTCTCGGGAAATCGCACATCGAAAATTATCAGATTGCTTTTTTTTTAAATCAGTATCCTTGAGAGTTTAGTCTTCAAATGTACACCGTGCAGCAATATTATGAACACATCCGGCACATGAAATTCAGCATACGTATATATCAGTACATGTGCACCTTAAAAGAAGAACCAACCGATCCTAGTAAGAGTCTTGTAGGCCTATCAAACTCTTTTTTCCACTCGGAACTTTCTTAACCGCTTAAAACAAACTTTTCTGCAAATTAACCTTTTCTTTGATTGCGGACACAGAGCCCATCCAAATTAAGCGACGATTGATTGATTTGTCGAAATTAAGCGTGTTCGCTTGCTAGCGCCCTGCGGCTCACGTAATGGTCAAGTTTCTTATACATGATTGGTTTGTTCGTTAAACCACAAACACAAAGGGAAAGGAATGTAGCTCGGTTCTCAGCAGCCTTGGTTTAGCTTTTGACCATTTTTGGAGATCTACCAGGAGCAAATAGTAAAGCCGACGAAACCTCTGCACAATAAGAGATAAAATTGGTAACGAAAATTCCTAGAGAAGAAGAGGAGCCTGTTACTCAAGCATTTACATGGCGGACGAGAGGGCTGTCAAGTAGGTTAAAAATATATCTTATTTTCTATATGAACAGTAATTGCATTAGAAAAAAGTTTTACTTTACTGTTTATGGATTCTTCTAGAGATGAGTTCACACTTTCGTAAGAAAACTCAGTGGCAGATAATTTGGAGGGGTTCCGGCCCGCATGTTGGTGCCCATCCATATGGGCACCAACACTGTTGTACCGACCTGAATCTTGGTGAAGATCTTGGGGTAGCTATCTCATTTTGTTTCCCAGATTTTGGACTATATTTATTGAACGGTTTTGATTTCTCTTTGATTGCGTCACAGTGAAAACCAGCAATTTTTAAAAGTGGACAGCGCCTTAGAACAAGAAAGTATACTTACCAGCCAGAGACATGGTTATCGATGAGAGAAGTAACAAAAGCAAGCCAATTTGGGTCATGATGTATGCCAACAGTCCTAAAAAGATAAGGACAAAAAAGGCTGATTCTGCAACTGCTCTCGCCACTGAACCGCTTGCAGACAGTAAGGAATTTTATTGTACGGCTGATTCCATGAGCGGACAAGATAAAGAGAATCCTGTGTTCTGATGGGCTACCCAAGCGAGCAAGATAGGCCCGAGATTTTCCGCGTTGGTACTGTATTCTAGCTTAAATGTTCCTATTTTAGCCATATAGTAAATCCGCTGTCGACCAAGCTTGTTCGGTCAAGATATATTGACATTCTCTGTAGAAAACACTCTCATACAGTTTGATTTCGACTTTTACTTCTCGATTCACTAGAACAATTACAGCAAAAAGGAAAATACAGAATTAATAAACGCGAACCGAAAACCTTCCAAAAACTATAACTTAAAGTACAACAACTGACTAAGAAAACGAGCAAAAAATACAGGAAAAACTATTAATAATTGCAAGATCTGTGCGGCACCTCCGGATACAACTAAGCGACCGATTTACATGGACCAAAAAATAAAACTTTATACTAAACTGGACTGAAACCAATAAACCTAACGAACTTACGAAAATTGACAATAACGATGACGTAACGCGACGCCGAGACTAGAATTACTGAAAGAATACGCATATGAAAAAAGGCTAAGCGCGATAACAAAGGTACCACTTAAACTAGCTTTACGCAACGCGAAACATGAGAAAATAAAGAACAGGAAAAAACTCGTAGTCTCCCGTGGCTACATGCCCGCCCCAATGAACTTCCCAAGTCTCTATACAGTTTATTAATAGAGTCACTACTTAAGCACGAGCGTAAGTCCTAGATCCTTAAATAGAACTGTTAGTAGTGATGAAATAAATTCCTTTCACAGCTTCTGGAGAAAAAAAAAGGTTGGTTTTTTTAATTCAATGTGCCGCTCTCCGACCTTCAAGGAAGCATAATTTTGTTACTGGCCTTGAAAGAACCGTTAAACTCGTCTGAACCTTTGCTAATTTGACATGTCCGTCTTTTCCTCGAAAGACATCATTAACGGCCATTTTCCGTGATGGACATTTTCATCTGCAATCAATACCAGATCTCCGATCTCCAAGCTACGACGAGGCTTCATCCACTTTGCTCTTTCCTGTAGGGCTGGCAAATACTCCTTTAGCCAGCGCTTCCAGAATATGTCTGAGATGTGCTGCACCTGTCGCCAACGGCGCTTGCTGCAATTATCTTCCTTACCAAAGGACCCAACGGGCTTACTTGGATTCGATCTCAATGACAGCAAATGTTTCGGTGTGAGCGGTTCTAGGTCCTTAGGGTCGCTGCTAATTAGTGTCAAAGGTCGGCTGTTCAAAATACCTGCAACTTCGGCCATGACGGTGTGCAGCATTTCATCAGTGAAAAGTTGTTGTCCCAGCAAGGCTATTAGGGTTTTGCGAACTGATTCTTTCCCACGCTTCACCGATAAGAGATGCTCCAGTGGTATTAAATTTCCAGATGATGTTTTTCTGACGAAGAAAGTCATGAATCGTTGTTTGGTTCCATTCACTTAACGACTCAGGGAGCTCTTTCTCCCCTGCACGAAAATTTGTACCATTGTCACTGAAGATAGTAGCCGAACATACTCTCAAACTGACAAATCTTTGCAAGGCGTTTATAAAGCCATCGGTGTCACCTGAGGGGAATGGACAACTTCGATATGGACAGCTCTGACAGCAAGGCATGTGAAAAGGCAACCATAACGTTTCACGTTTGAACGACCCTGACGTACATAAAGAGGACCAAAATAATCCAGCCCCGCATGAGTAAACGGCGGTTCTTCAGACATCAGTCTTTCCTTTAGACGATCACCCATCAGCTGTTCCCCACTCACGGCACCAAGTTTCTTGCACAGAAAACAGCCACTGATCACACGACGCACAGCTGATCGTTCCTTGATTACCCAATACTGGTGACGCAGGCTAGACAAAACCTACTCTTGACCCAGATGACCGGTTTTCTGGTGATGCTGCGAGATGATTAAATCTGTCACGCGATCTCGGTAAGGAAGAACGATTGGATACTTTGCATCCTAGTCGATTAGAGCGTTTTCCAGTCGACCCCCAACTCTTAGAATTCCCATCTCGTCCAACAGTGGATGAAGTTTGCGTATATGGCCAATCATCTTCAGGTTCTTAAGCTCTGAAGTTGCCTGACGCGAGTGCTGTAATGAACCAATCCTTTGCAAGGCCTGCATGACTTCGAGAAATGAAATTCTCTGTGTTTGATAATCTCCCTTTCAGCTTCTTTCATTTCGTCCACCGACAGGATTCTTCTATTTGCACTACTCTTAACTTTGGAACTGATTGGACTTCGACGGTATCGATCAATGAACCACAATCTAAATCTGTGTAACCAGGCCACTGCCGTCTTTAATCTTTCCCATGATGAATGGCGCTCGATCAAACTTGAAAGAACATCTTCACTTTGATGGCGAGACGATGATTGGCTGTTAGACTGAGCACGTTTGATCTCTGGGTCGTCATCGGATAGCTCCGGTTCATGAAGTGTAGGATCACGAGGCCAAAATTCACCTTTCTTGGCTAGATACTGAGGAACACTTAGCCACTTGCTGTTTGCACACATCTCTTCTACTGTGAGACTTCTACTAACCTCATCAGCCGGGTTTAGCTCAGAACCTATGTGTCTCCACTCGTGGGGGGCTGAGTTTTCGTGAATAACTGAGAGTCTGTTTGCAACAAACGTGTGAAATCTCTTCGACTGATTTCTGCTGTACTGCAACACGCAGGTGGAGTCTGACCAATATGTTGATTGTGTAATCGGAACGTCCAATTCCTCTCGAACAGACCTGTCCAAATGAACAGCTAAGACTGCCGCAGAAAGTTCCAATCTCGGTATAGTCATAGGTTTCAGGTGTGCTAGGCGAGATTTCCCAATGAGAAATGTACAATGGATTCTATCTTCAACATCCGCCATTCTGAGATACGAGACCGCTCCCTATGCTATCTGCGACGCTCTGCGAAGTAGTGCAACTCGGCAAATTTCAAGTCTCCAAAGTACAACGGCTTAATGCATCTTCCAAGCGAGATCCGAGAGAGACTGGGTAATTGACTCTTCCACTTCTCCCATCTCTCACCATCTTCATCACTGATTGGGTCGTCCCATCCAATGTTCTTTATACAAAGATCTTGCAACAACTTTTTTGCCGTTAGAACAACTAGCAGGACCAACCCAAGTGGATCATAAACGGAACTCGTCATGCTGAGTATTCCCCGACTGGTATTTGGTCTGTCTCTTCGGGTATATAACCTTGAAAGTAAACTCGTCTTTCTCTAAATCCCACTCAAGCCCCAACGTACGTTGAATCGGTGAGTTTACTTTGTCCAGGTCAAGGCGAAGTACTGACAGGGCTCTCTCAACTCGCGGAATACGGTCCAAGACCTCTGAACTGTTACTTAACCATTTGGTTAATCGAAATCCTCCTTTGGACAGAATGCTTCTTAGCTGGTGCATAAATCCCACAGCGTTTTTTGCAGATTTAACCGACCTGAGGCAGTCATCGACGTAAAAGTTCCTTTTGACTGCCCTGACCACTTCTTCCGGGAATTCGCCTTTGTTGTCTTCTGCTGTCCTTTTCAACGCGAAGTTGCAACAACTCGGTGACGAAGCTGCGCCAAACAAGTGAACTTCCATACGATGATCGACTGGTTGCTGGTTCAAGTCACCATCCAGCAACCAGAGAAATCTTGGTGGTACTCTAACTTGATGGAACATGCACTCGATGCCAGCTAATAACGCGACTAGTTTTTCAGGGAATCTCATCAACACGCCAACTATAGAATTGGTCAAGTCCGGTCCAGTAAGAAGCTGAGCGTTAAGAGATGTTCCTCCGTACTTGGCTGCACAGTCGAAGACGACTCTGGTCTTGCCAGGCTTGTTTAGCACAGGGTGGTGAGGTAAATACCACAGCGGCCGCTTGTCGTCTACACGAACTCGTTAAACGGTACCTTTCTTGCGTGTACCTTAGCAATGTACTCTTCCATAGTGGTCTTAACATTCAAAGAGTTTTTCACGTTGCAGAAACCTTCTCTTCCGTACTTGAAGCCTTCGTTCTGCCATGGCCGATTATAAGGCAAGAAAGGTGGGTACTGCCTCCAGGGAAGCGCCACCTGACAATGATCATGATCAAGTTTCACAGATCGTTCCATGATTGCAAGGGCTTTCTTGTCTTCCACTGACATGCACATGTTAGAGTCACCGGCCAAGCCGTAATTCTCTATGGCCCAGAACCTTTCGACTTGCTGCATGAGACAATCTTCATCTTTCCTCGCGGACTACACTAAGCGAACAAAGTTAACATTCATATGGCGTTCTCGGCAATCGATGCTTCCCACTGGGCCCATGAGTGTCCAACCGAGAGGTGTTCGTATGGCATATGGCTCTCCTCTGTTACCACGCCTTTCTACTAATACCCAGAAGGCCTCTGGCCCGTTGGTTCCTACGATTAATCGGACATCTTTCTCGCTAATACTAGGTAAATTTGTCTCCAAGGTAAGGCCACTGTCTTGTATCTTGCTCTGAAGGGATCCTTCGGCGTGAGGCGTTCAGTCTATCAACAGTCCGTAGTCTTTTAACTTCAACCTTGTCAGTACCCTCAACTGGGTCTACGGTTAGGCTGATCTCATGACCAACTCTTGGGCTGTCTTCTCTTTCTTGAGTTGTCGGGAAGAATATTTTTTCTTGCCCTCGAACTCCAAGCTCAATCGCTAGAGTCTTGTCGCATAAGGAGATTTCTGAACGGCTGTCTAGAAGTGCGTACGTTTCCACTGCCTTGTTTACATCGCGACTTCGGACTTTCACATGGACCACTCGGAGGCAAACCTTTCCCCCTCCTGCTGAGGTACTTTTAGTCTTTCCACTTGGTAACGGCGTGCTACTGCTTACTTGGGTTCCTTGTTCTACTGCTCTGGTTCTGATTTCAACTGATTGCTGTGAGGGCGGAAGGTGAAGTAAAGTATGGTGTCTTCTCCTACAACCTTGGACTTCACATGTACTCCTTGCTAAGAATCCCACTGCAATGTAGCCGTCCTTGAAGCAATTATGGCATAACTCAGCTTTCCTCGTCCCTTGTAGACGTTCCTCGAAATTCTTCTCTATGAAAATCTTGCATTTCGCTAAGGGATGAGCTGCATTACATACCGGGTAGACTGCATATCTCGTAGTTGGGGCTTCTTTGTGACCAGGTGAACTCTGTCCTTCTCTGGAATCGATCTCTTGAGTACTGAATGCGTTACCGCGCTCATCGGATAATGTAGCTCTTTTAGGCTAAGCCTTACGTCTCTGACTATCCGATCTGTCTCGTTTGACGTCTATCACGCAGGGTTATTTGCAGCTCTCGCCTTGATCTCGACAAATTCTGCAACGTGACTAATGTTCGTCCTTTGACCTGCTTCCTGGATTTGATCTGCTACTTCAGCAAATTTAGTCCTGAGATGAAACGGCAGCCTCTGAACAATTTTTTTTGAGTTGTCGGCGCTATTGATTTCATCCAGATAGCTAAAAGATTCAAGTGTATTTTCGCAATCCCTTAACTGGTCAGCAAATGCTAATAATCCTGTACGATCTGAAGGCTTTAGAAGAGGACCTTCTGTTAGCTTAGTCACGTACTGCAAGGCAATTCTGAAGGGATGTCCGAACCGTTCTTCAAGTACCCTTCTTGCAGTTTGATATCCTAGGGAAGGATCCTTGTACAAACAGCATTTGATCGTCTCCTTTGCTACACCCGATGTGTACTGAAAAAGGTACATAAGCTTCTCGCTTTCGCTAGCTGCATTTATAGAGACGATGCTTGTTTTAAACAATTTAATAAAATTCCAGTATTCGAGGGGATCACCACCGAAGATTGCCGACTCCTTCTTCGGCAACGCAAACCCCTGCTTCATGGTTAACGCCGTCTTGTCTATAAATTCTTCAGGCAAAATATATTCGTTTTCTGAATGGGAGGAGGCTGTGCTGGATCTGGATGGTAGACCTTTGAATTCTAGAGCATTAAGATTCAACTGTGGCTGTGAACCTTTGGATTCAATTGATTTCTGTCCGCCTCTGGGCTCAGGGTCTTCCTGCTTATAGCCGCTTGTGGTTCGTCCTTCAACTCCTTTATCAAACGGAACCAGCTCTTTAAACACCTCCGGAAAGTTAGCGTAATCGATATCTTCATCTTGCAACAACTTACCTTGCAGGTCTGTTTTAAGGACTTCATACTGTGCCCCCAAAACTTCTAACTTTAATTTAGTCTCTTCCTCCGGCGTAATAATTCTTGCTTTTGCGTTAACTGTTTCAGCTTTAAATGAGCCAACACTTGCTTGGCCTTCAGCTGTCTAATAGATAAATGCGCGGTGCTGAAGACATCTTCAGGCGGTGTCTCTATATCTTCGTGAGTTACAACTGGCACCTTTACGCTATGAATCCGGCGTTCAATTCTTGATTCAAAATTCATTTTTCGGTTGCACTGTTCTTTAAAATAACGTGCTTCGCTTCCCCATTCTTCTAAGTTTCCAGATAAAGTGGCAATGTAATCGTAATGCGCCTTCTCGAAGCGAGCAAAGGCTTCGTCAATGTCCAATAATTTCTCCGAAACTTCATTGACATTCTTTGCGTCATTTGAGAGTTCTTCAGTTTCTCGGTACAACTTGGTTATTCTCGATACGTACCCAGCTCTTGAATTTTTCAGTCGCAGACTGCCTAAGGCATCTTCAGAGTGAAAACGGCGTCTTCTTTGCCACTCCCGATCAACTCCGGAAGACATGACATCCACTGTCAGTTCTTTGAATGCATGTAGAAAACACTCTCGTACAGTTTGAACTCGACCTTCATTTCTCGATTCACTTGAACAATTACAGCAAAAGAGAAACTACAGAATTAATAAAAGCGAACCGAAACCTTCCAAAACGATAACTTAAAGTACAACAAATGACTAAGAAAACGAGCAAAAAATACAGGAAAAACTATACTTACAAGCTCTGTACGGCACCTCCGGATACAACTAATAAGCGACTGATTTACATGGACCAAAAAATAAAACTTTACACTAAAATGGACTGAAACCAATAAACCTAATGAACTTACGAAAATTGACAATAACGATTACGTAACGCGACGCTGAGACTAGGATTACTGAAAGAATACGCATATGAAAAAAGGCTAAGCGCGATAAAAAAGGTACCAATTAAACTGACTTTACGCAACGCAAAACATGACAAAATAAAGAACAGGAGTAAACTCGCAGTCTCTTGTGGCTACATTCTCGTTATTTTTTGTCTATCGACCTCAAGTTCGTCTCGGTCATAAAAAGTGCAGAAAAACCCCGAAAATTACTTGAATTCGCTTTCCTTGGCCGTTATAAAAAACTGATAGGGACGATAAAAAGTTGGCAGAAAGGGAGGCTTGCGTAATAAATATTGCAGCTGCTGCTCATTACAGCGTTAAACAAGCTACTAGGGCTTTTCAACAGTTATAGGAGAATGTCAGCCAAATTTTGTCTATATCCCGGGGGATACTCCTGGGAATTCTTGGTGGGGGTGTGCTGCCCGGTTCTCCAAATCCTATCCCTATTTCAGACCAAAAAAATGTCGTTTCCCACCCCCCGTTTTCAGATCAGACGTCTAAAATCCATATCCGTTTTCAGACCTGGCCTTTAGGGAGAAATTATGTCATCAATACGTTTATTAGAGGGCAAACAAAAAAAATTATTCAAATGCATTTCGAACTGGTATATTTCTATTTCGTTTTTATTCATTTGCAATTGAAACGATAAATACGTTCATACACTCCCGTAGTTCCCTCAAAAACCATACCCGATTCCGGACCAAACAAGATTCTACGGAGCGTACACTTTGGCGTCGTGATTGTGAAACTGATTAATTGTAAACGCGGAGGAAAAGTAAGAAATGAAATACGGTAACAGTAAGGTGCTAATTTGTGAAATAATGGGATTTGTCAGGATATTCTGAAAAGAGCAACATCCAAGAGGCCTACTTGCCAAAAAGTAGCATTTCGGGGCAATTTATATCTATGCGATATTAGCCCAGTTATGCTGTGATGACTCTATAAAAAATCCTTCTAAATTTGACTTGGTTTTAAACGTTTAGACCTAAGTCAAATATGAGGTTACGGTGAATAACAAGTCTAACAAAACAAACAGTGAAAAAAGAATTCCCTATTTTTTAAAATCAGGCTTCAAAAACAGCATGGCGGTCTCATGTACTGATTAAAGATATGTAAGGCATGGGTAAGGAGTCAATTACGTTGAGCATGGAATTGGCTAAAACTCACTGTTACGAGTTCGAATGTTTTGAGGATAATTATTCACTGACTAACAGCACGCAGGGATGCTAGATTAACACAAGGAAGTTTAAAGGAACATAGTCTTTACAGAGCTTTAAAACACATCACCCGCCAACAAAAACTTGACTTGAACTTAACTGAAACTAAACAGCCTCTGCCAATAATAACAAACTCTTACTTGAACTTCAGATATCTTACGGCTTCCACCAACTTGTAAACACAGAACTTGAAATTCGACCTTCGTCACACTTGACTAAACACAGCACCCCAGCTCGTGGGAAAAAACTTTGGCCCCGGTTCAGACGCCGACCTTCCCACGAGCCGAACCTAATTCGAATAAAGGCCGACCCAAATTATTTAGATCGGCTGAATTGATTGCAGCTGAATTAAGTTTAAAAGGCGGAAAATTCTTATTTCGGTTAAACTGCTTACAAAATAAGTTATAATAATTTATGCATTGGGTTCGGTACATGAAAAGTTCGGCGTCTGAATAAAAGCCGTTCCAAAGTCGCTCCAAAGGCGAAATTCTCGGCCAGGCTAGGCGAAAAGAACAGCTGAGCCGTTCCAAATTGAAACAGGCGTTCCTAATTGATTCAGACGCCGAACTTTTCATGTACTTAATTCAATGTATTAGGTGAGAGTGAAGAATGATCATCGCAGTAAATTTTCTAATTTAAGCAATTGGAAAGAAGATATACTTCACATCAATGTATTAGGTTCGGCTTATGAAAAGTTCGGTGTCCGAACCGGGCCTTAGTTCGTCAAAAGGACTCGCTTGGAGTTGTATACCGTTTGACATAAAGTTCTAGAAAATACTTAACAGGCGAATAGTAGTAGCTTTTCGACATATTTTATGATTTCAGTAACTGATGCAAATCTGCTCACTCATGCTGAAATGTAAACATGACCTAATTAATTATTCAGGAATAATCCAAAAACGTAGAGAACGTTCGAGAAAATCACGCAACGCATGAAAGCAATTTTACTACGTAACACTCAAGAAAGACAAAACGTCTTTGTACAGCATTTTGTCACTTGAAATTCATCACAAAACAGTTCGAAAGGAGTGCTCACTCGTATAATGTTTTCAACATTCGAAGAGAAATTTAGAGTCTCTGCGCGGCCATGTAATAGCCTAGATTAATTCCTCGAGTAAATTAAAGACTAAACTCGAAGTGATCTCAAGACATCATGCACGAAGTAGTCCGGTCTCATTTCGTGAAATAGCCGAAACAAGCCGAAAAGACACGAAATCTTGCCCCGAAACTAGTGCATAATTTCATTGCTATTTTTCATATCCCGAACTACCTTGGGTCGCAGTAGCGCACTCGGCTAATCCCTCAACTTAGAGTCTCCTCTGATGTGACGGGTCACACAGGTGAGTCGGTTCAAACCCCGGAAAAGCCAAAATAATTATTCTTTCTTCCTCGAATAAGTTATAGAATAAATCATAGAGATCGAAGTGATCTCGAGATATCTCGAGCAAATGCGGGTCTCACTTCGTCAAATAGCCGAATAAAACAGAAACCTACACACTTTGCGTGCCCAATCTTGTCCCAAAAATGGCAACTTTGATACACTCCTGAGCGTCGCGAATCCTCTACTTCGCGCTGCGCCGAAGTAAATAGGCAAAGTGTAAACTCGTTTTCAGACCAAAAAAGCCCCAAAACCCAAATTTCAAATTTCTTCCATCCCGCAAGAGAATTACCATAAATTTATAGAAATTTATATTTAGAAATTTCAATACCAATCTAACCAGATTAAAAATGTCCCCTTACCTTGGGTAACGCCGTTCTTACTTCGCAATTTTACAACAAAACTGGAATGAAACAATTGTCACAGTCCTTTCATTCAGAAAGTATTCGATGGAGAGTGCGATTCTGCGGAGTTCTTTCTCCTGTTATTAGCCTTTTAGACTTTTTTGTGATAGATAAAGTATAATTTTCTTTTATACAAGGAAGTTAAAACTATGACAGGTGCTGCTTATTATACTGCTTCCAACTGTGGCTTGTAGACAGTTAATGTAGAATAACAGTAAAATTTGTCCATATGCGTTGTTGAGGATATAGTTTAAGCCATCAAATTTTTAATTTTATGTAAATTACAATATCATTGCCTTTAAATATTCAAGATCATGGTGCCCTACCTTACAGCTCACACCACTTTGGAAACCTTTTATTTAATTGCTTTAAATGCACTTTATTTTGAATATGTATAAACCACATAACTCAAAAATTTCCTCGACTTGTGCACAGCCATGAGATCCTTCTTTAGCCCTTTTAGGTCATTTTGCAGACCGAAATGGCAGATTTCCTACCCTGAGTACCAGAGGTCTATTTTCGAGCGCGGCTGATGCTTCGATGTCGGCTGGAGAAAAAAAAATCCTCGTACGGAGCCGCATGCCATCTGTTGGATTACATTTGAACCAATCAGATGAAACGTCTCCTACTGTGATCATACGGACTGACACGTGAAGTTTCCAATTACAAACCAACGATACCGTAATAATTTTGACAAATTTCGTTGTGAAATATAATTTGCAACTTTGTAAGCTTACATTACTAGCACAAATTACAAAGCCTTCGGCGTACCATTTCAGAATAAGGACATTAACCGAATAAACAATAAACATTGTAGACCTTTTGGGGTATTCGCTGATCCCACTTGACTAAATTACAATCTACTAATTGTCATTAAAGCTTCAACTAGCCCGATATACCATTCCCAGTTTACAAGACCACCAAACCATCCTAGTTTGCGACCATAAAATTAAACCTGTCAGATGTTTGCCTTATGATCACTACTCTTCTCCGTCACCCATATCTGTTGCTAGTACTTTCCGTCACTTCCGTTCCAAAACTTCCAGCTTCGCAAGAACAGACTACTATTCTTGTCAACCAATTGTAGCCTTCTGTTAGATTCAAAGTCCCTTAGGTGGTCGTTAGCAGCCAATCAGTCTTCGTGTCCAAAATCTGGACCAAACTGTTTTAATCGTTCTTGCGATTGGCTTGGCGCTATGAAAGCAAGTGCGCTCTGGTCCAGAGGTTTTCTTTCGCGCGGGTCACTATAAAAACTATAGCCCAAACGGAAACCGCCCATGAAAAGTCTCCGGCATGCAGGGTGCAGATATCCCTAAGCTTTAATATGATTCAACTAGTGGAATCCCTTCCCTTCCATATACCTGAATCCTGAAAAAGGTACCCCTCTTAGGCGGAGCCTCTCCGTATACAGCTATTTCGAGAAAGGTTGTCGGAAAAATATGCACGCGACAATCCCGAAACGTAATATGGGATATGATCAATACACTGTTTCTGACGACTGTACCTGTCGAACCTACTTTTGTTGCTTTCCTTTAGCACTCGCAAACACATTTCCACGGCCTTTCGGACCAATTCTTTCAAATTTCTTTAAAGAACAGTGAACTTAAAACCACCCACAATGCCTTTCGGGATTGTTGCGTGCACTTTTTCCGACAACCTTTCTGGAAATAGCTGTGGGCCATTATAGGGAGTACACCCCGGGTAGGCTTATGCACACCACTTTTAGTAGCGATCTTGAAAAAAGTCACTTAAAAATTAACAATGGCATGCAGAGACCTTTGAACTACTGCATCGATCCTGTTATGAGGAGTCTGAAAACAGTCAGTTAAACCTTATAAAAAATCATAAAACGGCAAACTGATCCTTACGGCAAGGTGATGAAGAAGAAAAAAAAAACATATAAGAGTTTGGGCAAATGTGTCAAAAATATATATTTTTTGTTTTATTCTTTTGTGTACTTCTTCATCACCTTATCGTAAGGATCAGTTTACCTTTTTTATGACTTTCTACAAGTTATTATTGTACTGATCCAGGTCTACAACTGGGACATCCGGCACCACTCAACGGTTTGTCGCTGTGGACTTGCTGACATATATATATATATATATATATATATATATATATATATATATATATATTTCTTTTTTTTTACTGGACATATGCTTTTATCGCGAAAAAGGTGCCCACGGGGAGTCCAGAACGGAATATCTCTGGAAGCGGCCAAGATACAGCTGATGCTGTTCATGTAAAAATCATCAGCAAGCTCTATAAACAACGAGTTGGAAAGATTACTCAAAATTGTTGGCTCCTCATACTCGCATTCACTACCAGAACGCTCTCTTCATCAACCAATTCTATTTTTCTTTTCATCTAGATCAATACCTGTGGAAGGCAAGCTTCGATTAAGTAACCTACAGCTGCCTAACCTCTTTTATAACATCAAAAATCCTACACTTGTGACGACAAGGACAGGTCTTGAATAAAACCACCGCCCTCTTGACCAGGGATTCGAATCTTTGTGTTGCAAGAAAGGAACATCTGTTTCTGCTACGTCTTAGTGCATCTTTATATGACAGCAATTTCCGCTTATTCTCGGCAACTTTTAATAACTAAACCCTTTGTCAACGCAAATTAGCATCTATTGTCTAATGACCAATCAAACGCCTGCGTTGCTGGTACAACGCGCTCCGAGAACGCGTGCTGAAATGATGTCTCGCTTCCCGTGGTTAGCGGCACGGTTAAGCAACATGCAGGAGGTTACTTTAATGAGGACTTCCTCTAATTCGAAGAAAAATTTATTTATATTGCCGACAAATTAGTACATAAAACCTTTCTGTGTTTTCCCGCATTTGTGAAAATTAAAACAGTTAAGCAAATAGAGGGTAGTTTTCATAGAATTGAAAAATAATTTTTGAAACAAAATAACTGAACAAATCATATCTGTTTGACATAATAATTTAATGATCAGCACTTTTTTACACATAGATAGGAACAGCAGCTGCGAGAGCCTTAATCTCCGCTTCGTGAACAAATTTACTTTTTTGTTCAAATTCAATAGCCAAAGGGAGAAAACACACTCAGGATCACAACTCGGAAAGGAATCTTTCAAGTATGTTGTAAATTAGCGAAGGTTTTAATTATATTATTGTTTTTAAACATTTGAAGAAAAAGAAACATCACCCTGGTAAAGGGTGCGCTTAGAATCGCATCTCTTCAGACAGGTAAATTTAAGAAAATACTCCAGCTACAGATGAAACTGCATAGTATAACAATGTATTTATGTAGGGAAGATTTAAACTTAACAGTGCCTAAGTATTTTAAGCCAGTATTTCTTTCAAAGACTCGAGTTGTTGCAAAAAGTCAGAAAATTACAACAGCGAGAGTCTGTCGAGCAAAATGTTAATTGTTTTCTTTAAGAAAATATTTGATGGAAATCGAAAAAACGCCAGAAATAGAAGGAGAAAAAGCATAATCGTGATCATAAAAAGGGCTGAACAAAACAGTTTTGGTTAGGCGGTATATACACTTATGCTTTATGCTTCCTCGAAAATTAATGTGTGGAAATTCGTTGTTTGATGCGCTGTGCGGCTGTAGATATGTACTTCCGTGTGCAGGACCTATGTAAAATTACATTCTTTATATGTACAACAACAATTGAACAGGCGCACCCAACGACTTTTCTCTGTAAAGTAACTGCTCGAAGGAGCAAAATATTTGGCTAGAAATTTCTAAAGCTCGACTGAAGGCTTACAACCGTTTCTTTCGTCTAACATATTCGGGATTTTTCAACCAACTTCTATACTTAAGACTTTTGGAGGTTGTATTTTTCCCATTCTATTACCAAAATATTGCAGTTAGTGTTCAAGCAGATCACCTGAAAATTCCAGTGTGAAGAAAAAACCTTCTCTAAAATCTTCTAATGAAGGACGGGCTACTCCATATCCTTGAACTTTCGATCGAACTCATGGGTAGTTCATAAACAGTACCTTTAATGAAAAGATAAAGGCATTTAAAACTCCGCAGAGGATCAAAGTTCCCCTAAGACAGCCGAACAGAGAAACAGTTTTTAGGGAAGTTCCAAATTAAACAAAGAGGGTTTTCAAGCATAGAGAAAACCATTTGAGACACTTCTAACGTACTTAAAGCCATAATCGGTGGTGGCTTCCCTATTTTGCTATCACTAAATGGAGAAATAACATCCTGTGTCGACTTTAACTAAGACTATGGTTGCTAATTCAGAAATGTTAACTTAGCAACCGTTGGCCATAACCATAATTTTCTAAGGTCACAGAACGAAAGAAACTTTATTCCGTCGCAATTTGTCCACAGAGTATAGAGTCGTCTGCGATCCCAGGCTAGAAAACCACACAAAACAGAAACAAATATTCAAGGTCTTTAAAAGAGTTAATTTTCGGAGTGATTGGTTCCAGCGGTTTAACGGCGCAACATGTTAAAGGTACAGCCGAACCTGACCGCTTACGGACAACTCTCTATGAAGGAAATTTTTGTTTGTCCCAACTACAGAACCTCTCAGTAAATTCCTTCCTCAATAATGCGGGCCATTGCAGGTCTGTTCCGTGGTAAAAAGATTTGAGTCATTGGGGTTTAAACATGTCGCTCCTTCTTTGTAAGAAGGCATTCAGTAAAGAGGAAAAGGAAACACTGAGATGCTGAAATCTTCTAGCTGGTTGTATCCCCTTTAAGAAGTTTAAAAGTGTAACAGGATAGCACCAGATGGAGCCATCATGGAATCTTCAAGAGCCGTAAAACTTGATTATCGATCAAGGGAAAAACAAAAACAGCAAACAACCAACCGCTCCCTCTTTACCTTCTTCCATGTTTTTCATTTTCATTTCTGTTATCAAGACCGATGATCGAGGTGTCGCTGGTAACTGGATATTTTTTCAGAAACCTAAGTAAATTGATTACGAGTTAGCAACAGCCCGAAGGCCTGAACAAATTCACTCTTCAACAATCAAATTATCGATGATAAAAAACTGTGTTTAAAAATTTGTCTTACATTAAGTCATTCAGAGGAAGACGAACGAAGGGAAAATAGATATCAGAACCGTCTGGAAATTCTGTGAAAATACTTCCAAGCTCTGCGAGTTGCTTACGAATAATACTTTTAATACATATTCGTTTGTGCATACAAGGATCAAATTAAGCTGCGAGCAGACGGTTTCTCTCTTGCAAGGCTTTCAACGTTTACCAAGTCGTTCGCGTGTCTTGTCTGTTCATGCAAACCAACTACCCGACAGACAAGCCACGTGAAAGACTTTGTTAATGCTTTGTTAACGCTTCCTCTGCTCGCAAAGAGCACTTAAATGGACAGATATCAAGAAACTTAGCTGCATCAAGCGAAAACCATTTGCAAAGAGACCAAGTTGACAAAAACAACCTGGACTAACAAGAAAGTCATTTTTGGTCATCACTTTAGGTGTACATCTAAAGAGATGTCGCCATGAATTAAGTGAATGAAGAACTAACAAAATGGGAAGTATACAGACCAAAGAAATTAATAAGTTTTAGAGAGAAAGAGCCCACAAGACGCCATCGTTGTTAAAATGAGACGGAGAAACCAGACACCTGAGATGTAGAGCAGCCTTGGAAAACATTATGTCGCAGAAAAATTCTTTAAATTCTCTAAGATCTGAAGCCGCATGCAACGTCTTGAGGCTGTTAACTTGGCTTTTTATCGTCCATTTGTTAAATCTAAAGAAACCAAAAACTCAAAGCACAATTTTTCTGGGCCGGGTTGTTCAAAGCCGGGTTAACATAACCCAGGGTTAGTACAAAATTTGAATTCAGATACGAAAGCTTAAAAAGCAAATTCAGTTTTATTCTTAATGCCTACAATTTGATGATTAAATACTCTAAATACAATAGAGAAAATTTTCCGGGAAAATGGTTTTGATGAAAAGAAAAAGAGACCCGGGTTAAAATTTAACCCTGGGTTAGCGCTAACCGGCCTTCGAACAACTCGGCCCAGGATTTTAAAGCATCAAGTTCATATTAGAGAATTGGAAGCTATTGGAGGGTGGAAACCTTCCCAAAGGCCGAAAGACAAAACTAAAACCAAGTTTCCCAGTATTAGAATCTCCTCAGGAGGAATTCACAACACCTTTGCCTCAAGATGCATTCATTACGTTGCATGTGGCTTTAGCCTAGTATCGAAACGCAGATAGATAGATAGTTTATTACAGCGATTTTCGTATGACCTTGAAAAATGGTTTTGGTAAGTGTTCGTTATTTGTTTTATTAGCCAATGGATGAAAAGATCAAAACATGGACTCTTTGTTTTCCCGCCAAAGAAAACCCTAATATGGAGAAGGCATTGTTCGATTGGCCAATCGTGTTGCAGTATGACGTCAAAGCAAAGTATGGATGGATTTCTAGGAAGTTTTCGAGCATGAAGTTTTTTCACCCGAGCGTTCGCTTAACCAACCAAAAGCCACGCGCGTTTGTGTCCGTTCGATAAACTGAATCAAATCGCTCTATTTCCGTTCGTTTGTTTTTTTCCGTTTTGCTCGCGCGTTTTCATTTCAAGGTCATACCAAAATCGCTCTAATCAATAGCATTGCAGAAAATTGAGAATGCCTAAACTGAAAGAAAACTTCAATCGTGTGTCGTCGCTACAAGAGACTCGCTGTTTTGCAAAATGTTTACGCCATTATTCTTCTTTGAGCAAGGGAAGAAGTTGAAAACCTTTTCGAAGAAACTGTTTACAAGTAAGATGAAAAATAAAATAGAAGAAGCAGAAACGAAAAGTAGCGTTTTGAACTTAAATAATGCCTAAACTAGCAAAAATCCTCGAAAAGTCAAGTGTTACGAGGGAGGTATATATGTGAATCGGTTTCTTTTTTCTGGTCAGTCATTGTATAAAGCAAGCATTCACCACATTGTATAATAAACAAATAGAATCCATGTTTGCCATGCGTCGGTTCAGTATTGTACAATCATGATGTGAATGCTACACACTGTGATCGGTCGTTGCCGAAGAAGAAAAGAAGAGGCAGAGGCGAAAAGTAGCCTTTGATGGCATTGAAAGATTTTTTTGGAGAAACTGTACTCAAGCAAGGTAAAGAAGAAAAGAGGAAGCAGAGGCGAAAAGTAGCGTTTGAGACTTACGGTGGCTCGAAAGGGCTTTTCAGGGTCAGTACCTCCCACAACATGGCACCACAGCTGTATTAAGGTAAAGTCAAAAATTTGTTATGATCAGGGTACATTGACCTTGGAGTTGTCATAGCAACGAATTGACGCCATTACCTATTTTACCGGTACTTGCAGTCGGATTTCTCGGCACTGGGAACTCTTCTTCCAATCGTTCACGAAGTTTTTCTCCTCCCCGATAATCGTCCCGATGTTAGTGAAGTTTAAGCGGAATCTTTAAGAGTATTATCGAGATATTTTGGGATGAAGTTTTTACGGTTAGAAATACAATAAAAGCTAGCTAATGTTGATGTTCGGCCATTATCTGTAGAAATCGAAGCGATTTTGAAATGCAATTTCGCCGCATAGTAGTTTCGATCTTTTTAAAAACGTGTGTGAAAGATCGTGGATCAAGATTATTGATATCTTGTACGGCGGTAAAACGAGGGCTACAATTCGCTATTTTTTGTCGTAAATTTCGTGTTAACTAATGGGACAGTCTCTTATTATTCAAGGTATTGTCTCCAAGTTTCATTTTCATGTGAACAACAGTAAATATTCAATTAAACATATGACTCTCGGAAACTGGGGGTTGGGGGGGCAACAGATCAGGTGTATGGATGTCAATAGTCCGGGACTTTTCCGTTTACCTGCTTGGTCGGTCAAACCCTCCAAGTCAAGCGTACCTTAAGGGTGACATTTTCTAAGAAATGAAACTGATGCTTGTTAGATGATTTTGCAGCCTCTGGAAACAGAAGGCCTTTTCATACAAAGTGGATTGTACTGAGATCAGTCAGCTGATCAGTAGTTCGAGATTTAGATACAATCTATTCCACGATTTACTCATACAATTAACAGAAACAAAAAGAATCAGGATAAAGGCATGTTTGAAGGTCTGGCTGTGTAAAAGAATTATTCTGCTGTAGCCTTTACCGGGTCTCCTTAGAAACTGCAGGAAGGGAACAAACCTACAATAAGTCGAAAAGTTGGTTACGGCCCTGACGAGTTTCGCAAGGGTTTGCAAGACACATATTTCTAGTAATATGCATGGTATATTTTAAATCTTTTTTGTCAAGAAAGAGTAGCATTTGAAAACAAACCGAGTGCACTGTCGTTTTTCACAGATCCCAAGATGGATGTTATGAGAACAACGATTACTGTTCTCTTTATCATGTTCCACACGCTGATAAAAGAACAGCAGGCACTAAACCTTCAAGGTAATGACTAGCATAACTGTAAAATAAGTAATTATAGTTGTACGCACTCCGATATTAATGAATTCGCCTATATCGCTTTATTACGTGTTTGAAGTCATTCTCTATGAGAAAAGCGTACTTTGGTGCCCTTGAAAGCCTTCTCGAGGTTTTTCAAGCTCATTAAATCGCGCTGCAAACAAAAAGGGGATGTTTTCCAAGTTTTTCTTGAAAATGAAGGTTAAAAATGATCACTGAAACGATTTCAGCGAAAGCCTTGGATAAGATTTTTCTTTATTACCGTAAATGATCCGCACAGTTGAATAAACAACCTAAGCGGCTGAAAAAGAACCGAATCACACTGACCCTGGCCTTTGCAATGACCGGACGCAACGCTCTGGAGAGCAGGCTATTGTGAGTTCGTAAAATACCCGATGGCTGAAATGACATGAATGGAAATATATGAAAAATAATAGTCATTTCATATATTTCGATACATAAAAGAAGCTGATAAACAGGAAAGGTGTTCAACGCCGGCATAAGTTATCTAGTATATCATTTTTCCCTTTTGAATAACTCATTTGTAATTCTTATTTCCTAAAATGAACCGTTAAGCACCGTGTAAACGGACGCAACATTGTTAGCCAACAACTGCCAATATTGTTGAGAGTTGTTGCGTCTGTTTGCACGTAGCTAAAAGTTTGACAGGTTTCAAATTTTACACAACAACTCCCAACAACATGTAAAAGGCTGTGCAAACGGACGCAACATGTAACATCCAACAATGACATTGTTGGGAGTTATTAGCCAACAATGTTGCGTCCGTTTGCAGGTAGCTTAATGACTACATTGTTGTTACACTGTCGTGTTGAAATAAGCCGGTTTTACGAAGATCTTTGTTAGCGATCAAGGATTTTGTTTTGGATTGTCTTCTGTGTTATTTTAAGGACAATTGTCTATTAAATGAATTTAACATTCTCATTAAACTGGAGAAAGTACAAATTCCTATCCGTCTTCTTTACTACGTTTTTGCAGATTACTCCAACTATATAAACGAGAAAAAGAAAGAGATAAATAAGAAGCTGGAAAGAGTTAGGAAATTAAACGAAGAAGTTGTTGAATACATTGAAGCCAGTTGCCAAGGTAAGGAGAAGGACATCCTCAGCTGAGGACCAGGAGTAGTGGGGTAGGCACCGGTTACTCCGTTTTTTAGCGGGGGAATCTCAGTAACTTCCTGGGCAATATATTAACGCCGATGACGTCATAACCTTTTGTCTTTATCTCGTGAATAAAATGCGCAGGAATCTCATTAAGATAGGGTCATTCGCTATTTTTAGTTGGTTTAACCGGTTTTAAGGGTTTTAAGTTGCTTTTAGGTCGGTAAATGCCTTGGTTTTCGATTGGTTGATTAGAAAATATGAAACGTTTTCATTGGTTAATTCATGGTGTCTGAGGAGTAAACTCAAACTTGCCGGTGACTTCAAATCACTGAGTCGTGACGTAATTATGCAACTTCTATTTCCTGCTGCTGTGATTTTCCTAGTTCCGGTTCAATGATTCGTGGCGCGTTTACTTGATGATGATTCGCGTGGACAAGAAATCGAGTAAATCTTACGCAAATCCCGTAAATTTTGCCATCTTCTAGTTCTGCAGCCAGCTAGAGCTAGCCGGGTCAACCTGTCGAGTCCAAAAAATATAGTGAGAGACTGTTTACTCGATGTTTACATCGCTGAGAACGCCGAATGAATTGCAGAAGAATTTTCCTTGGTTTTAGGCCAACAATTTAACCACAACATCGGAAATTACCAAATAATTCTTACCCAAACGCGAACTTTCGAGTATTAGAATCTCGCGTTTTATCTTGAACTTTAAACGTGGCGTTCTAACGTCGGCGACCATTCTCGACCCCAGTGCTTACGGGTTTGGGAATGCGCGCGTAAGCTCTGGGAAACTCTGCGCCGGCGTAACCAAAATCTGGCTATCTGGGCCTCACAGCGCATGCTCTTTGATCTAACCAAAACTTTTTGCTGCTTTTATATCAACTTCATCGCGAAAGTCTTGTGCTGCTTCGGTATTAGAACTGAAGAAATTCATTTAACGGAGCCCTTGAAGAATTTTCAGGTATCCGAGGCTCTTAGGGTAGCTGCTGAGAAAATGCCGTTAAACGTTCCCAATCACAGATTTGAGACTTGAAGTTTGCATGTGCATGACAGTTGATTAAATATTTGTGTGGACTACTTCACGAAGAGGTAAATGAAACCCGAATGAGGCGGTTAATGCAACCCGAATGGCTTGTTAAGATAAACGTATCGAAATTCCAATAAAACTCTCCAAAATATCAATTTAGCGTCCATTTATTTATGTTTGTTCATAAATATATTCACACTTCAGCGAAGCTGCTTTGAAATGCGATATCGTGGGAGAAGAGGACAGCTATAAATATGTAGGCACATTGTACACGCATCACTTTAGCGGAACGATTTACTTTTTCTGTTTTTTTTTTTTTCTTTTTTTTCTTTTTTTCTTCTTGCAAGTCTATTTGTGGGCAATTTACGACATGAAGCTCAAGTTACATTCATACTCGACTACTTCGTGTGAATACGATAACGTGGAAGTCAAAGAAAAAATAGCTAGCAAAGATGTCGGTGTATTTTTATTTTATTTTTTACATTCAAATCTTTTTCTGGATCAATTCCCGATATTTAGCTAAGCTATTTTATTTGAAAATAGGAAAATCCAGTAATTCTGCCTAATTAGTCGGGCAAATGTTGTTTTGGAATCGCCGAAATCAAGAATCGGCCGGAGTAGCCCATCGGTCGGTCTTGTTTACTTCAACGCTCACACGCCAGACACGCCGCACGTTCAACCGCTCTCATGCAAACTTGAATGGACCAATCAGAAACACCTTTACTATTCTCACTGCATACATAATTAGCCCGTAGCACGGGAAGATTTAAATCAGTTAAATTCCGTCCTGCCGGGCCAGCGTGCTGCCGTGCATGATGCCTTGCGGCCCTCGCTTCAAATAGCTCGGTTTTAGCCGCTTCCTGGCCAGTTCTACGGAGTTCGGTGAAAGTGGCGTTTAAGTTTCTTCGAGCTGAACAACCGCCACCAGCTTCGTTTTGCTATGGCTGACCACGAAGAACCGGTTTTGCCTCCGCCGCCTGCTGCTGCGCCAGCAGCCCCGAATCCAGCAGCTCCTGCACCAGTTGTGGAGCCTTTAGACGTTCCCGCTCCTGCGGCTGAACCCGAGGTAATTTTCGTCGTCACGTTGTCAATTTTACTTTGTGTGGGGTAGGTTTCGCCTCTGTAGGTTTCAGTCCCGTGTGTTTGGGTCTTTCTCCTTCCCCAGTTTCTTTATTATTTCGTACCGCTTTTGCATCCCTTAGTTTTTGTCGTCTTGCGGAGTGTTTAGCCGTTTTCTGCATGTATTTTGTTTTTTGGCTAGTTTGCGTCTCATTGTCTCTTGGTTCATTATCATGTTCCTTAGCTTTTGTTTTCCGTTTCCATATCCCTTTTTATTTGGGGCTGTTTATTTAGTTGTTATGCATGCAATGTTCCTTAGGCAAAGGCTTTTTCGCTCGTTTGCGGTTTATTTGTTTCATTAGCTTGCTAATTGTGCACCTATGGGAGTTGGCCGCTATCACCTCCTTTCTTTTTCGCGTTGTTTTCGCGCCCCTTTTGTATAGCCGCTCATTTGCTTAGTTAATTGCCTCCTTTTCTGTTAGGTGTTTTTGTTTTTCGGTGTTTCTATTTGTTTTGTTTCATTTATGCGGC
>OZ038000.1:7548303-7585803 GCA_964035705.1 Porites rus
ACGTCGTTTTGTTTCTATGACAGCAAATTTTCAACTTTATGAATGTTTGCGTCTGCCATTGAGGTGTGCATTGGTTCGCATTAAAGCATGAAAATGCGCACGTCGAGCAATTTGTAACGTGAACATTCATTGTTTTTTTTTTACATAGACATGACATGCAACTTCGATGAATCAATGTGTGACTTCGAGCAAGACAAAAAAGACAAGTTTATCTGGACTCGACGCAAGGGAGCTGAAGCGTCTAACTATACAGAACCTTTTTTTGATCACACAACTGGAAGCACGACAGGTGAACCGTATACTTAATTACTAATACCACTGTCAAAATCCGCCAAACAAAGAGAATTGCAATACAATTAGGCTCTATCCACACTGGAGAAAAAGCCGTTTATTTAAAGAATTTTTGTGTTCTCACCAACTCCTAAAAAATGCAGATGGTTTGTCGCGATTCAAAAATAGAAACTGGACAAAACTGACTTAATAATCAAAAATTTGTTTTTCTTGTTAATTACGTTGTTGTTTCGTTAGTTTTTACTTAAAAAGATTAAAAAAGACTTTTTAAAACATTTAGCTATAAAAAGTTGCGAAAAAAACCTCTTTTAAAAACATTTCAGAAAATTTTAAAAGTTAAAAAATATAAGACGCTTCAACGTTCTCGGAAGTCATTATCAAGTATTCAAAAATAAATGAGCTCCTGAAGTGTCTACTAGTGAGGGAGCTTCAAGCCATTGAGTGTTAGCTTCGATTAAATAGTTTATTTATCAACGTAACTAAGACAGAGGCAATGCTTTTTGGGACATCGCAGAGGCTTGCTAAGGTAGATCAGTTTTCAGTCAGTGTCAATGGGTCGGCTATAAAGTGTGTTGCTTAGTTTAAGTACCTGGGTGTCATCTTTGATGAACACCTCAGTTGGAACGAACATGTTAAAGCAATTGTATCTAAAGCTGGCAGGCGGGTCGGTCTGTTAGGAAGTGTTCGCCGTTATATCACCACACATAGTGCTAATGCCATTTTTTTATTTATGATTAGACCGACTTTAGAGTTCTGTGCTGGGGTCTGGGGGATCTGTGGGGAAATAAATAGTGGAACTCTAGAACCTCTGCAGAAGTGCGTTAGAAGAATTGTAATTAAAACATCTAGTAGTGACACTGCGATGAAAGCTTTGACTAAGTGACCAAGTCTTAGGTCCGGCAGGCGCGATGAACACATCCTAAAACTTGTAAGGAACTGTATACATGGTCGGTGCCCTCAGTATTTTAAGAACAACTTTGTTTTTAACAAGGACGTTTGTGCTCGTTCAACCCGCCAGAGCAATCTTTTGTATCTGCCTGCTATAAGAACAGAAGTGGCCAAGAGATCCTTTTATTACCATGGAAGTATGGTTTTTAATAGTTATTGTAAATGTCCTTAATCTTGAAAGATCTTGTTGTTATTAGTTCATTTGTTATATTAACTTGCATATATTTTATTATTATTATTATCATTATTATTATTATTATTATTATTATTATTATTATTATTATTATTACTATTACTATTATTACTATTATTATTATTATCATTATTATTTATAGTCTAGTTAGTGAAGTCAGGGTTCCTGTTGATAGCAGGTATGCTTTGTAAGCTCCCTGAATGGACTACCCTGGGTAATTACTTTTTGATCGATTTTAAATAAAGGCGTCTATCTATCTATCTAAATAATTCATAAGCTCATCGACCTATCAAATGGTCGATAATACATCACGTGCAGAGACTTTATATCGATAAAACCTCCCCATATTAGTATGCGGTGGTTTATTAGATATACCTAATGTCACTGCACTTGACTTAGGAATATTAACTATCAGCACAGCAACTGACACAACAAGAAGTGAGTGAATATTTAATGCTCTTTCAAAATAACACACACAATAAATTTATTATTGCACAAAATTAGGAAACTTTGTTCTTTCACCAATTTAATCAGCCAAAAGTTCAGTGACTCAGCGGTAATATTGGCTATAGCATGCAGTGTCCAAGCGTTGCATAAGACCTGCCAGTTGTCAAATACGCTAGGCTCATGTACTGGATTTTTGTTAAACTTCCATTCGGCCATTCCAGGAAATGTTTTTCAAAGACTACTTTTTCACTGCACTTGTTGACTTTAGGTGCCATTTCCGACTAACTTCCTCTCTTCCTCGGCGCATTTTTAGGTTTCCAAAAAGCTCTGGAACAAGACGCTATGTCTTCTTCTGTTAGTGTCGTTCGTAGAGTGGAAAATTTCTAAACACGTGTGAGATTCGATTTTCTTGCATAATTCATACGTAATATATTGAGACACGCTTTTCCAGAAATGCCTTTGAAGTCGTCTAGTAAACTCGCAGCACTTGTTTTATCGTGTTTAAAATCACTCGCATTCGGCTCGTGATTTTAAAACCTATAAAACACTGCTGCTTGTTTATTAAACATTGCAAAAAATACAGTATAAAAGTTTTAAAAATACAAGAACAAACAATAGTTCATTAAAAAGAAAAGTGACATAAAAATATGTTACAAAAATGTTATTCATCAGAGAACTAAGGCCTAGCCTTAATACTCAGAGTGACTCCATCGGTGCTAAACTCTTTGTTTAACTTGTAACATATTTTATGTTAATTTCTTTTTAAAGAACTATAATTGTATTTATTATATAGACACAAGTGTTTTACTGGAAAATATACCACTCGTAAAATTCATAAAAACTACATCCGGGACCCGAGTGGTTTATTTTCCATAACCTCACACGTGAATTTATCGATGACGTAATTTCGGTCATTTCCCTCTATTATTTTTATCGATGTCTTTTTGTCTATATAATAAAAGAACATTACACGGCGGCTTGAAGATATGAATTTCATTTTCTCGTGGCAAAAACAATATTTTACTCACTCGCTGCGCTCGGTTCGTAAAATATTGTTTTGCCACTCGAAAATAAAATTCATATCTTCGCACCACCGTAAAATATCCTCTATGTATATCATACCGTCGATAATGACGTCCGAGAACGTTGAAACATGTATATTTTTTTAACTGTTTTATAAATTTCTAAATGTTTTTAAGAAAAGCTTTTTCGCAATTTTTTATAGTTTGTACTTATTGGTTTTATTTAACATCATCGCGGATCTAAAGTACAGGTCATATTCTACAGGTCAAGGAGTACAGCTTACCGCTCCATTGATAAATTACCAAACCACACACTTTCCCCTCGATCTAATAGAGCATTTTGTCACTAGGAGATTAGGGCTAGGAGACACTTTTAATGCTATTCATTTATCTGTATCATGGCAACCTGTACTCTGACCTGTGGAAAAGTGACAGCCGTAAAATGTCTAAAATTAGCCCACCTCAAATATTGTTCCAGTTTTCTCCGTGCTTTCATTCTTTATCTCTCTACAGGTTATTACATGTACATAGATACGTCTGGTCTACGGCAGTGCGTCGAAAATGTAAAATTGTCTAGTTCCCCACTGAAATTCTTCAGGAACATGTGTCTGAAATTCTATTACCGCATTGATGGTGCAGATGCTGGAAGTCTAAACGTCACCATAGATGGAAAATTACTGTTTTCTGCAAGTGACCTGTACGTGGAAAACATTTGGCTTGAAGCTGGTATAAATACATCAGCTATTACGGGATCGTTGATGGGAACGCATAGGGTAAACTTTTTGTCAAAAATATCGATTTCTCTCTTTTCAGTTGATAAGTTTTAGTTGATTTCACTTGATTTTTCCGTACTTTATAACACCAGTTCCTCTCAAAATTATACAGCATAGACTCTTTGGCATGATTACATCTTATTTCTTTGACAGGTAACATTTGAAGCCTTCCCTGGAAAAGGCCAGTCGGGTGGCATAGCGATTGACGACTTTTCCTTTACAGCTGGGTCTTGTCCTTTAAGTAAGTAAATTGACTAAAAGGGGCTTTGTTGAAAGACTAACATAGCATTTCCAAAGATGAAAACATTTTTAAAATGTGTCAGTTTAGTTTCTGGTAGTGAGGAGTCCTTGATAACTGCACTGAAACTATTGCGATATCTTACTTCCTCGATGTAATAACATCAATTAATTTGTTTAATTTAACACGATCTTCAAAATCAAACTTCACTTAGAAAAAGCCTTCCATCAAATGAATCAAGTGCTGTGTGAATGATCGGGAAAGGGAGTCTGAAATGGCGTATCCCAGTCGGGATGGACGCGATCGTATATGTGTATGTCTCACTTTGTCATGTTCGGATAATTGTTTATAATTTCAGTGAATCTTAGTGACAGGCTTCTCATGCTAGAAAACACCAGAGAGATCACAGAAGTTCAACTCTGGACGTCAGATGGTAGTAGTACGAGGTGTATCAATATAACAGGGTTGTAGCTAAGCCATAGAAAACGCACGTTTTCCGTGTTTGCATAGCTTGATATAAACATGAGAGGGGCTGGGATAATTCGATACATTTATTCAAACCCGAGACGAAATGGGTAAATACAGTAAATTTGTCAAATTTGTCGAGTTTTAATCTCAAAACATTTTTCAAATTTGTGGTTGCGATATTAGCGCACGCACAGAAGAAAATCTTGACGTCACACCTGTATTTACAGCACGTTTCTCGGCCAATCAGAGCGCGCATTCTATCTTAGTTATATCATTTTCCCCGCAGGAATTTGGCCCAGAAGGCGAAATTCCAAGGAGGCACCCAAGTACCTCGCGCTGATATAGGAAAAAATACTTACAGTTATAATACGCAGTCAGAAAAAATCTCGATTTGCTTGATCGGGGGATGCATGGAATCGTTGGGTCATGATGACGTTTCGATTTTTCACTCCTGCAAGTAAGAGATGGTTACTTAGGATGACGTAAGACAGAAAAACCCCGAAGGCACCTCTTAGGTTGATTTTGTGACACTTATAATTTGCGTATACGTTGATACTCTTTTGTGTTACGTGTGTTCAGTGACATTCTGTGGAGCAACTGTTTTGAAAGTTATGCACCATAAAAGACACTGGCCAAGCGCGGATGAAGTTATAAGGAGCGTATAACTGTATTTAAACAGTATATTCACACGAACTGATCTCAACAGAATCAGAAAGGAAACCTTTAAAAAAACGATTAGTTTGATTGACAGGTGAATTCATACGTAAACATGTAGCCGTAAACAGTAGATGCGCAAGAGTTAGATCTTTAAGAATTTTCAAACATGGCAAATCATAGTTTTAGTCTTTTGTAAGCTTTAGCATCCATGGTTTTAAAGAAAACGTCCAAAGTTTAAATTATTACGGTAAACCCTGCTGAGAGGAAACGTAAAGCTTAATAAGTTTCTGTCAACTCATCATGAATGAGAAAGTTTTCTGTAGCTTCTTGCAAATGCTGTTAACAGCGGCTACAATCGAGGTGAGCGTTGTTTATCTGCAGTGTTCTTTGCTTTGTTAACTTGTTGGCACGTACAATTTTCGAAAATGTTTGCCCTCCTCTTTTCTCCATAGAATAAATCCCGAGTTCACAAAACAGTGATAGAGCGGCCTCGTTTTCCTGTGTAGACTCAGTAGTGGTAACATAGCCTGGGTAGCAGGCGTTAGGGTGGGGGGAAGGGTACATAGAGAAGAAGGGAAACGCCTGCTACAAAAGCCGCTTTTTTGCATTTCGCCCCTTATTTTAATTAACCCAGCTGTCACTTCAACGACCAATCAATATTAGGCGCGCGCTTTTCTGCTTGACTGACTTCACGCGGGAATGTATCGCCAAAGGCGGTTTCGTAGCTGTAGAGAAAATAGGAAATGAGAAAATCTTCGCAACAGAACGTCGGCATCGCGACTGCGACGAAAATTTGTAAGAGGAGACGGAAACCTAATGTAAACGTTCAAAAAAACAAACAGCAGTTGTAGATTTTGTGGAGTTAACTTTACTTCTGTGGGAGGAAGAGCCTCACTTGAAAATTTGTTTTCGCCGTCGGGAAGAGTTGAAAGTGCGGGGCTGATTCTCACCCTTTGTTGCGGCTCTATTGGGTTGCGATTAATCAGAAACGATGAACTTGTCAGAACGGGTCTGCAGACCTTGTGGTCGCAAAATTAGAAACACAGCTGAACTGCACAGTTTCATCGAGAAAGCTGTAAGTAACACTAATGTCGAGGAAGATTTACATTGCGAGGCTGCAATGTTTTGATTGTTAAATCGACCAGAATCCGAGTGCATGGAACCTTCAGTTTCCTGTTTTTATCTCACCTATTGTACGCAATTTTTGTGAAAATCTTCAATATGAATCGGTATAATTCAAAGAGCTACACAACACAGACTATTGACCGACCACATACAGAGTGGGGGCAGCCGAAGTGACTATTACAAGTATTAAATGATGAATAGCTTTCATGATTAATTCCATTTGTTGCCTTGAATTTTGAGCCTGTCTTGTAATAAGGCAAAAATCGTCCTAGAATGCCAAAATTCTGTGGATATGATTATATATTACACACTTAATGAAAGATGCCGAGAAAAGCAGTTAGTTTTGTTTACCCTAGGGAAAACAAAACTAACTGGTTTCCCGAGGGACGTGATATTAAGTGTTTTGTTATATTTCTAAACTTTCACTTCAACAGCAACAAAAGAATAACCGGAGCGAACAAAACAGTCGACTCGGTACTTATAGAAACACAAATTTAATTCTCAAAACCGCTGAATGAATGATTTTCAAAGTACTTTCCTTATATTATCAGCATCTTTTTCCTCCACTAGTTGCTGTTTCTCTTCTGGGATGACTTTAAAAATCGTTGCTTTTTAGCTTGAGGCTTCGTGTTTGTGTTGTTGTGTTCATTCACGAAAAAGAAAACTGGAGGTGTTTTTCCCGCCTTCTGTCACACCATTTTTCACCATGCTTTGATCACGTGCTGTAATGTAGCCCGAGCGGGGTACATTGCTTAATGGATCACGATCGGGATACATTTTATTTTAGTCAAGGGACTTGACCAAGAATCAACCAATGGCAGTCCCTGTTTAGTTGAGTGAAAGTCTAGGAAAATAACAAATGATCATGATTTTGTTGTAAGTGGCTACAGCAACGAAAATAAGACAAAAATGTGTCATCTAGAATTAGCCGTTGAAGCTTTTTCGAGCAAAACGACTGAACCATTGCCCCATGAATTTCCTAGCAGTACTGTAGCAGTTGCTCGCATGGTGTACAATACAATAGCTTTCACGAGTCTCCTAAATGGAGGAAGAAAACGATAACACACCATTGTTTATTTGCCATTGTTTCACGGCTAGGGCAGCAAACCAATTTTGTTTTAGGGTCCTTATAGCTGCTACAAAGCCTATGAACTGGGGAAACATCTTACTCCAGGTCTTGAGGTTCGTTGTCAGTGTCTACCAGAAGGACACAGTTTTTCTAAGCTGGTCACATGAAAGGGCTCTGAACGAGTGCTGTGGCTCCCGACCTGGTCGGATCCATGTGGGCACCATATCTGCCTAATTGAACGTAGCATTCATTTGTTGACTATAATGTAATTTATGTAATGTTAATGACCTGTTTGAAGACAGTGGACCTCTTTCATCTACGTCCTTGTCAAAATATCGCCCTGTTATGATGTTTAAAACTTGACAGACTAAATGCTCAATGTGCAAATATGTGTTTTACTTATGGTTATTTAAAAACACTGTAATTTACACAGAAAGGTCCGTTCTGCAGGTTTCCCGTGTGACAGTAACGCTCCCATCGGAATTTCCGACCCATCAGTAATTTCTGACGGTCAGATGAACTCCTCTTCCCAACATGATTCACCTCGTTACAAACCCTACTACGGTAGACTCCACGACAAAAGGGGAGATGGTTGGTGTCCTAGTCTAACTGCCAAGGGTAACGACTCGCTACAGATTGATCTTCGAGACACGTTTGTAGTATGTGCTGTCGCCACACAGGGGAATAGAGATGGCAAAACATTGACTACAACCTTTAAGCTGTCCTATTCGTCTGATGGAAAGAACTGGACATTTTACAAGTATGGCGATTGTTCTGAAAAGGTAAGTTATTGTTTGCCCTTGCGCTCTCATTCCCCACGAAGCCCCTCACTCCTTACGTCACGTGTGGCACGCATGAGTGTATTTATTTTCTTGGTAGTCGCAGTTACCTAGTATAACAAAGCGTAAACAGGCAACATGAGTTACACTGATTAGAATCGGCTTATTCATCGTCGGTAAAAAAAAGTTTACCGTTGGCAAATCGCAGCCTTTTTCTCTTGTAAATAACAGCGAACTACAGACATAACAACGCTGGATTCAATAAGCTGCTTGAAATCCTCGCCCCTGAAACTCCGCTGAAACGAGAACGGTCACTTAAAATTCAGCGAGCAAGGGGAATGCGAGATACGTATTTCTAGTTAATATAGAAAAAAATCTTTCATAATACGTTACGGTTCAGTGATTTTAGGTAGCATGCAAGTTGACGCTGATTACTTCTACAAAATAAGTAAGCCAATGAACGCGTTTGAAATTTCAGTCAGCCAATCAAAACTTACATCTTCGATCTAAAAATAACTAAAAACGTGTCAGACCGGTTGAACTAGGCACGACATAGAGATAGAACATGACTAACCGTTACTCGCACTGGTACCGGCGACCCTCCGCGTAGGGTCAGAGGCTACCCACATAACACATCACCGCAGCAACATCAACAGGGAATGAGCTGCTTAAGAGCATACATCACAACAGCCAATCCATCATCAGTATCACCGCGGACCGCGAAGGGAACAGACTCAAGCATGAATAGTGAGGATCAAAGTCCACAGACCATTAATGATAAATTAACCAACATTCATCGTGCTTCAGTAACCCAGAAATCGTCACCTGATGAAGCGGTCGAAACGTCGCGATCAACAACAAAGCGACTATCACGATACGAACGATAATTACATGCGTGTATAGGATAAATTTGACGGTCTACGGTGACGTACTCTGCCCAGGACACCGCATCCACGTCCTCCGTAGTAGAGGTTGCCGTAGCGGTTTGCTTAAAGTCCCTAATATTTGTATGCTAGTGCAGAAAAGCTCCAAGACGCCAAGCAAATACAAAACTAAGAACACTTTACTTGTAATGCTTACGGTTTAGAATCTTACACCTGATTGACGTTTTCCTCGAAGACATGACATTCAAGAATTACAGTCAACTCTTTCTACACGACGGTCATTGTAGGAACCGTCACTAAGTTGGCATCTTAGGCAGATCTAGGCAGGTGGCCGTCATATGGCAGGAGCCCATTACTCGGAGCGAGCAACTCCCATACTAGGCCTATGTCGAGGCGTTTTTACGGACCAGTTTATTTTTAGACACATTTTAGGGCACTTTTTCCCACGAAAATAGAATTTCCACCATGTCCATGAGCGCATTCGAAGTATAAGATATCAAAAAGGAAAACTAAATGCTATTAAAAGGCAAAAAATATCATTTTTAGGTCTGTAGGTTTGTGGAATTCAAAAGATATTCAAAATTCGCGCCAAAGCGTTCTAAAAATAAAGAACCTCCCAAGCTGAAATTATGTTTAGAACGCTTTGGCGGGAATTTTGAATATCTTTTAAATTCCACAAACCTACAGACCTTTGATATCTTATACTTCGAATGCGCTCATAGACATGGTGGAAATTCTATTTTCGCGGGAAAAAGTGTCCCAAAATGTGTCTAAAAATAAACTGGTCCGTCAAAACGCCGTGACACGAGCTCATGCAAGTTGCTCGCTGCTGGTTATGGTCTCCTGCATATGGAAAATCTAATCAGGAAGGAACGAGAAACGGTTTGATCAAAAGTTTTACTTTTCATGGCATGGAGGTAACCGTCTTATGGAGGTGTCTGCTCGGGGAGAGTTGACGGCATTTCTAGTGTTTTCGACAAGGCTAGGTCATGTCGGATCGACAGTAATCACAATTACATCAAATAGGTGTTAGACTATTATTATCATTGCACTTGTCAATAACCCCCATATTAAATAAAATAATTATCGTGATTGTTTTTGAAGGAATTTCAAAGGAAAGGTCGCAGCGATGATGTTGACAAATACATTTTGCCAGTGCAAATTCGTGCAAGATTTATCCGTTTCCATCCTACAAATCGTCATAACCGGAGCTGCCTCAGGGTAGAAGTATTTGGGACAAGAGGTATGTTATGATTTTTTTGTTGTTAATTTCAATTTGCCGAGTTTCTGCTTCTGCGAACTGCTAAGAGTTCAACTCTCTTATGGTTTATTAATTAAGGCTTGGTGTGTTAACTGGCAATTTTTGTGATACATGAGAGCATATTTGAAGGATAAAGATACGGTCAACTCTCTCGTAACAGAAATCACCATCAAACAGACACTTTTGCAGTTTCTTTTTCTCTGTCGTTTCTCAATTCCTTTAAAATTGGGGAAACTTAGTGCCAGTTTCGACGGTGTCCATATTGAACAGAATTGAAAGAAACGTTATACACGTTAGACCATCTTGGAACAATCACATTGAAAAACAATCCCACCAAAAGCAAAGTTCCTAAAAGAAAAACGAAGAACAAGAGCTGTCTCACCTAGTAATGTTAAATCCCTTTATGTAGTTCTGGTTGGATCACACTGTATTCAAGCCTAGACTCCGCTGGCAATCTATTTCAGAAATATCATACAAAATGAAATACTTCTACTCGCTCTAACTTAAGGGCCTGTTTACATGGAGGTGGGGGACCCCAGGTAGATGAGGTAACCCTCCTGTCCATATAATCTCTCATTTTAATTTGATCACGTTTACATGATAGGAGGGGTGACCCGAGTCGGTAAGTGCGACGAGATAATAAACTCGCTTAGCGAGGAAAAATTGATTAAAGGGAGTCTAAGATACCACGACGGAGAGGGCCACGAAAAAGTCACTCAAAAAGTGAATTCGCGTTCTTACAATCTTCATCGCGATTACTTCAACTCATTTACTTTGTCAAATGCAAGCAAACTCTTTTTGAGCCGAATTCCTAAAAACCATATTCAAGTTCAGAAAGAGAAAGAAAATTTAGTCGTCGCTTGTTTACGTCCTGCATAAAAAGTGAAATTAGGCATTTTCTCGTCGTAGTCGTGCAGCGACGGCAAAGAAATGTACAAAAGAATCGTGCTGTACGTGCAGAATTGTTGTTTTGTCTATTCAAACTATTGCTTTTCTTACGTTCTCATTGTCGTCGCCTTCGTGGCATCTTAAAGTCCCTTATATTATAGCCTGACCCCCTAAACGTATTCAAGATTGAGAAGCAACCATTCCTGTATAATTCTGTTGCACAATGTCAACGCTTTATTGATATTTTATTTTTCCCTTCAAGATTTTTCCAGTAATAACTTTCAAAAATACCAAGATCTACCAACCCGTGGAGCTGTTGATGTTGAGCAGTTCACTATTAATGGCAGCCAGTTTCTTGCCTTCGCCAACTCTAGAAGTGATACCGATGGATTCAACACAGAATCATTCATCTACAAGATGAACAACTCTCCTGAAAAATTCTCCCTCTACCAAACTATCAATACTATGGGAGTAACAGATATGGAATATTTTACAATTGCTGATACACATTACCTTGCCGTTGTCAATTTCGAAGTGAAGTTAGTTATTTATCAGTGGAACGGACAATTTTTTGTTGTATTTCAAAACATAACGTTGTATGGAAATGGAAAAGCAGTCTTGAAATTCATAAAAATAGGGACTGAACTGTTTCTAACGATTGCAAATGTGTACTATGATTATGATGATTATTGGATAGAATCAGATATCTATAAGTGGATAAACAACTCGTTCGATATGTATCAGGCCTCAGGAATACGAGAACGAACATATGCGCTCTATGGAGCTACCACGGAATTTGTAATTAAGAATGAGACGTTTCTTGTTATTGCCGCAGGTAATCATTTGTATGTGTTTAAGTGGTTAGGGGGAGAGTTCCGCCTATTCTCACCTCTCACACCTATACAAAAGACGTATGGAGCACGCGATGTGAAGTCGTTTAGAATGAATGGTCAAATATTCCTTGCAATTGCAAACTTTGAAGATGGAACGAAACCCAACATTTTGAAGTGGGATGGAAATGAGTTTGTCCCATACCAGTCACTTTTTACTACTGAAGCCATTGCCTGTCATCCATTTGTGATGGTCAGTGAAACCTTCCTTGGTGTAGCCGATGCTCATGGGAAGTCATTTGTGTATCGGGCCATTGGGTCACGGTTCTTCAAGTTTCGAGAACTTTCAACTCAGGGGGCTCATGGTATGACGTCATTTGTGCACGGTGGTCACACCTACCTCGTTGTTGCAAATACTATATCTGAAGAAAAGTTCAATATTAACAGCACAGTATACAAGTTTAAATAAATGTTACCTAAAAAAACATTAATTTTATACAGCAAAGAATAAACTGTACGTGTAACATGGATATGTCAACGTTAGGTCTGTAGTGATTGATCACTAAATAAGAAAACTCCAATAAAATAACAAAGGAAAGCTGAATTTCAAGGCTTTTTTATAACTCGTTTTAGTCAGAACCAGTCTTGACTGGTACAAGATAAAACGTAAGATATCAATAAACAAAAGATAGCCTTCGAATACAGCCGTCTCTCTTGCTCCTTGCCACTAGGGACGTTTCGCGGGGAGTTGAGAGACGTCTGCGATTCGGCCCTAAAAATTCCATACTCATGGCGCAGAGATCGTTTTGCACACCAATATAGCCGCCGTAACGTCATGTCAAAACGATCTATAGGACTGAGTGGAATCCAATTTGATCTGTAATCACACAAGTGATCAATAAAATCAGATGACCGCGTAGCGCGAGTTCGATTTGTTTATTCACGAATATGATCACAGACCGAACTGGACGACACGAAGGTTTCTTGTGATATTTAAAGCTTTTAATTTTTAAAATTAAAACACAAGATATTCCGAGAGTTTTTTCGCCAGAAGTGAAAAAAATATCAAGTGTGTGCGCACGATGGCGCGCACTGTCCAATTACTTAGTCATAACGCGTATTGTTCAGTTACACTGTCCTATTAACGCTGAAATCAGGGCAGCTGATAACTACTCAGGTTAGAAAATTTTGTTATAGTTGTGATTAATTTTACCGTAGTTTTAGCGTAAAGGAATCTATAGTGACGATATAAGTGATCAGCTTTAGTAACTGCCTCGTACCCAGACGCTACGTTGGTAGTCTCGGCGTTAAGGATCATGGGAAAGCTCCAAAAACACAAAGGCACAAGGGAAGGCTCAACGTGAAATGCGAAGAGCGCTTCCCGTGTTTCGTCTTTCCCGTAACCCCTTGTGCTGCCACTTCCCTCGAAAATCCCAAGAACCACCTGGGTACGAGGCAGCTTGAGTAATGCTTTCGCGTTTGTGCGCTCTTCCACCGGGGTGAAACGTCTAAAGCGTTTCTTGTTTTAATCAGTTGGACTAAGTGGAAACAAGGGCAAGGATGTATCGAATACTTTGTTATTGTAACTATCTTTTTTTTTTCCCTCAAAATAACGAGCTTCTTATCGCTGAAAACGCTTCGCGCCTGAGCAACTTGTTTACTTCAATTTATACGAAAAAACACTTAAATAAAATAGCACTTTATGCCAAAAATATTAGGTATGGAGCAAACGCGCCGATGAGGAAATTTCAATATCCAAACCTTAAAAAAATAATAAGATTTAAAGTGCTTATTCAATCGAAAGCCATCGAATATTTCTTTTTTACAACGTCTGTATTTCGTACAATGTTAACTGTTTGTTCCTCCTTTTCTTCTTTCTTCTTCTTCTTTTTTTTTTGTTGTGTTTAAAGGAGCTGTGTCACGAAATTCAGCCAAATTGGGAAATTACAAAATGCCCGTTAAATTTAAAGAAACATAAAAATAAGCGCTTAAAACTTTAAAGGGAAGTTAAAATACCATAACAGAAACAACAGATGCCACGGATGGGCAAAACTGAAGAAGACTGAAACGGATTGAAATGAGGGTTTTTGAAAACTGTTCAGCCTAACAGTTTTTCAAAGTTGATCCCTGCTGTTTGCAACTTCAAAAATAATCCTGAGGAGACATATTTGTTTGTCTCGGATCTCTGATTTTGTAATTTACATGTAATTTCCTTGCTTACTTTAAGTTCCATAGCGATTGAGGGCGAGTAATTGGCAAAATAAAACAAAATGAACTGGACTGCCGTGACACAGCTCCTTTAAAGCACGTCTGACTGTGACAGACCTAAAATTATTAAAACTATGTACATCGCCGCAAAAATATCAGAAATATTTCCATCATTGTTACTTTCTATTTTGGCCTGTCACTGGAGAGCTGCCGTGTGGTTCTTTTTAGTTTTTGTAAGTTATCGTGGACATTTTCACTTCGCGGATCCAGCTTCAGAGCCTTTCTGTAGTATTTACCGGCTTGCTCGTGTTTCCTCCATCTGTGATATAACACTCCTGTCAAGTAAAATTATATCTTGAAATTAATTTGAGACTGATTAATGCACAGATACAAGTTACTTATTTATAAAAGCAACAGTAGATAACAACCGAACGGGACAACTAGCTATTTCATTAGCGTTAATAGCTATTACTGTATACACCTTGTAAAGCATAATAAATTTTGCCCAGGAAAGAACACGCTCGCTATAAGCTTTTACTTCAATGGTTACACTGTATAATCGACCTTAAGCTGCGATCAGGTCTCCTTTTCTTTCGGGGAAGCGCAAAATTAGGCGGACAGGTAAAGAAGTAAAAAAAAGGACCACCTTACCACAGAATTAAATCGACCTATACAGCATAATAAACAGTACAACAGGAAAATAATGCTCAGAAACTTCATCTGAATGGTCAGACTTTAGGATTTGACTCATAAGTTAGTATTATCTTGAACAACCTACTAAAAAGCACCACGGCAAAGAACTGCTCAGTAGCTTTTATCTGAATGGTCACATTGTAGGATTTCATCCCCAGTTAGAACCACGTTTACGGCAAAATAACCAGAAAGAGTAACTACTCAAGGAGTTCTTACCAAGATTTCCATAAATTTCCGCAGAATTAGGTTTTAGCTTCAAAGCTATTAGGAAGTGTTTCTCAGCCTCCTACAAAAGAATAAATATTTATTCAACTTTACTTTAATTTCCCTCATTAAAGATTCGTACAGCATGCAAAGAAATGCAGGCTAACAAGATAAGCGAACTTGAATACGCTTTGGGCCAGTCCATTCCCTAAGTAAGCTGAGTAAGCCGCGTTCCTAACTTTAGCCTGCGTCACAGACGAAACTTAACTCTAGACTGTTCACAGTCCCCTATTTTCCCGTAAGATTGTCGAGATCGAGCACTTTGCGTTACGGGCTGCTATCTTGCATGAGTGTCAAAACTACTTAGGGGCGGGGGCGGTTTGGGAGGAAGAGCTATAATCCCTGACGCCCGGGGGACGATTTCCCGCCTATTTTCTCTTCCCATCGTACCCAGGTCTTGTTTATTTTATTCTTGAAATAAGAGGGAACACAGAACCAGACCTAAAATTCCCTTTACCGGCGTCTTTGTCTGATTGTAGTGTAATTCTGTAACGAATCACGTACCACAAACTCATCTTTCTGTCCGAGCATGTTAGCAAGGTTGAAATGAACTGACGGCTCGTTAGGAATGTGGCTTTTAGCTTCTCTGATCACTGTTATCGCCGCATCTCTGTTACCTAGAAACGGAAACCTGCCAGGCGTTACCTTAAAATTTAACTCGTTTGTCAGGAGACGTTACTTCGCACAAGATTTTTTTTAGTACACCTAGCTGTGAGCGACCAACTAAAATGCCAGGATTGTGTCAGTTGTCTAGGTAAGGTGGAGGCTTGCGAGAGTTTTGTTACTGGGGATCCGCCAGAAAAGGGACTGACTCATTTGAAGATCTAAGTAGGGGTAGGAGGAGAGTAATTAACTAAAAATGCCCTACTATGCAAAAAAAGTTTTTCAAGACTGTAGTTTGACCCTTGCAAGTTTTCCCACACCTTACAATAATTTCACTGTTTTCTTTAAGGGTTAAGAGGGTAATTAATCAGTCCAAAATTTACGTCGGTTGCTCGGAATAGTCATCATCTGAATAAAAAACCTGAGGCCGACGTTGCACTCATTTTATTACCCCTCCCACACCTCTATCTCTCTCCACCAGTGCTACGTTTAGTTTTACGGGTATTTCAGTTCCTACTCGGAGAGGACAGAAGTCAAACAAGGATCGGAAGTCATAAATGAGAATCGAACTCAGGACCTCTAGCATAGAAGGCCTGACATTAACCAACATGAACTAAGCTGAATCCTTGCTCCTGTGCTCGAAAAACGTTTGCTTGAGTTCTTTTTCACTTTCCTAAAAAAGTGAGTTCTTTTCTCCCTTCCCTTATACAAATCGAAAAAAATTTTCCATGGTCGGCACTCAAGTAAAACCACGATCAGCAAGCGAATGAATTCACTGCCACTTTTTGAACGTTTTCGCGTCATTTCTATGATCGATAAGAGTATGGACCATGGAAATTTATTGTCGATTTGTCTTGTACAATAACATTAAGAGTCTTTGACGTCCACTCGTTAAATAATTCTCCACAAACTGCGCGCAAGAGAAAGAGAAAAACAAATTGCGCCACCGTCACGTAATTTCCATCACGTCGGACCATTGGAAAAGTTATTGGGGGGGGGGGGGGGGGGTTGGTGAAGCATCCTAAAAACATATTTGTGCAAGGGAAAATCTTATGAAAAAATTCATGCAGGCCGAGTACCCCAAAAAAATATTCCCGCACTGGCCTAAAAAAATTCAAGCAAAGGGAAATGTTCACGACAAAAAATTGATGTGGCTCGAAAATTCCCATCCACTCTCCCCAACCCCATAATTATTCTAATGGTCCGTCCGTTATCGACGGTTATCGACCATAGCTCTCGACCAATCAGCACAAAAAATCGCTCAGTTACTGTAAAATCCTTCCTCCCCACCCGTTTAAAGGCCCCTTGCAGACATTTACCTGACTTTTCTAAGAGCAGAATATGATTCATCCAGGCACCCACATGATCGTTTTTTAAATTGATGGCTGTTTTAAATGCGGCAATCGCTTTTACAGTTTTGTCTTGATCGATGTACTGGAGGAGAAGATTTTAAGGTCAGTATAAATACGCATGAAAAAGCAATCAATGGGAAACTATCCAGGGTTCACGTAAAAGGATCATTGTATCTGCACTGCTTGCACTATGCATTTTGAACGTTTAAAAACTATTGACCTTTTTTTCTTACCAGATTTCCAAGGTTGAAAAAAGCGTCTGGATATCTTGGTCTGTATTTTATAGCGTTGCTGTAGCATTTTTCGGCTTCCTAAGAAACAAGTTTTGTAGGATCAGAGAGTTCGAAGTTGTGCGGAAGAAATAATCGTGCAGAGAGAATCAAAGGAAAAAAATAGGAAAAAGTGGCACAAGTTCGATTTGAGTATACCCTTAATTCTCTCTCTGCTAGCTTGGCTCACCACCACCTGCGCGCCTGGCCGCTCTCCGGTTGTTACACAGAAAAACAAAGCTTGCTGGAAGGTCAAATCGTAATGAATAATTTGTGGAAACATGAATAAAGTTATCAAACTCACATCTTCTTTATGCAATGCTGCCTTTACGGTGCCTACGTTCATCCAGCCCGCCGCAAAGTTATTCCTATACACAAGAATGACTGCGTTAATAAGTTATCTCAGACCCGAGGGGGGATACTCCCTTATATAAGCTGTATAGGTATGTGCCATCTCAGCAAAAAAGCAAGACATTAGAGAGTTTTAGATCCGAGTTTACCGCGAACCTCTAACCGCGGCTTGCGGTTACCCGTTTGCGGTTCGACGTTCAAACATAATTCGATTTAGATTGACGGTGGATTAAATTACGGGCGCCATTTTGAATCAGCAGCCATGAATGGCACTTGTTTTCAAGATCCAATAGGATTTACAAAATTTAGCATTTCGCCCGAATTTGTGTCTCTCTTAAGGGATAAGACTTGCTCCACAAGATTTTTGTATCAATACGTGGGATGAAACAAGAATTATACGCTAAAAGCTTTAAGGTAAATGACATACGTGAAAACCTACCTCCCTTACGCACGTCGTAAACCCTAAACGTGACGCGAAAGACTTGTCACGTGACCTCCAGCGGTTAGAGGTTCGCGGTAAACTCGGATGAAAACTCTCTATTGGGACTTACGACATCTTCCTGTTTTACATTATATTTACATTATTTAGGAAATGTGATTTGAAATAAACGCCACCCTTGAATAATCGCCGCATCGAAAAGGCTTAACCTTTAACAAAGGCCGCAGCGTTTAATGTTGGCCTCTCTATTAGCTTTTCAACAATGAACTGGCAAAGTTGAGGATTCTGGCCTTCTGGGACAATGCAGTTTGGCGATCCGGGACGAAAGAGCCACGTGACCTGAAACGACCAGGCCGCGCGGGAATAATGAGGCTACAGTTAGGCAAGGTTCTAGTAAGTACTCGCGCGAACACGATCTCGCGCACCTTGTACAATGTACGAGTCTCAAATAGGGACCTTTGGATAGCAATTCAAGTTTTCAAACCAAAATCATGTGCATCATACAATTACTTATCACACCAATCTGAACCCTAAAGTTTACTAATGTACTAGTCAGCAACAGGGAAGAGTTACAGTCCGGGGGATATAATTACGTCAAAATTCCTAAGTTGTAATCATGCTTGATTTCTTACTCATAGTCAATTTGGGGGATAGGGGGGTCCAAACCTGCCAACTCCTGTACCTTGAATTCCCGGCTCCCGCCCCTTTTTTTCTTGGCTTTCTCCCACCAGCTCTCTTTTCGATTACGAAAGATTGAGTATTGTTGCATAATTTCCCCATATTTTCCCCTCCCCGCCCTTTAGAACTCCCACTTCCCGTACCCCTTCCGCCCCCTAATATAATTCTCCCACCCCCTGTCCTCCCCCATTAGTCAAATGTTAAGGTCACTACTGTGTTCAGAACTTCAAATGACTTCAAATTAGAGAGAAAAACACTAAAGTATAATATTGCAAAAAGACTAACCTTATTTCTACAGCTTTTTCTAACAGTGCTTCAGCTTCTATGTATCTTCCATCATCCTTAAAAAAACGATTTTTACACTGAAACTTTAAAATTAACTCATTTTAAATCTACTAATAAATTACAACTTCAGACAGTTTGGCAAAACCAAAAATATAATCAAGAAATAGCTTCCTTGTTCTAAATTCAACGTGAGTAAACCGTGATTAGTACGGAGCGATCTGCAAAGTTCTAAAAGTCCTTAATTTGTTTCAGGCTTCTTACCCAATTGCATAAATTGCGTTCATAACTGCGAGGATCACTCTTCATTTGATTTCATTTCCGCAGTTCTTATATGATTTATTTCATATGCATCTATCACATTCATCTCTTGAACACACAATTGACCAGCTCCAGTTGGTTAGAACATCGCACCAGTATCGCGAGGTCACGGTTTCAAATCCCGTTGAAGTCCTGACAAAGCTTTTCAAAAAAGGACAAGCTCGGGAGTTGTACCCAGTTTCTTGGTAGGGTCGATCGCCTTCGAAAATTGTTGCTTTTTGGGTTTTAGATGAGTTTCCCATCCGTTTATTCTCATATCATTTTGGTCGAATAGGAAGGGGCCAAAATTCCAAAACCTAGAGAATCCATTCTTTTTGCAGGGTTTGTATCCCAAAAAAATCATTCTGTAGTCACCTCCCACGATTGACTTGATCTGCTATGCAAAAATCCGCCATGGGGTCTTTTTAGCGACCATTACAATGACAAATCAATGTGTCTATTATGGAGAAGCTCACATTTTTTAAGCTTACAGGCAAGGGTGGATCTAGGGGGAGGGTGCAGGGGAGGAAAGGGTATGACCAAGACTTTAAGTCATGAAATCTGGGGCAAGAACTGGCCCCCTCGAAGATTTCTTAGGAATTTGCCACAAGTCCCTTGCCTAACCTGGAAACGTCTGCATAGGAAGCAAGTCAAAGCAAATTACGTAATAACTTTTGGTACAGAATATAACATGGTGATATAGATGGTAAAAACATGGATGAAAGGGAGACTGCAATGCAATTACACCCTCACTCTTCGATTGTCTAACATCAGGCTTAATTCCAGGCACCCCTTTGATATGATTATCTGAGGCACTACGAGCAGAAGGGTCATTTTTCTTACCTGTACTGTTCGAGCCATGTACAAAGCTATCAGTGCACCAACAGTTAATCCTAAAACCTATAGGTGCAGGGCAGCAGAAAATATCAAATAATTAATTCTTGTCGGGGTGTTACACAGAGCGCAGAGGTGTTATTTGTCTCTTTATTATATCCTACAGTGTAGCTGCTGTTATTCGTCCACAGTCATTACCTTCAGTGGTTTTCCGGAGCATTGGATAATATTTAACCAGGTTTGTAAGATGATCGTATGACGGTTTGCTTGATTCCACAGTATAAAGTCAAAGGGAATGTGCGGTATCAACTGTAAAATTTAACTACAATCAACAACCAAGGTCATGCCCAAATAACTCCTCTGTACCCTGTGCGTGTTACACATGTATATTGCTATACACTGCTTATGCTGGTGAAGTTTTCGGCTCCCTACTGTGTACCCAGCGTACCCTTCAACCCTTTAAGCCCCAATATCCACATACAAATTCTCCACAGTGATATTCATACATTTACTTAGAGATACGTTGAGAGAGTTAAATAAAAGATCAAAGCATTTTCTCTTTGGTGATCATTTAATTAATTCTCATAACCATTTCTCTTGACAAATTATGTATGGATATCGTTAGGGGAAAATTATTGATGTTGGTCACCATTGGGACTTAAAGGGTTAATCCATGTACTAGTACGCAATGTGATAGTGTCTGGACACTGCATACCAGTGTCAGGGTTGTCATGGTTACAAGGTACACTCAGCTGCAGTTCTTGGCTCCACCAGCCTCTTAGGTACTTCCCCTCCTTAAGCTCCTCTTTTGGTCAGTTAAATTCAAAGGATAAATACTACCCATAATCTGCCTAATGGAGTGTTTCCCCTGTAGAAAAACAATCGCTTCCTCCAACAAGGTCGAGTTAGTACATTGCTAAAAAGAGCATGACACCTAAATAACATACATGTACATGTAAGCAGTCTTAATTTCAAACCAGCATGTTACACGTCTTTGAAGAGTGACAAGTGAATATATACTGGTATACATCATTCTGCTCACCTTTTTTCCAAAGTATTTCTTGCTTAGTGCAGCAAATCCAAGAACAGTGATCAGACAAGAGCCAATACTGGAGAGATACAGCACCCTTTCAGCTACAACAAAACCAACTGTGAAGAAGATATTTGATGCTGGAAGGAATGGAACAGCAAGGATAGCAAGTCCCATGGTTATAAGAATCCTGAAAAAAAGAAGATTATCTCTCTTGTCAAACACAACATGCAATGAACTGCAAATGCAATGTAGCAGATGCACATGTGTTATCAAGAACAGAAAATTGATGCTTGCATGATTGTATTATTTAAAGTTGGGACTATGATCATGTTTGTAGAATTTAGACCAATTTATTTTTCCATTTCTCCCACACAGACATTCTTAGGACTGCATCACACATTGACAGTTTTGCCCCATGACTGTTGGGGAGGACTGCATTACGAGCCAAAAGAATATCTGCTTGGGAGGCCTATTAATAATTATTCCAACACATAGACAATTATTACTGGAAAAAAAGGAAGAGCCACAGGACCAAAGTACTGTTGAGTAAATGCATGTGAAATCTTAACAACCTACAAGTTGAACAGTTAAGTAAAAAAGAAGATGTTGATATATGTTGGTCCAAGAATTAATTCACTTTGCATTCACATCAGAAAATTGACTGGCTCAGCTTAATTAAGGCATTCTCCCTCCCTTGGTGTTTGTGCCAGATAAACTTGAAAGTGATACAAATGTGCTGGTGGCCTACAACTACATGGTCTGCTATTACATTTCTAATCAGAACAAAGTTAACTTTGTATTCAGGTTACACAATACCAGAATGGAATATCACACCACATGAATTAAATTTGTATTCAAAACTGGTATGAACTCATTCCAGAATGACTTGTGTAGGAATGAAACTTTGTCTTTAAATTATTAAGTAAACATATACAGAGTAATAAAGTTATGGAGATGGGACGGACTCATTTCAAAATTAAAGTATTCTGTGAATAGCCCCTAAAAGATCCTTACCATTGTATTTGCAAATTCCTCCCACATAAACAGTACGCAAGTAGCAGGAGAAGCACAGTCCACAGGGCAACAATGCAGAGTATACGTGGATCACTATATGTGTTGATTATTGGCACACAACCCATTGACCAATCAAAACACTTACTTATGGTTGAATAAATTTTAATTGTTACATATCGATATTTTAGATTTTTAGGGTGGAAGTGTATATATTCTTATTGTTTCTCTTACTGTAAATAGGTTTGTAGTTTTTTTTCATGCTTTTATTACTTTTCTGATTGAAGATCAGAGAGACGACGATATATAATTTACGTTTTTGTCGTCTCAAATTGTTTGTTTATGGTTCGTTGATTCCCATGTTAATTTCCTGGGTCCTTAAGAAGAGCACTAAACACTCAACAAATTTATCGCAGCAATCTCTTAAAAAACAACAACAACAACAACAAGCTCGAGCTGCTTGTTTACATTCAGCTTGTCACGTGCACATGCTTATCACGCAATGCACAATTTACCGGTTTCCATTATTTGCCCATATAAAAAAATATGTTGCATCTAAGCTTTTCGATGAAATTGACATTTTCAGCGAGAAAATGTCAGTAAAACGTCGTCGCAAAATCGACCGAATTAGTTGATATTATTGGATTTGCTTGGAATAATGCATGGGCTATGAACACACGTTTTGTACTTGAATGGGAATGAGATTCGTGTATTTTTGTAGAAAAAATTGCTTAATTATTTAATTTAAAAGTATATAAAGTAATGTTAATTATTCAATTAAAAAACTAATGACAAAATATACATAAATAATTTAGTGTTATCTCCTAAAACTCTCTAAAATTCCCTAAAAAACTTAAAAATATTTTAACCGCTGATAAGTTGAAGTGTAGATGACTCTGATGAAAAACTGCCGATTTGTTGTGCTCAGTGGACAGTACTCTAGACACTGTTGTAGCATATGAGTGGACTGAGCCCTCTCTTGGTTGGTAGGAATTCAAAAAAATAAAAACGTTGAAAAAAAGTTTTTATTTTTTTACATTCCTACCAACCAAGATAAATCTCTATCCAGTGGATAATGCAATTAGTTCATACCTATCCGCTGGATAGTGATTTATCCGGTGGATAGCGCTATTTAACGTTTGAACAACTGGGGCCTGACGAAAAACAAAAAAAAAATTCACGCGACACTGGACAAGGCGATGACGTGACGTGGCACCGCACTGGTCATTTACCCCTCCAAAGGAATAAAGTGCCATCGCAAAATTACCCTGAAACAGATCGCTTTCTAGAATTTCCAACACACCTGATGAAAAACGAACACTATATTTTTCTCTAGTCTATCCATACCTTTTTTACTGCAACTTAGTTTGGGCCTCTACTTACAGAACTAACCTTGTTCGTCTTGAGATTTTACAGAAACGAGTGATCAGAACTATAACTAAAACCTCTTTCGAGGCACATACTGATCCAATCTTTCAAAATCTTGGTATCTTAAAATTTCATGATATATACTTACTACAACTAGGCTTATTCATGTACTCCTATCAAAACCATACTCTACCTTTAAAATTTCATTGTAAATTTACCTTACAAAGTCAAATTCATTCGTATAATACAAGAAACTCGTGTAAATTTCGTTTGCCTTTCTGTCGCACTCGAACCAAACAATTTTCCGTTTTTTATCAAGGACCTAAATTTTACAACACCTTAAACACCAACATCATCAAAGCTTCCTCACCTTTCTCCTTTAAAAGGGCACTTAAGGCATTTATTTGTAATAATTATAAGTATACTCCAACAAAAATCTTGGGAAAAAGCCTTTTAACATTCAACATTTGTAAACTTCCCTAATATTGATTAGTTTAATTTTTCACCTGATATTATATTGTATCCGTCGCCGTAATTTTTATGCCATCTTCGAAAAATTGTAATTGAGGAGGCCTAATTAACATAAGCTCTATAGTTTCTTTTAGGCCTCCTCACCATCTCTTCCTAAATTTTTTTTATTTTGGCATCTTTTTGTAATTATTGTAATCGTGTGGCAAATAAATGAAATACCTAAAACACAAAAAATTCCAGCGAAACGGGAGAAGGATTGGATAAGAACACAGTCCAGTCCCCACACTCTCCAAGTCCAAAATGGCGCGCCAGTTAATTTGATAATAATAACAATTGCATCATCTTAATGCAAGGTTTGTTTGGGTTGTTTTCTTTAAAAAAGCAACAAAAGCGTTTTTGTTATCCAGCTCTCCTAACTGTGGATGGATGGTTTCATTTTTTCAGCTCTCAAGGACTTGGAAAATCAGAGGTCACTTCGATACTGCTCACTGAAGCTCGTATTTGTTTTTATACCGTATTAATTCGAATAAGCGCCCAACCTCGAATTAGTGCCCAGCCTCAAATAAGCCCCCACCACCACTCCCTCCCCCTCCCAATCAAACTCAAATAAGCGCCCACCCCCACCCCCACCCTATCCACTTGAGAGACAATGAATAAGTACTAATGAGAGACTTCCCCGTGGACGGAGTTTTCTTCAGAGTATTTTACAGAAACCTTGCGTTGTTACTTCTTCGCGTTTTGTTATAATAAATAAATAATAATAATCTTTATTGAGGATATCAATTTCACTGATAAGTGATTTACCACAGAGTCCTCAAAAATTAAAAAAGAACAAAAAGGAAAAATAAAGACTAATATATGAATATATAAAAATTAAACTAAAAACTATTTACATTTCTCAACACTATTTTAAAACTAGCTAGTGATGGGCTTTGTCTGATTGAAAGGTCCAATTTATTCCAATCGTTTGAGGCAAAGTTTGTCGAGGTCCAATGGCCCCAGTTCCCATTAGATGCACTCTTACGAATATTGTTTTTACATCTAGTATTATAATCATGTTTATCCTTATTGAATTCAATATTAAAACGATGTGAAAATAAGTTATTCAAACATTTATAAATAAAAGTTGCCCTATGCTCGGCAGATGATCCAATAGGCACATCTAAAATTATTTTTGCAGCTTTATTGTATTGTTATTAGCATTTACTGTTTTGTTGCAAAATAAACATTCTACACTTGCTGAAAATGGTGAAAATTTAATACGCGCCCAGCCTCGAATAAGCGCCCACTCTCAAGGTCCAAAAACAGTTAATAAGCGCCCAGGGCGGTTAATCGAATAAGTACGGTAATCTACGTTTGTATGGTCATGCTCCTTTGCTGATGGGTATTTACAGCAAATATTCAGGCTATTATAAAGTCAGACGAAGATTTAACAATTAATGAATGAGGCTGAGTATCTTATGAAGAATAATTATGGAGATCGAGGAGGGTGTTATCCGTCGAGGCCGTCCTCCGAGATCTCCATAATTCTTCATATGATACGTACGAAAGCCGAATTCAATAATTGTTTTATTATTCATTCAAAATAATTCTTAGTTTAAAAACGTAGCTAAAACAAGCTTACCTGCATCGATGTTATTAAGTTTATCTTCGATAGTTTACGTTTAGGTTTGTCCAGCTCCGCAAATATTCTCCAAATAGCAGATGTCGCCCTCCGAGTTGTCTTCTTGCTGTTTTTGCTATGTTTTTAGCCGTTACTTCGCCTCGTTCCAGCTGTAGTTCTTACTCTTGAAACGAGTGAAGCGTCCGCCATTTTAGTTTTTACAACGAAAACACCCCAATCTCGTCCCCAGGTCTTCTCTGTTAACGGCGCATTAACCTGTAGAAGGCTGCATTTTTGACGTCATTTCCTCGTTAAACACAAAATTCTTCCAAATTTGATCATCAGTAACTGGCTACGGTGAATTATGCGTGTGCTTTTAGTCAATCAGAATTGGCAAAATATTTTGAATGAATAATAATATATATTAACGAACGTTTTGTTAAGCTAACTTTATCTGGCAAAAATATAAAAAATGGACCTGACAAAATATGGAGACTTTCCATGCTTGGAGTAATGCTTAAAAATATGACATGAAACTGAATATAAATCAAAGAAAAATTCAAGCATCTTGTAAAAAGATCGTTATATCTAGGTCAGAACATCATCATTTGTGTTCTACGATGGTTACTCGGTTTTCAAAGGAAAAAATGACCCTTTTTTGCTAAATCATGTGTTTGTTGTGCTAATCAGAGACCCGTTTTAGATCAATTTTAAGGTAAGAGTCGGTGTATTTCTAAACAACGAAACTGATTTGGCTTTGACAATTCATTTTCACTTACCAAATACAGAATAAGGGCTTCTTGTCAACAATTTGGTTTGTTTATGGTCTGAATTATGCTCAAAATTCCATTTTGCATGTGCGAAAGTTCTAAGGCAGTTGATCTCGAAGCGATGTAATTAAAACATAAGGTAGTGTAAGGTTACTTTTATGCCTTATGCAGATTAGAAAATGCATTGTTTTCGAGTGTTGAAATGTGAATTGATCTGATTTACTAATCCGAGGCCGCTTTGTTCTAAACAAGGTTAAGTTAAACGAGGGCTACTCTCGATTTTCAATTCTGTTTTAAAACTTAAAGATGAAGACTCCTGTAAATTTCTGTAAATCTTAACTTTGGCTGCCCCTGTGCGACAATAACGTGAAACTAATTGTCTAATTTCACGTGTTAGAGTGGTTTTCGTTTGAGTGTCGTAAAACCAAAACCAAAGTAATTACTCTGGCCAATCACATAGGACACAGACAATACATTGAACCAATCAAAACTCGAAGTAATTACATGTGGCTGACGCAAAGCGCGGGAAAATGCATGCGAGCGCGTCACAATTGGCTTTGGTTTTACTTCTAATTGGATGAAAAGGTAGCGCGAATCTTTTAAGCCAATCGCATCGTGTAGAAAGTGCAAAACCAATTACTTTTCGACACTCAAATGAAAACCGCTCTATGGGGAACGTATACAAGCGACGACAAATCGAAAAGGACTCTTAATTTTCGTCAATAAAAACAACCGTGCTAATTTTCTGGGCCCAGTTCTTCGAAGGCCGATTAGCGCTAATCCGGGGTTATATTTCAATCCGCGTTTCTTTTCCTTTTATTCAAAAGCATTTAGCGTAAAACGGTGGCCCATATCTGCGAACACAACAAACAGTTCTTGAAACACAACAAAATATTCCTGGAACACAACAAACACTTTTCCAAACACAAAACGGTATTATCTTAACACAACAAAAGTTTATCGAAACACAACACGGATTATTGAAACACAACACAACATTTGCAAAACACAAAACAAAATTCTTGTTGAATGGCCTGATAAATTTCGCCAACATTACTGTTCGTATTCCTTCTTCTAATCCGTGTACTCGCGAAGCCTATAGTTCAAGTACGCATAGACATGCCGTTGCATGGTACTGTTCTAAAAAGAGTAATATAACCGAGTAATCAAACCCACGCTGAAAATAATGACGTATGAGAACCGTCTCTTTGTTTACGGCTTCTCCACATCTAGAGTAGTATTGGTGAGTTTCCTTCGAGCTCTTCTCATCAGTTCAAGCGCTTAAAAAACACATCCATTCTTGCGACAGATTGACACATGCGGGGAAGGCGCATAACCATTCAGCGGTTGAGTAAATGTGGGTTCATGCTTTGTTTTATAGCAAATCCTGCATTACGTAGTAGGGAGAATTTTGTGTTGTGTTTTGCAAATATCGTGTTGTGTTTGGATATTATTGTGTTGTGTTTCCATAAATTAAACCTTTGTTGTGTTTGGTTAATACCGTGTTGTGTTTGGAAAAATGTTTGTTGTGTTCCAAGAATATTTTTTGTTTCAAGAAATGTTTGTTGTGTTTGCAGATATGGGCCACCGTTTTTAGACTTAATTTTAGTCCGCGAAGTCCAAAAAGCATTTTCCGGGATGGTTTTCTCTATTCTTTTTAGAGCATCCAATTAACAAATCAGTGGCATAAGTTAATTAACAAATCACATGCAAAAAAAGATTAAACTGGATTACTTTTAAAGTTTCCATACCTGAATTCACATTTCGCAATAACCCTAGGTTATCTTAACCTACCTTTCAACAACCCTGCTCTAGTCAAGAAAAAATCCCTTGGGAAAATAATGAAGCTTTCCGTTGAGTCTATTTTCTTAGACTACGCTGATATCCTTAAAGTTTCCCTCATACCATGAGACAGCCAATATATAGTCATATGTGCATTGTCAGGGACGAGCTGAGGAGATGATAGCGGAAACTTACTTGAAATAATAGTTTAAAGAGGTAAAGATAGTTAACGTGTTGGAGCTCCTTCTTCCAGCAATTAACCCAGAAAGCCCTTCCAAAACGTTATTTGGTCTTTAACCACACAGGGTGTACAGGTTTTTTCCCATTGGAACCCGCGAAAGCGAGTCGCGAAGCGAAGAGAAAGAAATAATCTCTCGCCGACCAGGCTCTGGTTGTTCAAACGATGGATAGAGCTATCCACCGGATAAATCACTATCCAGTGGATGAGTGTTATAGGGAAACTAATTGCGTTATCCACTAGATAGAGATTTAACCAGTGGATAGCTTTATCCACGTTTTGAACAACTGGGGCCAGCACTTTAGCACTTCGCTCTTTACGCTTCTCCATCGCCGCTGATGAGCGGGAAGACGTCTGGCATCCAGGTTAGCCTTCCATTGACTGTGTGCTTGATTTGACATCACTGCGCTTAAAATTGGCTCAAACATTTCTTGCACCCAAGCGGAATTTGTTTTTGCTTTCATGGCACAAGTTGATTGTTTTGGAGTTGTTATAACAGCTGTGATTGGTTTGTTGGATTCTTTGCGGCTGTTGTCATCAGCCAATCTCGTCTCAAGAGCCCGTTTTCTCTCTGGTCAGCACCAAAAACGCGTCAGGACACTTAACACATGGCCAAAAAGGATCTATGGAGACGCGATTGGTGATCAGCCAGTAAAATCACTACATTTGAGTAATGCCTACAAGTTTGTACGCTCTTCCATGGCCACCGAGGTCAAGGGTCTTAGGCGTTTCTTGTTTTAATCAATTAGACCACGTGGAAACAATAGCAAGGATGTATCGAATACTTGTTTGTTATTGTAACTTGCAATTTGCCGACAAATGTAATGAAAAATATAACTATGACAAAGGACGTTTTAGTTTTTTAAAAAAAATGACCCTAGGCCACCATGGCTTAACTGACGGACAAACAAAGGAGTACCGCGACGTTAATGACTTATCAGGTCGTGCAATCATTCATTGGTCAAACCATGTACATGATTACTAATTTGAAATGAGAAATGCTAAAGTATAAAGCAAGCCAAGTGCGGAACAATGTTATTTTAATCATACTGATAGCGTTACAGGTATTTCAGCCAGTCTATATATGTCGTAAGGATTTTGCAAAGCGTTAAAACAATAGTTAAATATGTAATCCCTAGATTCTTAGCTTGTTTAAACCCCTTTGTTTATAATGTACACTACGACAGTAATAAATACAGGGTAACTTGTAGTCAGAAGTCCTTTGAAACTCCACGGGAGCATGGGAGTGCGGAGTCCGTGGAGGAATGCCAGTGAATATAGAAGACAGGTAATTCTTCATTCCAACCATTGCAAGGTTTTTTTATGTATATACTGACTTTAAGTCACCCTATACTCTATTGAGAGTGTAAAGCCACGGGAGGCCCACTGAAGAAACACTTTTGTCCCTGAAACTGCCCTGAAACCCAGGGGCATCTAATTATAAGCGAGATTTCACCTTACAACTGCTGGGGCTAGGATCACAGCTTTTTTTTTTTGTATCCTAAATTACCAAGCTGGATGTTTTAAGGCCCTTTCGTTAAAGTTTTTTCTCCTTTTTCGAGGTTCTCTGTTTCTCTCTCTTTTTTAAGGTACGTTTTTTTGCATGGAACTATCTCATCCAAAGGCTAGAGCTAATGCTAGTTTGTATTTTAAGAAGGGTACTTAACCCGATAACTGTCTTCTAAAAACATTTAAAAAAGTTAGTTTTAATTGCAAATCTGAGCCCGTAGAGAAACTAAATGGTTATTATATGATAAACCTGTGGGTGCTTAATAAACCTGTAAAATCAGTTTCAGCCCGAAAGTTTTCAACGTTCTGAATGACGAGCATTTTAGCAACCAGATATCATCCTCTTTTGCATTGCATTGTCGGTGAAAGGGTAAGATATTACGTCACTCGTTTACGAAAAATTGGCTGTGCACTAAAAACAACTTCGGTGCAATCCAACATGGCGGTTGATCTTCTCAGATAGTGGCTAACTGTTAAGGTTTGTCATTCAGTTAAAACCTTAATTGCTTTATACTTCTTTGATCTCCTCCGTTGATTGCTGGAAGTCCTACTCAGTCCCGTTTTTCTTGGCCTGAAAGATTAATCTATAAATAGCCTAGTTAAAATCTAAAAACGCTATAAGAGAGATTTACATCCCTGGGTGATGGGCTCCTGATAACATCTGAAGGGCCTTACCGTTACACTTTTTTTTCTTTCTTTTTTTTTAATGCTTAAAGCTCTTTTTATGTTTGTTTTAATTCTTTCAGTATTTTCTTAGCTTAGTTTCTAAGTCAATAACTATGCATTTACTGTTTATACTCGTTCCGTCTTAAACTGTCCGATTATTGGGGATGCTCCTTCTTCTCCATATCAATCAGCACTAGCTTCAGGAGGCACGTTGTAATACGGATGATATTCATTGTGTTTGTTTACATTCAAATATGGTGCGTCCCTTTCCATTATCGCCTCCATTTTTTCAATCAAACGGTAGAAACTGGGACGAATGTAAGGGTCTTCGTTCCAACATTCAGTAATCAGCTCATATCTGTTATGAATGGAGAAAAAAAAGAACCATTCAATGCTTAGTAGAGCTCCAGTCAATTATTAGACAGTGTCAATAGACCTCTTTATAGCTTGTATGTTTTGATTTCCCAAAAGAGGTCCCAGGGGAATTTGACCGTTAGACATGAACTGTATTGGCAAAACAAAACATACAAGCGAAAGAGGTCTATTGGAATAAAAGAAATTTTTTTTAATAGAATGTATAGGCTTCTTAGCTTCATGAGTTTACAGGGAGGCTCCACCCTGAGGTCTAACTCCTTTTATACAGCATTTTTCATGACAGAAAAGGTACCCCTTTCGTATACATTCCTTTCCTGCCTACCCTGAAAAAATGGTACGACTACTTCACTTTATAAGCCATTAAGCCCTTAACATTAAGCATACAATAAAGGCACCTCTGTTTAAAATATCTTTTAGTGTAAATTACCGAAGTTACACAATTTCCTATCATTTCAAACAGTTTAGCTCGTGAAATTCCTACCTTTCCAAATACATGTGGCCTAAAAAGGTACTCCTTTTGGGTGAAGCTTCCACGTAAGGCCCATTAAAATGGGCTCTTGGAACGTTTTGGTTATCACGCGATTCCCTATTCCTTCATCCAGCCATTATTATGTAAAAGAAAAGAACTTTAACTTTATCCCTTTTAATTGCTGAAAAATGTATTTCCTTTTGAATACGAATAAATAACAGACTAGGATATTTGCTCGACTTTTTCACAGACAGAAAATCTTACCTGGTCCTCTTAAGTCATTTTACAGACCGAAATGATAGATTTCCCTACCCTTTCATATGCTTCGACTAGCAAAATTCCTATACCCCGAACCCAGGAAAGAGATTAACCTAATCACTACTAATGATGCCTTTATTGACCATAAGGCCAATGGAGGGTTTCCTTGTTCAAAGAGTGAGGATCCCATCAAAAGTTTTCCCCTGCCGTCCGTCTGGTCAGTATTTAATATGATCAAAGAAAGCGTTAAAATATTTGAGGAATTCGTATGCTGCGCCGTTCGGTGTGAAATGGAACTGAGCAGACGCACAGAAAAATCGAATCTGTTTGTTAAATCTAAGACCAATCTAATCAAGAAACGTACACGTCGTCGGAGCACATGTCAGGCCTTTCCATGCGATAACCAGTACAGAGCAGTCGATACAACTCTGAGTTGGTCAGCGTGGGGTATGGTACGCCTCCTGACAATTGCGAGAAAGAAAACAAATGATTACATATCAGCAACTGAATACATGCAATTTTCCATTAGATAGATTTCTATTAAAGATGCCTTAGTCGATTGTCACTCCTCCTCATATAAACTCAACAAGGCCATTTTGCGAAAATAGTTGATTGAATGGAGGTCTGGTATAGAGCCAATACAGTTAAATGTGTAATGAAAGAAGGCACTCCAGGGTGATTAACAATAAGGCTTCTCGTTTCCAGTCATCAAATGTTCGCAAATTTTTAAATTTGACATATCAAAATATGTATTGTCACTTACGGTTATCATCTAGGAGATGTACTTGTCTCAAATGCACTTAATCAATTAAAACAGAGCCCAGATCAAACAAGAAAATTCAAACTTGCCGCAAATGAAACATTATAAAACATTGTTTTCGCCCTTCCTGGAGGCAGTAACCTTGATAACAATCATAACAGTTAAGCCACATCCCACCATGGCAAAGTGGGGAAGGTGAGTTAAGGCACGGTCCTCTTAATTCCCTTGGAGAGCTCAAAACATTGCAGTATAAAACCATTATCCTGCGGGTGGTACATGAGTTTTCAACATTTTGACATCATTTCTACGGTCGATAAGAGTCATAGATTATGAAAAATGCTTTTTTGATATGTCAGTCACCTCAAGTTTAACATGACAACTATAAACTACAAAATGACTGTCCACTCACCCAAGGTAGCCATTTCCCAAAGAACAACACCAAAAGACCAACTATGAGAAAAACCAGAGGTTATAAATATGTACAGATTCACGGCATTTATAGTTTGTTTGCTGCCCACGGAGCAGCCTAAAAATGCGTGTACTCTTGAGTTTTGGGTGTAATTGGAGAACTGTTAAGGACTGGAAGAATCCGTTTTTAGCAGCTATATATTTCGACAGAGATGCCTTCTATACTATGATTCCATATTTGGGCAAACAATTTTCCGTGCTTCTAATTGGACGGCTAAAAACCCTAACATGGTTATAAAAAATAAGGGGATTTAGGCGCTTCAGAGTTATATGCTTCTGTAATTTTTGAAGGCAACTACAATTCTGAGAAGTGATTCAGTAGAAGAGTTTCAATAGTTCCCTTGTCAATGGAGCGGGAAAATTCATCACTCACACATCACTTTTGGTCGTGTAAACCCCTTGATAAAGTGATTCAGGGGCCATCCACTTTACAGGAAGTTTTCTGGACTTCGCTGAGCTGCTCACATCTTCATAGATTTGTCTCATCAACCCAAAGTCTGACACTTTGATCTGGTTGTCATGGCCAACAAGAACATTACGGGCAGCAAGGTCTCTGTGAACAAGATTGTTTTCGGCGAGATGATTCTAATAACAAATAAGCAACGAAAAAACGATTAAAATGATCTCAAAACATAATAACGGGGGTACGCCGAAGACCAAGTAGCAAAGTATAGATGAAAAAATACAAATGAAAAGTAAATATCGGCACTGATCTGATCCAAAATATTTACCTTTAGATTCATAACGAAAAGAATTTAGCCAAAACTAGGTCGACCGAAAAGGCATTTTTTTCCATATAAGCCATTTTAATATACTCATATCTAGAAAAACAGACAATATATTTATCCTATCTATTTCATGTTTATAAAATATTGATATTGAATATTCTTCTTTCCAAGTTATACTCAGAATCAGAATTCCAGCAACATAATCCAGAAAACAAAGATAATTACCATTCCTTTAGCTATTTGCCAGGCAAATGAAAACAGTTGTTTGGTAGAAAAGTTCTCCTCTACGTCACAAGGATCCTCGTCTGACTCCTCTAGGTTTTCAGTTGAAATTGGCATTGCAGAAGCTTGGGTTTTTCCTGGTGATGTCGTTGGCCTGGTTAGAAGTTCTTTGTCAGTCACTTTGAATTCCTCATCCTAATTAAATTAATAAATAACTATCAAATTTTTGGTTTAGTTTGAAAAAGCACATCTTTCAAGTAATTACTTTCCTTGTTAGTAAATAAGGAACTAACGGATAAAAAGATAAAAATAACATAATTTGCTTGAGCCAGACAAGAGCCACAGAATATATAAGTATTATCTATTAAAAGTAACTTCAAAGTGACCAGTCTAGAGCTAGATAAAATTTACTTTGGGTCCAAGGTACTGTTTTCAAGTCTAGGATGAAAATCCATGCCCACAGTTTGATGTTTACCCAGAAAGCCTCGGTCACCTGCTGAACACTAAGTAGTTAAGTATAGATGAAAAAATACAAATGAAAAGTAAATATCGGCACCGATCTGATCCAAATATTTATGTTTAGATACATAACGAAACGAATTAGCCAAAACTAGGTCGACCAAAAAGAAATTTTTTTCCATATAAGCCGTTTTAACGTACTCAAATCTAGAAAAACAGCCAATATATTTATCCCATCTATTTCATGTTTATGAAATATTGACTTTTGAATTCGTCTTTCCAAATTAAACTCAGAATCAGAATCCCAGCAACATTATCCACAAAAAAAAGATAATTACCATTCCTTTGGCTATTTGCCAGGCAAGTGAAAACATTTGTTGGGAAAAGTTCTCCTCTACGTCACAAGGATCCTCGCCTGATTCCTCTAGGTTTTCAAATGAAAGTGGCATTGCAGAAGCTTGAGTTTTTCCTAGTGATGTCGTTGGCCTGGTTAGAACTTCTTTGTCAGTCACTTTGAATTCCTCATCCTAATTAAATTTATAAATAACTATCAAATTTTTGGTTTAGTTTGAAACAGCACAGCTTGCAAGTAATCACTTTTCTTGTTAGTAAGTAAGTAACTAACGGATAAAAAGATAAAAATAACATAATTTGCTTGAGCCCAAGAGCCACAGAATATATAAGTATTATCTATTAAAAGTAACTTCAAAGTGACCAGTCTAGAGCTAGATAAAATTTACTTTGGGTCCAAGGTACTGTTTTCAAGTCTAGGATGAAAATCCGTGCCCACAGTTTGATGTTTACCCAGAAAGCCTGGGCCACCTTCTGATACACGTGGTACTGATTAAAAACAACAAACACACCATTTTACTAGACGATTCCTTATATCAGCCGTCGTTCTGGAAGTCACAAGCCCGCAACTGAAAATAGCTCAAGAGAATAAAAACAAGACGCTGAAACGTAAATCCAAGACAGCGCAGGAAAGGTACACCATCGACGAAACACATTAGTGACACAGGAAAACCAAGATCACGTTGTGTCCTTCTAACGTGAAACGTAAGCAAAATAAGGCGCCCTAGAGGCAAATTCTTCTTTATTAGTGAATAAGTAATTATTATGGTGTTTTTGTTTTCGTCTTACATCTACTTCGGTGGAAGTCGAAGGAATCACTTCAAGAACAGCATCTTTGTTGCTTTGTTGCGGAGACACTGCAATGTCTTCTTGGTCTTGGTGTATAGAATGTTGATCCTCCTTAACTTCATACTCATCAGCCAAACTTTGCTAAATGATTAATCAAAATGGCGATGACATTTACATGTAGAAAAAATGTACACTATTGCAGGTTTTCACTGTCACGCTATTAAAAATAAAAATCAAACTCGTGTAATAGATAAAGTCTAGAATCTGGGAAATGAAAGAAGGTAAATATACAAAGGCCCTCGCCAAGATTCAGGTCGGTGCAATTTTTCATGTGCGAGAAATTCGGAGAATTTTTTTACTTACATTTATAGAGTTTTAGATGGAGACGCAATGTAGGTGCCCATCCGGATGGTCACTAACATGGCGGCCGGAAACCAACAGAAACATGTTTTACGGAGTTGTGCTACATAGGGTGAATTCATCTCTTGAGGAACTCATTAACATTGACATTAATACAACGACCATTCAGATAGCAAAATCCCCCCAACAGAGTCATTTTTTCAGCCTCCATGCGAAAGTCGATGCGAAATGCTGATTGGCAGAGATGACATTAGTAATGACGCCATTGCCCTTGGCACGTGTTTGTTTGTTTACAATCGCGCTCGTTTCCGCTTCGCACTGATTGGCGGAAATCTGACAGCTCAGTCGATGGGGAGCCACAGGCGAATTGGAGGTAGAATTCAAATTCCAGAGACGTATTTGCAAGCTCTCCTTCCTTTTCCCGCTCCGCCGCCAGAGCGCCCTGGAGAGCTTGCTCGCAGGCTACCATGTAAATGCCGCGTCACGCAGTTAACCTAATTAAGTAAGCGCCGATTAAATCGACAACTTCGATAAAAATCGATTAAAGTCGATAATTATCGATTAGCAACAACTTTTTTCTATATCATGTTTTGTGGTATAAGAAACACTTTTGAAGGCAGAACCACAACGACAAACCAGTGAGGGTCAGCTGGATGTTTAGTAAGCCTGATCAGTAAAATATTCAAAACCAAATTTAGTCTTGTGATAAGCCTACTTGATCCCAAACCTCTCTCTGATTTTTCTAAACGTCTTTATAGTTAACTAATTCTTTCATAAAGAGGCGCTTCGCGGTTCCCAGATCATTAAATAAAGAGACAACTTTTGCGTATTACACCTGACTAGCGCAATCGATAAAACCGATATCAGAAAATCTATTGTCAACGCTATCGTTTTTAACTATTTTAACGATATTACCGATTGCCTCTCAGGTTCAAAAACCTAATAATGCATTATTTTAAAGAAAATTATTTTAGCAATACGCAGATGTTTTCTGCTTTAAATGATGATTTTCTCTCACATTTTTATCATGTTTTATGGTCACGCTACTTCTCTTTCCATTTAGTTGCGGAGTTCATTATCTACTTTGTTTTGCATATTTACAGAACCGGATTTAAATGATCATTTCCAATATCCTTTTTGAGGAAGCAGTTTAAGGGTTTTGCTGAAAAACTGTACACTGAACATTATCCTCACCACTTGAACGATATACATTGTAGGGTTCAACTTGAGCAGTTTCCAGTGCAGGCAGGCTAAAACAGTTGTTTATAACTCTTTTTTATCCTGTGTTTAGTAAGAATATTGAGAGTAATTTGTGAAATAAATTTCGCTACAAATTTAACCGTCCAAAGCCACATAAATAATGTACTTGTGTTCGGAAACAACGTTCTTTGCCAATGTTAACCTGATTAAGTAAGCGGCCGATTAAAATCGAAAACTTCGATAAAAATCGAGTAAAGTCGACAATTATCGATTAGCAACAACGTTTTCCCCTATTAATTTTTATCGATTTTCAATTTAATCAATCGCTCTTTATCGATTATTATTCATTCAAAATATTTCCCCGATTCTGATTGGCCAAAAGCACACACTTAATTCACCATAACCAGTTACTGATGACAAAATGTGGAAGAATTTTGTGTTTAGCGAGGAAATGACGTCAAAAA
>OZ038000.1:7590803-7660803 GCA_964035705.1 Porites rus
TTAATTTTTTTTTCACACTCACATGGTGAAATAGAAACTACAAATTTCTTAAAACACAAAACAAAAAGCATACAAGCAAATTTCAAATTTCGATATACGCTATTTAGATTATTAGTTGCTTAGACATCAGTGTTACATGCAAATTTTCATAAATCATAAACTTACATGTAAACATAAAGTGAGACGCATATGCGGAACACCCCTTCTATGGCTTACAAATGGCAAAATATTTCTCCCCTTTCCTTAAATGTGTAGTCAGTTTGTTCCTCCTGTTGGTTATTGTCTTTTTTACTTGATTAAGCGCCTTAATCTTGACTTAGAAGACTTGTTTAGAAGGATTAGAAGGATGGGTATTATTCAATTTACACTTAAAGATAACCAATTTAGCTGCCAGAATCAGATGATTGAGAAATTAAACCTACTTTGGAAATTTTAAGTAACGGAGTGGTTCTTAACGTCGATAATATCAACTATATATCTTACCCAGATCGTCACTTCGATAATACCAACTATTTCTCTTACACAAGGCAATCCCTTAAGGTGGTGTAATTTGTTTTAATATCACGTCGTCGAGAAAAATCGAGTTTTGTTTTTCTGTTCCTATAACATTTGCTTTGAAGTCTTATTAAAATTTCCCGAAGAGTTACTTACGACGCTTTTCATAAACACGCGAATTCTGAAGTTCAAACGCCAACTGACGTTTGCTTTTTTCGCTGCCGTCAATCATCTTAGCGGAGCTGTTAGGAAACAGAAGCTTACTTCAACGAGCTCAAAAGGTCATGGTTTGTGATTTGTGATTGGTGGATTTCGATCCGTTTTGATTGTTTCTGTGTTTCAAGGTTCGTTGCTTGTGATGTACTTATGATTGACGGCAGCGAAAAACGTAATTGTGAACTTCAGAGTTCGACGTGTTTTTGAAAAGCGCAGTTAAAATCCAAAAGGGTTCTTAGTATGAAGAAGACTGAAAAGCAGTTGCAAAATCAAAGACTTTGCCTATGTCTCCCCTTTATGGAAATAACAGTATTTCTTACCATGTAAAACTTTGACAGCCACCACCTGTGCTGCCTCCGCGTTGTTTAACACCTCCGTCTCATCACTCTTTCTAAATGTTGCTTTGTGAACAACACCAAACTCTCCTCTGCCCAGCTCCTCTTCAAACTGTATTTGCTCAGGTAGAATTTCCCACTTGTCAGGAGGAGTAGGCTCGAGTTGTGAATAAGACCTAGAAAAAGGAAAAAATTGATGCAGGATTATTACGCTGAGCACAATATTAAGTAACAATTAGTATTCACCAAATTAGTGGATAGCAATTTTCGTGCGTTGTGATTGGCTCCCGTGACTCGGAATATCTTCGGATATTCAATGTCTTGGGATGGGATTCAAAATGGCTTCTTGTTTCGTGACAGTTTCGAAAGATGAAATTTTTGCGGTAAATGAAGCAGGTGCACCAACAAATACCAAGAAAGAGCCCAGATTTGGCTTGTCGGCAAATACACAACTGACAAGCGACGCGAACGACTTCGTAAACGCTAAAAGCCATGCATGCGAGAACGGAGAAGTCCCTGCTCGCGGGCTAGTACAAAAATAACAGCGATTGAGGAAAATCAGGGAAAATGATTATTACTTACTTTTGCACGATTTTGAGCAGACATACCTTATAAAACGGACAACAAATTCAACATGAATACACACTCAAACTGAATAGTCTGCCGCATAAGGTACTAAACTTAGACATTTTTCCTCCGCGGAACATAAACTCAACCAATAGCAATATTTCGTCTGGTACATTATAAGAAGCTATGTTACCGAGCATTATGACGCGAACTGCGAACTTGAGAGATTTCGGCTTGAGAATCTATTCGGCTTTTCTCCACCGGTCGCACGCGGCGCAATTTCCTCTGAAACGTCTGTTTTCCTCTTCGCCGAAGCTGGTGTTACTCTAGACTACGAGTAGTCCTCCATTTTTCCTCAGGGATAGTAGAGCGAGCGAAACGCGAGCGCGCGTGAAAATCACAGCACGCGAGAAAAGGCAACACGCGGCGGGGAGAGAGAAAAATGAGGTAGTCCCTCATTTTTCTCTCTCCCCGCCGCGTGTTGCCTTTTCTCGCGTGCTGTGATTTTCACGCGCGCTCGCGTTGCGCTCGCTCTACTATTCCTGAGGAAAAATTGGGAACTACTCGTAGTCTAGTGTTACTCCAGTTGGCGATCGAAGTTAAGTAGATCTCTTTGCCTGTACTCTTTTCATCTCGAATTCAAATATTTGCACACAAAAGCGACATAATAAGCTCACGCTGAAATTCGTGATGACAACTTGACGTGTTGACATTTCAATGACAATTTAATCGCTGGATGGCGGATCAGCGCCATCAAAGGCATGTCTCCAGGCTCCGTCACCCTTTCCCCTCCCCAGGCTACCTCTCAGCTCGCTTCGCTCGTCGATTTTTTTTTTTTTTTTTTTTGCCCACAGATTGTTTTTTCTCCTTTTTCCTCCAGTGCGGAGCCTGGTCCCAGGCTAGGGAGGGCGGGTTTCAACACTGACTCTAATATTGGAAGGTGAGATATACTAAATCTCCTTTTGGTTGGAGTTAATTTGAACCAAGTGCTCTGGCTTTAAAAAGGATCTTTTGGGATTTCAGTGGGGTTGCTGTTGTTAAAGAAGGGTAGCCAATGTTGCACAGGCCCCTTGTTCTCCTCAAACCCTCCTACATGTGTAATTATAGTCAAAGGAAATGGGTGTGACAGTGGATAACTGCATGCTTTAGCTAACCCCTGTCATCTTTAATATTAAGTTAATAATTGTTTGTGACATGTGTCAGTAATAGTCAGTGGGTGAAATGGTAGGAGGTAATGCTGCAAAGAAAACAATAAGTAGATGCTGGTAATTGGAGAAAATAAATATTTATTGTTAAGTAAACTACAGCAATGAGAGTGTTTGCACTTGTTTTAGTACATAATCACACTTGACAACTATTGTCTGTAACAGCAAGGTGCCCACATAATCACTGAAATAGAAATTACATGTAGCAATGTCATTAAGGATGCAGTTCATGCAGATTATGAAAGTGATCATGACTTATGATTATTGAATATGCAGGCCTTAATTAGCACTGAATCTCTGTAAAAATTAAAGGTACTAAACCATTTATGCAAGTGTTCATAGTTATTCGTGTATACATGCATGAGAAAAAAAATACCCATGCAAAAGTGAATTTGTGTGAGATGTCCACATACAAGTCATGTTGAAGGTGATCAGTTTCTCAACTCTCAAAATGCATGAGCTTGTTTAGAAATGGTTGCCAGAGCCATAGTTTTTGAAATTCCCAGGCTGACAGTCAAATGTACACTTTCCGTGACCAAATGAATGCACAATTTGTCCTGATAATGGCTTCCAAAGTCCCATCACAGCCATCCTTTCCGCCTATTTATTACATGAATTTATCGTGAATGTAAAGTGCAGAATGGATTGATCTTATAGTACGGCTTGGATCTTATAGAATCGGCTTTTTTGCGTCTACATATTTAAAATTTTTTAGAATATCGTAAAATTCCAAAAATAAGCCCCGGGGGCTTATATTTTTCAAAGGCCCTTTTTGGGGGGCTTATTTTTTGACGGGCTTATACATATACGGAAGGAAATTTTCGTTTCAAAAATGGCTAAAATAGGCTTTTATACTGGGAGGGAAATTTTCGTCTCAAAATCGAATAAGCTAGCTTCTAGTTGAAAGAAAATTTATGTCAGTAATTTGCAGGAAGTTTTTACCGAAACTCGCCTTGAGGATGTAGATTGTACTAAAACTCAGCCATGCATGAACTTTGTCTATATGGAACGAGCAAATCCAAGCCAGGAACAATTTACTGTGACACTTTTTGACTGCAATCATTTAGCACACATGATAGTTCTTTGCAAATGCGAAAACTTATGTGTTACTGTACAGTTCTTGCTCTGTTTTATTTTGAAGTTGAGGGTTATTTCCAAGAACAAGCCCTCGGGGGCTTATATTTGGAGGAACAATTTAACGGAGGGTTTTTTGGGTTACGAGTTTGGGGGGCTTATATTCGGAGGGGCTTATTTTTGGAATTTCACGGCATATGTACAGACGCCGCACGCACGCGAACGTGGACGCATAGGGATGCAACCTCGTTCCCAGAGCTTCGATCCTTTTGGTCAGCGTTGCAGATCAAAAGGATCGAGGCTCCGGGACTAAGAAAGGTTTCCAGGGTCCTTCGCTACTAGTCCTCATCCCCCAGCAAACAATATCATCAAAATAGATCTCTTTAGCTTGTATGTTTTGTTTTCCCAATAGAGGTCCTAGGGAAACTTGACCCTTTTCATTATGCGTTCATATGCACTGAATAAGAGAGAAATTTAAAAGAAACAGTTCTCAATTATCACATGACCTGTATCGGGAAAACAAAGCATACAAGCTGAGGAGGTCTATTGACATGGGTAACTTACAGCTTGATATCCTCTGTCAATGATTTACAAAGTATGCTTAGTGATACGTAAGTTCTCGGTCAGCTTCACTGCCACTTCCCAGTTTATTTAAATGGACAAGATTACATGCTAAAATGTATGTAAAAAAGGAAACTTTCAAATTCAGTTCCTTTCTTCTGTATTTTGTCCACAAGAGCACTCTACCACTATTTTTTCGAGTCGCTCAATGAAGGGCTTCTTTCTTCGTTTAGAAAGCAGATCGAACACGTCCACATCAAGGCCGCTGCAAATTTAAATCAGCTCGTCAATGGTCAACCTTTTCAATTTGTCCGAACGAACTAGATCGCATACGTTGAAGGCGCCCGATACGACTGCATGTTTTAGAGAACTTTTTTGTAGAACCTTTGTACACATATCAGACTGATAACGTTCCATTTTAGCTGCAACGTCGCCACCGTCACCTTCACGGGTTAAAACTGTACACAACACTTGCTTTTTCTTTGCTGCCAGACGACCAAAACATCCAGCTATCTGTTGTGCATTCAAAACCCCATCAGGCTTAAACCTGCGCACACCTCCCATGTCTTTCACTAAGGCCATCGCCTTGGAAACCTCTTGAGGGTCGCTCCTACGTCCTGTCTCCTCTCCCTTGTTAAACTCCTCCGTTAAAAATTGTTTCTGCCTGTCTGTAAAACGAACTTTCTTATTTATTATTTTCAAGGTCCATCCCATAGGAAGTGGGGGTTATTCGGTTGCAACTGCGAATTAAATTGGATAGCTTGCTTACATACAGTTTTCCAGGCTTGTCATACAAAGTTCCGTGTTCTACAACCATTTCATGCCGCCCTGCATCAAGGTGTGCTTGAAGATGACAGACGATACTCTTCGAGACGCTCAAGGAATGTTTTATTCATAGAGTTCGCCAATTCTTGTGTTGATTAAGGAGATCACCTGAACAAGCTTTCCCGCCGCATAATCGTTTCATCTCTCTTTACCAGGCTTATGGGTTTTCCTTCTTTATATGCGCTACTCGTGATTCATAAAACATACTCGTGATTCAAAAAAACTTTGCTCTGCAAAGCTTTCTTTCTCGGTTAACCTGATTTCTATAAAATTTGTAATGAACTGAGTCGGCGCCTTTATTATGGAAAGCCTGTTACCTTTTCCGGTTTAGATCTTTCAAGTGCTACGTCATCCAAGAAGCATCGCGTGTGTTCATACGAACTTTTCTAACTGGCATTAGAGGTCAAGGCCTGTGTGTATAAGTTGCTCGAAAACACAGAGTAACTCGTCGCAGGTTTCAAGGGAGCTGAGTGACAACGGCCAATCCAATGAGCATAGATTCCTTCCCATCTCTGCTTTTCGGCTGGGTTGTAGATCGCGTTTAAGAATGAACTTTTCAGAGGCGGTACCCCGGTTTTCTCACCAGAGGTGATACAGATATAATATTGTGATCAGATGGGCCAATGGGTGGGGAGGCCTGCGGTTTGTCGTAAAGATCGTGCAAGTTAGTTATTACTGGGTCCAAAACAGCGTCCTTCCGGGTTGGTGCTTTCACGATTTGCTTAAGATGAAAATGCATTTTAAGCTGTGTGACATGGAGGCGGTTAAAATCGCCGGCTATAATAAGCGCACAGTTCGGGTAAATAGATTTAGCCACTGCCAGAGAGTTAAAAAATGCTCGCACATGTTGATATCTGCACCGGGTGGATGATGTAATACCGCTAATATTAGACAAGAGAATCCTCTTGGAAGACGCGTAGGTCTTAGATGAACCCATTGGATCTCATAGTCATTGGCTTAGCCATGATGGCTAAGCCTATCAGAGCTCTAGAATTGCATTATCCAATGATTCACGTTTTAACAATGTAGAATAACATATACTTGCATACCTGATAACTTTACCAACAACAAAAATTACACTTATAAGTAACAATTATTCACCTCAGTGTCGGCGGCTAGTGGTAACATTTAACGAACCGCAAAGCGCCCAGGAAAATATCCACCACTAGCCACCGACACTGAGGTGAATAACTGTTTTAGTATAGAAAACAATGAGATAATTGAGCACAAAAATGATGATTTTTAACTCATTTACTGTTTCCAACGGTTAAAATTTTGGCGCGCAATGACGGAACGGCCGTAGTGTTTTTTTTGCCAATTAGCTCTTTCGGGAGAATTTCTTCAAAAGAAGTTGTGAATTCTGCCTTATCAATCCTTTAAATAGGTCATCCTAAAATGAATTGACCCATTTTTAAAATTGTATGAAGAACACTTTATTTTTCACCTACAGTACCAGCATTCTGGTACGTTTGCTAACCGTAAATATGAAGAAATTTCTTACCCCAAAAATCAGAAAAATGTGCCACCCCATTCTAGTAACTCTATTGAAAAAATGCAACCCCATTATAGTCAATCCAGTCGTGAAAAAAAACCTTGCACAGCGAAAAACTAACAGTAGCTTTGAGTGTACTTTTGCTTTTGTCCTACGGTGTGTCAGAAATCAACATTCGTTACTTCAAATGAGACTTTGGTTAAAAAACAAAATCAATATTTTTATCTGATAGTGACACAATTCAACAATCCAATTCTGATAAACAAAATTATTTCCCAAATAATGTAGGAGTTTTTCTTTAACTGCCTTCTCCCCTGGCCCCTTACCCTATCGTTTCTTTTTTGTCCTCGGTTCAGCTTTCGCGGGGTTACTTTACGAAACAGAAAAGAAAACACACGGAAAAAACCGCCAGCTACGCAGGCTAGTGTTTGTGATACGCCTTCAGTTAGACTGCAGACGGAATTACGTATGCTCACGCTGTACGATGTAATTAGCAGAGCTCCACAAACCTTTTCTTTCTTTTTCTGTAGCACCAGACGAAAATAGCGAACGACAACAGCAAAATAGCGGAGGTGACCCCAAGTGAAATGTAAATAACGTTGTTATTTTCTGGTACAGATGCGGGAGTCGTGTTTTCTTTGACTGCAAATAAAAGAATATATATATATATATAATATCTGACTGGATTTGATAAAACGTGGCTAAAGAAATTTCAAGTGCATTTTAACAATTTGACATCTAACTGGAATGGAAAGCAGTTAAAAGTCACTAGCTGTAGCCAAACAATGACAGCATTATTGCTGGCAATAGACGGTAAAGTTCTCTCGCAGAAGAAGTAACACGATTTGGGGATGAAATAGACAACATTGGAAACGTTTAGAAATTGTAATCTTTTAGTCAGTCAAATCGTGAGGCCCATAGCTTAGTGTCGGTAGAAAACAGATCAAGAATGCACAATCTTTGAGCACAGAATAGGCTTTCAAAGACAAAATCACCTAAACTAAACACTCACGAAGCGTTTTTATGCTTTGCACAAAGTGTTCTGGTAACACGAGCTCAACCGCGCGTACCTGAGATTAGTCTGTCAACACTTTCGGTAAATCACACAATAAATGACTTTCGCGGCAATCACAACACTTCCGAAAACCACTCATAATACTTCCACACTTAATACAGGCGAAACATCGTCAAATTATTATGTGTAATCAAATGGTGACAAGTGAAATTAGGGAATAATTTCACGCGTGTTTTGCCCAAATCCTTATAGCCTGCAGAGCAGGTGTTTTTTAACGAAAACTCGGAGGTACATTGATCGTGGCCGCCATCTTGAAAAGCAACGGAAAAGACTAAGGGGGAGGGTCGGTGGAAGGGGGAGGGGGGGAGGCGAGAAGAGAAATTTTTCCTCCCTTCCCCTCCCCCTCCCCTATTTTAAACCCATCAACCTCTCCCTTAAAATCAGTTTTTGACTCGTCCCAACTCTTTAGTAGTATTTATTTAACGTCCAAGATGGTGGGACAACATCATTCCTGAAAACAATTCATAGATCGCGCTCCAAAATACGCCTGCTTTGCAGGCTAAAATCCTTATAATTTTCCTCGCCTTTACTAGGATTTGGACAAAACGTAAGTGAATTTATTCCCTTATTTCACGAGTATACCATTAACATTTGGTTACCTAGTAATATCATGGGTAACGAATTACGTTCACTTAGCAATCTTGGATTTTTGACATGTTTATCCTGGATCACATCGATCGAGAACTCCCCTCTCTCGAACGTTTAGAGGTTAAATTTGGCTTAACTTAAGAACTTTTCGACAAAATACCTGTTAGAATCCTTCTTAATGTGCTCTTTCGTGTGTTCGAGTTTTCTAAAGCGTCTTTTTATGCCCTGGCATCTTCATTCATGACATTTTGAAACTTCGTCGCCATCTTGACTTTGAGAAGTACGGAAGGTTGCCACGGCAATTTTGTAATTTCACATGTGAAGTTACAAATTGTCGCTGAAATTTCGCGCCAAAATTAAGGAGAAATTCGTCACCTATGATATTACTCCGTTAAACTCTCGCTTTCTCCACATAAATCGTCACATGGAACTTTTCTCGACTCACACAATCGATTTATTCAAGAACCCGGATGTAAACCAGCGGTTGAAAAGGAGACATGCAGTCCCCGTCTTCCAAACAATTTTTTACTATGTCTTTGGCCTGGTCAGAAATCGGTGTCAATTTCCATGTCGCCGAATAGATTTCATCCTTAGAACCTACTTTGTGAGGCCAAAGACTTGCTACTGCCAACAACAAAGCTCGCAGTATCCAATCTTTCCGTCTAGAGCCCGGGATCAGTCTTTCAGCCATGTGGCCCGAAATGAGACCAAATACGCGAAGATACTGGACGCAGCAGACTTTGCCAGTCGTGAGTATTGTTCCTTCATAAGGCTTAATGATGCCCCGCGGAAAAGTTTGCTCAAGGCAGCCAAAAAAAACTCTAAGACAACCCACTACGAGAACCGAGTTCAGTCTAATACGCGCGCTGATTTCAAACTGCCATACAGAAAGAATTATGGGAAGTTATGGGAAACGTTTTTGTTGGGGGGGGGGGGTAGGTTAATAGCCAGTGAGAAACTCATCAAAGTCTATCTACTGCAGCCTATTCAGTAAATAGTCGGTACAAATTAGCTAAATAAAAAGTAAGTGAAGAAAAAAAACATGCTCCACTACAAGACTCGGTCAGAAGGTATATAAGAGAGATTTCTATAGCCATGCTTTTGCAAATCCAGTCAGATATATATATATATAGATAAAAAATTAAAACAGCGGAAGAATCACCGTGTATCACAATGAACCTGCTGTGCCATCAATAACTTCTAAAACGCACCTACCTTGATCCTCCCGTAGATTGGCGGAAGACTTACAAGTTGCGAAATGAAGATGCATTATGATCAAAAGAGATAACAATTAAAAATAGAAAGAAAGAAAACAACAGTAAGAGTACACCATATTTGCTTTCCGATCAGTTTTCCACTCCTCACCATGACTTAAACCTTCACTTCGCGCTGTTTTCCTTTTGATGAACCAACCTATCTCTCTTTCGGACGAAAATCTTAGAGTGCGCCTAAAGTAATACATTTTTGCGTTTCTATAACCATGATACTTACTGGCATTGCAAAAATCTCCCTCACAGCATTGTAAACGTTCGTCATCAAACTGTTTGCATTGATCAGCAGATATGCAGCCTTGAATAGTGACTTGTTCGTTATTCTCCGTTTTGTTCTCAAACATGAAACAAAGGTTTTCTGGGAATGAGCAGTTGGTTGTGATGGGAACCGATGAATTCTTGCTTGGGTACTGATAACACAAATTACCTAAAGGGAAATGCAGAATATTAAACTGACAATAATATAATACAGTAATATGCTGATACAGTATGCCGGTATCTTTCATTAAAAATTGCCTGATGAAGAACAAGGGACTCTCGGCTAAAAGCTAATTGGAAACGCAAAAATTAGACCCCCCAAAAAATGTTTTTTTGAGGAATTTTTAAAAAAAAATGTATGAAAAACGCGACGTAGTAGGGACTATAAAAAAGTTACTCGACAATGATTCCAGAAGGAAAAATGAGTCATTCTTTTTCTTTTCTTTAATGTTTTTTGCCAATATCACTTTAGCTCGCAAATCGAAATGTTCTTCCCCTTAACTCCCTGGGAACTCTGTTCTGTCGTGAATTGTAACATCTGTCGTTAATTGTAATAACAGTTGTTGAGAACTGTAATAACCAAGCTATCATAAATTGAAATGAACGTTGTCGTAATTTGTAATACTTCTTAATGTCAAGGGCTTATCTACTGAAATTATCTTGTCAATCAAAAACATTTAAGCTATTATGTAGCCAGTATTATGGCAACAACTAAATCATCTCACCGACCACCTGATAAATGTATCCGAAACAGTCAACCAAATTAAAACAAGACTAGAGAACATAGCCAAGAATAAGGCACCACTGTGATATGTTGCTCAGTGCTCACCAAATTCCTTGGGTAAAAAAAAAAAAAGGAAAAGAAACTTGAAAACGCGATGAATTACAGTGTAACCTTTTGCAACGCAAACTTTGCTTAGACTTTGATTGGAATTAATTCGATGGATTGAACTATTAGAGCTGTTAAGTGCAAAGGCGTGTTAAAGTTTTTGTGTAAAACAAAGTTTCCGCTCGTCTTGTGTATCATTCGTGTATTTTGCGCTCCGCCGTAATTAGCTGTAGCTGTAGCTGTAGTGAGTTTAGTTCGGATTGTTCGAGAAGGTAAACACGACGCTGATTTATTCATCGGAAAAAGATGCACCCAGTTAGTGAACTTTATTACTGAACTCGTAGCTCAAAAAGTCAACAAACGAAGTAAACGGCTAGCATAGTGTTGAAAGTTTATGGGAAAAACAAACTCTTGCCACCCTGTCACGGTTGAGTAGCAAGGCCATTTCCGAGTCAACCCAAGCCTCTGTTTCAAAGCAAGGCTAAGTGCAAAGCAAGTGATATGGATACGATATTTTATTCTGATGAAGGTGAAACTCATTATCACAAAAAGGTTTTGCTCTTAGCCTCGTTTTGAAAGTTACGGTTTTTGGAACTTGGAAGTGGCCTATTGAGCAATGAGCTCATGATGAGCCGCATTTTGGGGTTCCCGGTGTCGAACAGAACAATCCTGGTTATCTAAGGAGTTCTTGGTGAATTATTCTTCCTTTTCAAGACTTATTACAAAATATTACAATTCACGACAGCTCGGCATATTACAATTTACGACAACGTGTTATTACAATTTACGATAGCTTGGTTATTACAATTCTCGACAACTGTTATTACAATTTACGACAGATTTTACAATTTACGACGACTATTAATTACAATTCACGATGTTATTACAATTCACGACAGAACAAACTCCGAGTAACCCGGGCATACGCAGTGCAAGTCTGACTAGTCGGAAAATGGGAATATTAAAAACCCCAAAAGGACACCACTCTGGGACGTAGCTGTACATGTAGCTTCATTTGAAGCCTAAAAGATACCTAAGGCCTAGCTCAAACGCCGAACTTTTCATGAGCCGAACCTAATTCGAATTAAGGCCTACCCAAATTATTTAGACCGGCTGAATTAATTGCAGCTAAACTAAGTTCAAAAGCTCATGTCGGTCAAACTGCTTACAAAATATTTTATAATAATTTATGCATTAAGGTTCGGGAAAAGAAAAGTTCGGCGTCTGAATCAAAGCCGTTCCAGAGTCGCTCCAAAGACGAAATTCCCTGCCGGGCTAGGCGAAAAAAAAAAAAAAGGCTGAGCCGTTCCAAATTAAAAAAGGCGTTCGCAATTGATTCAGACGCCGAACCAGTTTCATGTGCTTGATTCAAAGTATTAGGTTCAGCTCATGAAAAGTTCGGCTTCTGAACAGGGCCTATTACTAAAGCAAATAGCTAAATAAGAGCTATAGTAATTTTAATTGTGATAAAGAAGTTGTGATTGAATCAGCTTAGGCCCAGTTTAAACGTATCGAACCTAATCCCTTAAATCGTCGTTCGAATCAATTAAGTCCGACATATCTAATTTGGGTGGACACATGAATTTAGATCGAGTGGCCCACATAGGAATTTCGACTGTGGAGCGACTTCGTTTCAAACGTCGAACTTTTCATATATCGATTCTAATGATGCTTTAATTACTACAAATTATTATTCTGGTAAGCAAACATGGTGAAAATGAATTGAGTCCGATTAGTTGAAGTTCGACGACTGAGACAACCATCGAACTTGTATCATAGGTATCAAATTCGGTACATGAAAAGTTTGACGTTTGAACTGTGCTTGTCTTCTTTTCTTCTTCTTCGGCCGTCATTTCTTGGCGCAAAGCTCTACTTTTGTGGGTCCAAATATGGCCTTCAGTTCTAAACCCGTGAATGACACTAAAATCTGCAATTTACACGTGTCCCTAAACAAGAGCGTCGAGCATCCCCCTCTTTTGATATTGGGAAGCATCCCCCCGTGTCTTAACTAAAGCTTAAATAGAACTGGATCATATAAAATTTGCATTTACTTATTGTTAAGGCGGCTGGCCTTTCACAAACATAGTGCAGATACTGCTCTTCACAATTGTCGGGCTCCTCTATCGTTCCGGTGTCTGTCTTCATTCGTCTACATTTTGATGAGTTCCCGGTGTTGTCAACCCACACGTACTTAAAAATGGACACAGACAAGACATTAACAAATCTAGTCGAAGTGCAAACAAGACCCACATATTAAATGGGGGTTCATTGGTCTGCCACCGCTGCGCGTTTTCAAGCCGGGCTAGATAGGCAAGTTTTTTGAAATAAGAAATGATTGTCATTAGTTTGGAGTCACAATTTTGCCTAAATGAGAAGTAAGTGTTAATGTTGACTTAGGGGAGGGATAGGTTGACAGCAGTTACCCAGAAACTTCGATTGATACAGCATTATTTTTAACTGGGACTTTGCACAACGCAACCCCCCCTCCCCCCCCCCCCCCCCCCGCTTTTCCCCAAAAATATAACATGACAGTCAGGAGCCGATTACTCGGCTCCTGATGACAGTATAATGTGACTAATTTGATCTAACCGGAAAGTTTCGAAAATTATTGTCGCTCTACGCCTATAAAATGTGACAGGGTCAATTTCTGGGGTTTGAAATACTGTTATTTGTAAACAGTAATTTTCTGTCTCTTAAAACTTGCAAAGTAATAAAGCTTCAGTTCTATTTCTGTCGGACATTGCATATAAAAGGTTTGTTACTATCCAAATGGACTGTCATATATAGATTAAGCCAGGGCTAAAAACGAAGCTCCCATTAATAAATTTATAATTTAAATCAAACAATAAATTTGTAATCCACAAATCAGTCAACTTAAGGGCACATTCATGTGTGGGGGAAAGGCTAAGTGATTTTATTGTGAAAGATCTTAACAACAACAACAACAACAATAACAAGACCTTTATTCGCCTTGTACTTAATTAATTACATATAATATATAGATTTAGCCAGGGCAAAAAGCGAAGCTCCCATTAATAAACTTGTAATCCACAGATCAGGGCACATTCATTCGACTTTTGAGGCAAAGACTGAGTGATTTTAGAGAAAAATCAGAATTTGACCGTCCAAGATTGAAACAAGTTTTACATCAAGTTATTTGTACACCGAAAAATAGCAATCATGTTCGATCAGAGTAGATTAGGCCTGGAAAACAAATAGACCTATTCGTGTATTGTATTTACTTTAGCTGTACCATCATAATGTGGCATTCACCAGTCTCTCCAACATTGCTCCGTTAGGGAGGCTATATGGATAATTGGACAACCCCGAAATATAATTTTAAGAAACACACGCGCCACGATAGTCCTTGGTGGCAGCCAATTTACACGTTGCATTCCTCTGTCTAAAAGAGAGGTCAAAATAAAAATCAGGCCGGATTTTTTGTGTTCGACAAGTTTAGTTTACTAGTAAATCTTAGCGACGAATCTGGTGGCGTGTAAAACAGCCTTTTAAACATACTTTTTCTCATCACGTCTCAGGTAAACAGTACACAGACCTCGGACAGAATTTGTTCTTTTTTACCCTATTTAAACCTATAATTCTGCAGTTTTTCACAATTTTGCAAGAGAATTTGCACTCATTCAATATCCACGACGATCAAAGCACGCGCTTCCTTTGCACAACGATAAAAAAAATTCCCAAAATCACTTTTCGGCCAGCCGGACGGGTTCTCACTTTTGACAGACACCAACTTTGCAGTGCGATTAATAGAGTTACCATTTACGCTTCAACATGATAGAGAAATTGTTATGTTTAGGTTTTATTTCCCTTTATTCATTAAACTGTGTATGATTTTGTCATGTGTAATCTTTAAAAGCAAGTGATATTTACGCGCGGCGTTTTGAGTATTCCTACATGCGATGTTTATGTTCGACTGGAAACAACCGGTGCAGCGATGAAAATTGCGAGAGGGACTACTAACAATCAATAAAATAAGTTTAATTCGGTGAAACATGTACAGAGACAATAATTTTCATTCACGAAGAGAAGTATTGAGAGTAAAGTGTCTCAGAAAATCATGAGTCAGGCAAGCATAAGCTTATTTATGTTTTAAGCCGGCTTCCCGGTGTTCGCTCTTTTTCAAGATGAACTCGAGGCAAGAAAATCGCTCAGAGCTTTCTGTTTACAGCCAAAATCATAACTAAACAATCTTCGGAACCTTTTCTTTGAATTTGCGGGTCAAAAAATGTCTAAAGGCTTTTTAAACCCGATACTATTGTAGGTTAGATCATTGCTCGTGTTTTAACTTATAAGGCCGCATAAACCATACGCTCGACTTCAGGAAACCGAAAAAAACACACATCAAAAACATTAATGGCTCAGGCTTACCAGTCGAGATGCTGCTTCTGAAGGTCATCAAGTGTTCCAGAATCACTTGAGACTTTTCAACCTTCTTACGCCTCAAGCAAGGGCAAGTGAGTAAGCTCATTTTTGAAAACGAAGCCATCCGAAATCGGATTTCCAATGACTTTGACAAGCGGTGCATTTGTCAACAAAAAGCGCAATAAACAAACCAGCCACGAATTACAGAACAATCTTGATAGCAGCTGTATTTCATTTTTGTACATCAAGTAGAAAAACACAGTTTAAAACATCACAAGATGACACAAAACTCTCTCAGCTCCAGCTACCAGTAAGCAAGTTTCCAGACGCTGCATAACTTTTCCGCATAAACTCACCTGTCAAATTTTGACCAATCAGAACATAAAAATTGGACGTAGAGCGTGATCAACGCGTGACAGTGAGAAAAGTCAAAAGCGATTGCCTTCCCTGCATGTAAATGTAAAAGCCAGTTGAATTTCCGTGTCCGAGATCAGTTCGAAATCAACATTTTAAAAGTGCGGCTCATGATACACGACTTATTTCATATGCATTTTAAAAAAAATTGAACTTGAGCCTGCGATCATTTGAAAAGTAGCAACTTACTTATATTACTCGAACTCAGAGGGTCGATACCTGAGCCCGCGATACGGTCAGGCGACACCGGTCAGCAGAAACACTGTTTTGACAGCTGTCAATTAATCAAAACATGGATGTACAATATCAGGTTGCAGGCTCCCAAACTAGCTAGAAAGTGTGAGATTAAACATTGGTATGCCCGTGGTGCGGACGGACGGAAGGTCGGGTGGTCGGTGTACGGTCACGTGATTGCCGAATTTTCTAGGATGGATAGATTTTCTATAAAGCTATAGGGCTTCGAATTGAGCCCGTGATCAAATAAAATATCAGCGCAAAACTTTAAACACTACGTGACCTCAATAGATAGAAAAATGAGCCCGCGATCCACTCAGCTGATGATGGTCAGCGTATACTCTAGTTTGACAGCTGTCAATTAACCTTCATTAGAATGGCGAATATTCGAATTAACGGACTACGAGTGTGAGTAGGATATTTCCGTCCGGCATGTATTGGAAAATGCCAGATCGTGTACCTGAGAGAACCTGAGCCCTCTTTATTAGTTTTGTGATAGTGGTCTGCACATGTCCCATTTTGACAGCTGTCAATTAACCTTAATTTGGCTTGCCAATGTAACTTTAAACCACTGTCAGCCAACTGACAGCCTTGCCCGGCGTAGTTTCTTTTTTATGTTGAATTGGTAAGTTTGACATATTATATCAGCTTATATATAGGGGCAAAACAACTGGTCTTTCATCTGAGCCCGCGAGACGGTCATGTGATAATTGTCAGTGGATGTCTGATTTTGACAGCTGTCAATCTAATCGTACTCATACGGATGGCTTACATAACTAAGAGGCTAGTCAAGTTGTGCAAGATCTATCGCGACATTTGACATCGGCTTACATGAAGTGTGTGTACGGACGGGCGGGCGTACGCTACGTCATAACCAAATTTTCTGGGATGGATAGTTTACCAAATTTTCTTACCCATGGTGCTCCGCTTCGCGCGCGGGAGCTCCGCTATGAAAGAGCAAAAATATATATATATTTATTTGTAGCGGAGCTCTGGCGCGCGAAGCGCGCCTGCGGAGCACCATGGGTAAGTAAATCTACCCATCCCAGAAAATTTGGTAATCACGTGACCGTACACCGCCCGCCCGCCCGCCCGTCCGTCCGCACCACAGGGCAACCAATGTTCAATCTCACACTTTCTAGCTAGTTTGGGAGCACAGGAAGACTGATATTGCAGACATATTGCACATCAATCTTGTGATCAATTGACAGCTGTCAAAACAGGGTATCCGCTGACCAGTATCACCTGATCGTATCGCAGGCTCAGGTGTCGACCCATAGAGGTCGAGTTTCTTTTTGAAGTTATCCGCTGACAAGTTACTAGTTTTCAAATGATTGCAGGCTCAAATTTAATTTTTCAATTCATATGAATTATGTTGTGTTTTATATGTGCCGCACAATTAAAATTTTGATTTCAAACTGACCTCGGAAGCTAAAAATTAAGCCAGTTTTTACAGGCAGGGAGGACATGCTAGTTGCTTTTGACTTTTCTCACCAAGATCACGCGTTGGTCACGCTCTATGTCCAATTTTTATACTCTGATTGGTCAAAATTTGACAGGTGAGTTCACGCGGAAAACTTATGCAGCATCTTGAAACTTGTTTACTTGGACAGCTGAAGCTGACAGAGTTTTGTGTCAACTTGTGATGTTTTTAACTGTCTTTTTCCACTGAATGTAAAAAGTGAAATTCAGCTGCTATCAAGAGTCTTCTGTTATTCATGGCTAGTTTGTTTATTGGGTTTTTGGTTGAGAAATACGTCGCTTTGGCAAAGTCGGAAATCCGATTTCGGATGGCATCGTTTTCGTTTTTCACCTTGCTTGATGCGTAAGACGGTTGAAAAGTCTGAAGCGATTCTGGCCTTAGTTGATAGTTTTCAGTGCATCTCGAAAGGTAAGCCTGAGTAATTATTGTATTTCATGTTTGTCTTTTATATCTAATTTAATGAAGTCGAGCGTAGTTTACGCGGCTATTTGGTTTATGCACGTTTGTAAGATTTGAGACAATGATCTGACCGAGAGTGACCGAGTGTCAGGTTTGATTATAAGCTTATGGAACTTTAAAAAGCCTTTAGACATTTTCTCACAGCAAATAGAGAGAAAACGTTCCAAAGAATATTTGGTTATAATTCTGGCTGTAAAAGAAAGCTTTGAGTGATTTTCTTGCCTCGAGTTCATCTTTGAAAACAGCAAACACCGAGAAGCCGGCTTAAAACGTAAACAAGGATTTTCAGAGACACTTGTCTTCGTGAATGAAAATTGTTGTCTCTGTATATGTTTCACCGAATTATTTTCCCTTTCTTTATTGATTGTTAGTAGTCTCTTTTGCAATTGTAATCGCTGTGCCGTTTGTTTTCAGTCGCTCATGAACATCGCTTGCAGGAGTAGTCAAAATGCCGCGCGTATCAAACGCTTTTGAAGATTACAGATCGTTATAGAATCATTAAATAAAAAATAAACATAATAAATTCTTTATTGTGTTGAAGCGTATAACTATATTAATCTTAATTTAAACAGTCGACTTGTCAAAAGTGAGAACCGGCTAGCCGTATAGGTGATTTTGGAAATTTTTTTGAAGTTTTCGCTAAAAGCCCACGCGTGCTTCGATCGTCCTGAATATTGAATGAGTGCAATTTGTATTGCAAAATTGTGAAACACTGCATTCTGTCCGAGGTCTGTACGATGAAAACGGCGCCTCATGGTACTGTTTCACCTCAGATGTGATGTACAAAAAGTATAAAAGGTTGGTTTACACGTCCCCAGACTTGTTGGCAAGATTTTGTAAAGTAAACATGACGAACGCAAAAAATTCGACCTGATTTGTTTTCCAGGCCTAATCTACTGTGATCAAGAGCCATTATGGCTCTTAAATGTGATCGAAGATGATGGCTATTTTTTTGGTGTACATATAAAGGCTATCAACTCGATGTAAGATTAAGTTCACTCTTAGCTTGGACTGTTTGCAAATTATTTTCTCGAAAATCACGTAGTCTTTCCTTCAAAAGTCACATGAATGTGCTCTAAAGTTAACTAATTTGTGGAATACAAGTTTATTGTTTGATTTGAATTATAAATTCGAGTTAATAGGAGCTTCGCTTTTAGCCCTGGCTAAATCTATATATTACTTAATAAGGCCTGGAGCTGAAATAATCCTAAGCTTTTCTAGCCAGTTCTTCAGAACTTCTTACATCGAGTTGATAGCCTTATTCGTACACCCAAAAAAATAGCAATCATCTTCGATCACATTCAAGAGCTGTAATGGCTCTTGATCACAGTAGATTAGGCCTGGAAAACAAATCAGGCCGAATTTTTTGCTTTCGATAACAGGGTTCATACAAGTAATTGCAATCATTTTTCAAGGACTTTTCAAGGACCATCTACTAGAAATATAATTTCACAGATTGTACAAAAATGCACATTTCCAGTCTATTTTTATAAGGCTCTAAAGCCCCGTGCAAACGGACGCAACATTGTTGGCCAACAGCTCCCAACACTGTTGGATGTTACATGTTGCGTCCGTTTGGACACCTTGCTGCATGTTGTTGGATGTTGTTGCGGGTTGTTGCACAAAGTTTGAAACCGGTCAAACTTTTCAGCCAACAACTCCCAACATTTTCTTTGTTCCGTGATCGCCGAAGCGTAGAGCAACAATACTGGATCCGTTTGCACAGTTCTTCCAGCATTGTTGGGGCCACGCACGCTCATTACGCATGGATTACAAAGACTTAGGGGTTATGATTCATATTCTGTCTTGGACAACCAAAAATCATCAAAAAACACCTCCATGCCACTAAATCCAAAGTTGAAGAAAATTCAAGGACTTTTCAAGATTGTGCGAACCCTGGATAAGTTTACTTTACGAAATCTTGCCAACAAATCTGGCGGTGGTAAACGAAGCTTTTATACTTTTTATACATCACATCTTAGGTGAAACAGTACTATTTATCATACAGACCTCGGACAGAATGCAGTATTTCACAATTTTTTAAGACAAATTGCAATCAGTCAATATTCAGGACGATCCATCGTGGGCTTCCAGCGAAACCGTTCAAAAAATTTCCAAAATCACCTATACGGCCAGCCGGTTCCCACTTTTGACGAGTGCCAAATTAGCAGTGAACATTAATAGAGTTACGCTTCGACATAATAAAGAATTTATCATGTTTATTTTTTTTACTGAATGGTTTTGTAACGATGTGTAATCTTAAAAAGCGCTTGACACGCGCCGTATTTTGAGTACTCCTGCGAGCTATGTTCATGAACGACTGAAAACAAACGGCACAGCGATTAAAATTGCAAGAGAGACTACTAAAAATCAATAAAGGAAATATAATTCGGTGAAACATTTACAGAGACAACAATTTACATTCACAAGGACAAGTATTAAAATGTTTCTAAAACTCCTGCGTCTTAAAGCTTAAAGCTTAAGTTTACGTTTTATGAAGCCGATCTCCCGGTGTTTGCTTTTTTTCAAAGATGACTCGAGGCAAGAAAATCGCTCAAAGTTTTCTTTCTACAGCCAAATTTATAATTAAATATTCTTCGAAACGTTTTCTTTCTAATTGCGTTGAGAAAATATATCTAAAGGCTTTTTAAAGTTCTGTAAGCTTATCTCAAACCTGATACTAGGTCACATCATTGTCTCAGATCTTACAAACGTGCATAAACTTGCCGCATAAACGGTGCTCGACTTCACGAAATTAGGCATTGGACTACTGTACAAGGATTCACTTCGTGTCAGCACGACTCGAGATGGAATTCAAGAATCGCTTGAATTTTGCGAGTTGTTGGTCCAAACGTCGACTTCCCGCAAGATACGGCTTGTGATCGTCTACCGTCCACAGAATTCTGATGACCACAGCAGGGTTCCCATTAACACTTTTCTGATGGAGTTTTCTGACCTGATGGAGTCCACTATTCTATCCAAAGAGCCTTTGATTGTCGTTGTTGATTACAACATACATGTGGATGTTCCTAATGACACTGATGCACTTAAGTTTTTAGATCTGCTTGAGTCTCTCGGTTTGGAGCAGTATGTTACAGAGCCAACGCACATACGTGGTCACACCCTGGATCTTGTTATAACAAGAAAGATTGAGGATGTTCTGGCGAGTCCACCACGCGCCTGTCGCTATTTCTCCGATCATGCAGCTGTACATTGTGATGTTGCCATAAGTAAGCCTTCATTTCAGACTAGGATAATAAAGTTTAGGAAAACTAAATCCTTGGACGCTGAGAGCCTATCGAACGATGTAGTACTTAGAGGGCTATGTGATCGAGGTCATAGCGATCCCATCACCCCACTGGACTTGGATGTACTTGTAGAGGATTACACGACCACACTCTCTCAAGTTCTTGATCATCACGCACCTTTAAAAACCAAAACAGTGCGGGCTAGGCCCAAGGTACCCTGGTATACCAGTGAGATAGCTGAGGCAAAAAGGCGACGCCGGAAAGCAGAACGGAGATGGAGAAGAACACGATCACAGGAAGATTTGTTGGCATTCAAGAAACTCAAGAACCACGGGCTAAGCGTGCTTTCTACTCAGACTTTGTGAACGACAATAGTGAAGACCAAGGAAAGCTATTCAGGGCCACTCGATCATTGCTGCTTCCGAGGAATGAGTTGTGTTTTCCAGAATACACGGACAACTCAGTCTTAGCCAACGATATCGGGCGGTTTTTTCGACCGTAAGATTGCAAAGATTCGGGCAGAGCTTGATGCGTGTACTCTTCATCCCGGGGCGGTGGCTGAGGATAAAGTGTTTACAGGCGATACGAAACTTGATCATTTCAATACGTACTCTGTGGAAGATATAAGGAAGCTGGTCAGTAGATCATCGAAGAAAAGCTGTCAACTTGATCCTATGCCGGCCAATTTAGTAGTCGGCATGTCCGATATGCTTCTCCCCATCATCACTAGTGTCGTGAATTCTTCACTTTCCTTGGGACACTTTCCATCTGATTGGAAAACGGCCCTTGTGGATCCAAGACTGAAGAAGACCAAGCAAGGGACTTCCTTATCCAATTTACGACCTGTGAGTAATCTGCAAAACCTCTCTAAATTGGTTGAAAGGGCAGTTTATGATCAGACAACCGATCACGTTACTCAGTCGGGCTTATATCCCATCCTCCAGTCAGCCTATCGACTTGGTCATAGCACAGAGACTGCCCTATTGAAGATACAGAATGACATACTAGCTGCAATGGACAATCAACGAGTTACTCTCTTGGTATTGCTAGACCTGAGTGCAGCATTCGACACGATTGACCACCAAGTGTTGTTGAATCGCCTATACGTGACGTATGGAATTACAGGTACCGCTCTTAAATGGTTTCACTCGTATTTATCAAACAGGAAACAGCGAATCCTGATTAACGGGAGCTATTCGAGTGACTTCGATCTGCCTCAAGGGGTACCTCAAGGATCATGTCTTGGTCCCTTGTTCTTCACGTTGTACGCAAGTAAGCTCTTCGATGTTGTTGAATCCCATCTCCCTAACGCTGATGATACACAGCTCTATATCTCATTTAAGCCGGATGGTTCTGCTACTGAGACGGATGCTGTTGACGCTTTGCAAGCTTGCATCAGGGACATAAGAACCTGGATGGTCCAAGACAAACTTCGGCTGAACGATGCTAATACCGAGTTTCTTATTATAGGTACACGCGCACAGTTAAATAAGGTTACGATAAGTGACTTGCAAGTAGGTGAGGTAAAGGTTTCTGCTGTTTACTCTGTTAGAAATCTGGGTGCTTGGTTTGATGCAAACATGAATATGACCACACATATAAACAGCATATGTCAGGATATTTATTACCATCTACATAACATCCGGCGTATTAGAAAGTATTTATCATATGACAATAGGAAGTCCATTGTGCAGGCTATTGTAATGTCACGATAAGACTATTGTAACGGTCTATTATATGGTACGCCCGCTGTTCATCTTGGTAAGCTGTAACGCCTGCAGAACGCAGCAGCTGGGCTGGTATGTACTATATCTAGGTATGATCCTATCCCACCATCCCTGATCAACCTGCACTGGCTTCCGGTTACCCATATAATAGAATTCAAGGTAGCAATGCTAGTTCAAAAATGTATTTACGGCGTCGCATCACAATAGACTTGATAAAAATCAAAGAGAGCTCGCGGTATCAGTTGAGATCATACCGAGGCATACTCCTAATGGACAATACCTATAGAACAAAAAAGACACTCGGGGATAGGGCGTTTGAAAATGCTGTGCCCAAAGTCTGGAATCGACTCCCTCTAGAAATTAGACAATGTCAATCATTGAACATTTTTAAAGTTTTACTAAAGACACATCTTTTTAAATTAGCTTTTTATTAGTTCTTTTATTAACTCATATTTTACTTATATTGTTTTCCGAAAATTGTAAGTTATTATTATTAATATCATTATTGGGATTAGCCATTTATTACTTTAAGATTTTAGTGTTGTAATGCGCATTCAATCATATCTTTATCGCATGCTAGACTGCGCAATATAAGAAATAAACATTATTATTTATTATTATTACATATTAAAAAAAAACATCAAATACAATAATGACTCAGGCTTACCATTCGAGATGCAGCTCCTGAAAGCTATCAAGTAAGGCCGGAATCGCTTGAGACTTTTGAACCCTCTTTTATGCATCAAGCAATGTGAAAAACGAAAACGACGCCATCCGAAATCGGATTTCGGACTTTGACAAGCGACGCATCTCTCAACCAAAAAACCGATAAACAAACTAGCCATGAATAACAGAAGACTCTTGATAGCAGCTGTATTTCATTTTGTACATCCAGGGCAAAGTCTGTCAGCTTCAGTGAACAGGTTTCAAGATTTCCGCATGAACTCACTTGTCAAGTTTGACCTATCAGAGCATAAAAATTGGACGTAAAGCGTGACCAACGCGTGATCTTGGTAAGAAAAGGTCTTCCCCGCCTGTATTTCTTAATAACCGGCTCAATTTTTGCGTACAAGGTTAGATTGAAATCAAAATCTTAATAGCGCGGGGCCATAGTGACGTAAACACAACATATTTCATATGAATTTTTTAAAAATATAAACTCGAGCCTGCGATCATTTGAAAACTAGTAACTTTTCAGCGGATAACTTCAAAAAGTACTCGACCTCGATGGGTGGACACCTGAGCCAGCGATACGGTCAGGTGATACTGGTCAGCGGATACCTTGTTTCGACAGCCTTCAATAGATCACAACATTGATGTTAAATCAGTTTTCTCTTGGGCTCCCAAAAGAAGTTAGAAAGTGTGAAAGTAGACATTGGTTTTCCTGTAGTGCAGACGGACGGTCTCTCGGGACTATGGGACTCCGCCCACACGCGCGCGAAGCATGCGCGTGGAGCTCCGCTATCAATTTGACGAGCAATCTACAAATAGCACATTCCTTTATTGTAAGGAAAGCCTTTTTCAAACGCAGGGAGAGAATTGCGACAAGTTGAAGCTTTTTCCGTGGGACCCTGGGAGGGAATTGTTTCTGCCGCTCCCTTGCAGGCTAACTACCTCATCGAATAATGTATTTAGATAAGGCATTCGACGTAGATATAAGTCCAACAACTCCACGTAATTATTTTGTGTTCGTTCCAAATAGACTTCTAAGTCTGTTCACCCAGACGACCTGAAATAACCCGTGGGAGTTCCGTCCGCGGTTTTTTTTTTTTTTTCTTTTTTTTCGACATATATGGAAGCTATTTCTTGATTGGGCGTTGCCCTCACGGGCAGCCCAACAATTATTAACATGACTATGCCATAATTCACTGAGAAGCCTTTCTGAGAAGTGTGTCGCGAGAACCAAGGCTACCCTTGAATTTTAATTACTAATGATCAAATCAAAAAGAAAAATAAGTACCTTATTAGTATTTAATTTCGTGGGTCTTTATTTTCAAGTTTTTCGCGATTTAAAAAATATCTCAAGATTTAAGACCATTTCTAGAAATACTGGTTGGTAGTAATGGACCGCTCCTAATAACTGGAGATTTTAACTTCCACCTCGACGTCCCCACTGACCGTTTTGCTATTCGTTTTATGGGTTTAATTGAAGCTTTCAATCTCATACAACACATTAGTGCTTCCACCCATAAAAATGGACATACCCTAGACTTAGTGATCACCAAAGCCAATGCTAACTTTATAAAATACATCAAAGTGTCTGATCCAGTTATATACGACCATTCTGTTGTGCATTGTGGGTTGTTTATCAAGAAACCAGATTTTGAAAGGCTGGAAATAACATATAGGAAACTGCGGTCAATTGATAGAGAATGCTTTATCCAGAATATTCGAAAATCAGAATTAGGAAATTATAACAAGTTTGAGAATGCCTCTGCTCTCGTAGACTACTATGTCAGCACATTATCGGGGTTACTTGAGCAACACGCGCCTGCTAAGAAACGTGTTGTTACTATATATACGACCCGCTGCGCCGTGGTATAACAATCAGATCAGAGCGGAAAAAGCATAAAGAAGGAGACTGGAGAGGATATGGCGGAGTAACAAACTTACGATTAATAGGGAAGTGTTTGTTAAGCAATGCAAATGCGTTAACAGGCTAATTTCAGACTCAAGGATGAAGTTTTGAGCAGACACCATTAAAGACAATAGTTCTAATCCGCGGGTATTGTTCTCAACGTTCGAAAAACTGTTACATCTCAAGGCAGCACCAAAACTACCATCGCACGAAAACGATAACGAATCTCGCGAACACCTTTGCTGAGTTTTCTGAGAATAAGATACAGTCTCTCAGGGACAACATGCTAAAAGTAATCTTACTGACTCACTTCAAGTTTCGACCTGTCATAGTCTTGTGGAATTGCTTGAATTTTCTTCTTTTTTACGAACTATGGCTGGGAAATCCTCTTGAGGGAGACGGCCATTTGCATTCTCGAACGATGGAAGAAAGGTATGAAAGAGCAATCACGTACGGGAGAATATTCAATCAACTCAGCAACTATAAAATTGTATTGGTTCTTTCCCCGATTAATCGACTTCGGCTCATCAGAGAAGATTGATGCGTGCGCGCTGATTGACATGGCCGCCACATTTGCGCGACCACGGTTTGTTAAGATTCAGAAATTTTGCTTCCATGTAATGTGACGTAGTGACTTCTCTCTATTCTTTACTCAAAAAGAAGACATGAGTAAGCATGTCGCTGCGCTTGATTTTAACACCTGGTGATGCCTACCGTAAATAACTCGTACTTACATCTATTTCCGCTTTCTTTAGACCAGACATTTCCAGGAAACGAATCAAAAACCAGCGCTGATTGTAATTATCTATCTTCACCAGACCTCCTCCGAAGTTAAAACAGCCCTTTTGAGCACCTTTCCATGTATTTTTTTTATTTTCTATGTAGCAAGATGACCCATTAAGATACCAATCGGTAGAGCAAGCCAGTGGACCTAGTTTAAAGAACAGTTAGTATTACATTAAACCAAGAAGGTTAATCTGATCATATTATGGTTGACAAATCTCCTTAATTTTGGCTCGAAATTTCAGCAATTACTTATAATTTCACATGTGAAATTACAAAATTGCCATGACAACCTTCCGTACGTCTCAATACCGAGATGGTGGCAAAGTTTTAAAAATGTTAGAAATGAAGATGTCAGGGCACTAAAAGACGCTTTAGAAAACCTGAACACACGAAAGAGCACATCAAGAGCGATTCTATCAGGAATTTTGCCGCAAACGTCTGAAACTCACGAACTTAAGCAGATTTTTCGATCGCTGATCATTTGATAAACGTGTCAAAAACCTACGATTGTGAGAATAATTCGTCACCCATGATATTAATATGTAATCAAATGACATACTCGTGAAATTAGGGAGTAATTTGCCTTGCCTAAATTAGTACGATTTGGACAAAACACGCGTGAAATTATTCCCTAATTTCACTGGTCATCATTTGATCACACATACCATTCTAACAAGAGGAAAGACGTGAGCAGTGAACCAATTAAAACTCGAAGTAATTTTGACGATAACTGTAGAAAAGACGAAAGCAAAACAATTCCTCGGGGAAGAAGTCACCTAAAAAAAATTGGGGGAGCTCGTCCTACCTGTTGGTGGTTAAGATTTAATTTGTGGATTGATACCACTTTGTAGCCGGCTCTTATCTAAAATATGAACATATTAGATGTTGCCATAAGAGCTGTTTTGGTGCCTTTTAGAAGCCAGTCGAGATGTCTCGCCAAAAATTATAAGATGTATTTGTTACTCAACTGTTTTTTCCGTAGTTTTGCATTAAAAGTTTAATCTTTATTTGGCAAAACTGCTCAAAACGGCCGGGACCAATTATATTTAAAAGCGTTGACTTGTTCTTGGAGGGGGAGGTGCTTCTCTATAAAAGTGTTGAGGTGCTAGTCGGAAATTTTTAAAATACACTCCTAAAAGATCTCAGAATATGGCATCTGGGCGTGGCTCAAACACAGCAGTTGAAAACTCATCCTTACAGCAAGAAGACTGAGATAATACAGAGATGAAATAAAAAGGAATAGCAAAATCTATTTGAATCCTAATATTTGTTTAAAGAAGATCCGGTACTCGTTAGTGGTTTTTGCTGTAGCCTATGACGTTTTATCTCAAAAACACAACGCTGCCTACCCTTTATTTTTTCTTATCAAGAGCTGTCTTGGGAACAACTTACCTTTCGCCCTTTCACAGATGAAGTATTTGTTTTCCTTGCAACATTTGGTAAGGTTCCAACCATTTCCCAAGATTTCAACACATTTGTCTTCACATGCAGTACTCGATCTGTTACCGAGCCACTTGACAGGAAAAGACTCATTAAAAGATTCTCCATTGCTCCATAAATATTCACCTTTCTGAAACCGATAAACCAGCCCAATCCAGGCTGGATTGTCAATGATGTTGGAAGACAGGTTATAAACAAAATCCATTTCCCTTTTATTCGCTACACTTACAAGGTCTCCTCCAAACGAAAAACACACGCGTGAAGCTGTCGACCAACTGAATTGCCGCCTATAATTAATCTTGTCCATAACCTTGTAGCACGAGTTTTCAAATTCTTTCCAGTCTTGAGGACATGAGAGGTGTCGGTCTTATAAAAAGTCAAAGAAAATTACTTGAGAACGTAAGGGACCAACTCCAGGATAATGTCCGTTAATGATAATAATAACAATAATAATAATAATAATAATAATAATAATGTGGTTTTTCATGTTCAAATGCAGCTACTTTTTATGGAGCTAAAATTAGAAGGACAGGAACAGTAATAGTTGGTCTAAGCAATATAGTCGAACCTCCCGTAAGCGACTATCTAAAATGCAAAGACTTAGCGCTCGCTTACTCGAGGTGGTCGCTTACAAGAATCGAGACACAGGGGGACATCTTCCGAGAAGAGGTCTGGGCACATCTACTTTATGGAAGATAACTTATTGCATTTAATTTCTAATTTACGCCATGTGTAGTTCCATGTTGTTACTTAAATTTTTGGCACTTTCTAAGTAGCATAGTGCACACAGCGAAAATAGAGAACAAAGATTGCGTCAACTGGTCGCTTACAAGACGTTAAAAACAATGGAAAATCATTCCACGTCGGCCCAAAAAGTGATCGCGGTCGTTTGCAGGAGGTGGTCGTTTATAAGAGGTTCCAACTGTAAGGCTTTGACTGGGAAAATTGCGGTGTATTGGTTTGGTGGTCACTTATGGGAGGTGGTCTCTTACGAGAGGTCGTCGCACATGGAGGTTCAACTGTATATAGAATAAAATTTCACGTAACCTTGCCCATAGCATGTTTTTAAGATGGCCAAAAAGAAGAAAATACTTATACTAATCCTCTTGTTAAATAGTCTGCTACGCAGCCGTTTTTAGTGTCGTCACGCAACGCTCCTCTCCAGAAACGGCTGCTGAGAATCGAACCACTTTCCTTTCCAGCGGTTAGCCAATATAATTCAGCTCCCATTTTCTGGAAGGGGTTCACGCCTCGTTTGCGGCACGCTCAGACTCCACCAGTCACAACTTCGCTTTTATCAGTGCTCCATGTGTGAATGACAGCACATTCAAAATAATCGCGTGAAAACAAGCAATCAACGAGAGTAGTGTTGTCGTAGTTGACTCCTATTCAAAATTTATGAGATAAGAGCAGCAGTAAGCAAGTCGGCTCATACTCGGTGTAAAAACCTGTGAAACTCACGAGTGACGTAAAACAATTAATACAAAGAAGCCACTGAGAAGTCAACACAATAGAGCCAAGGAAGTAATAGCTAGAAAACAAAGAAAAAGCTCACAGGTTTTTTCACCGAGGATGACCCACAAGTCGGGCAAATGCGATGCACAAAATTGATGAGCTTATAAAATTGCCGGGTATAGTCTCGGGAAATCGCACATCGAAAATTATCAGATTGCTTTTTTTTTAAATCAGTATCCTTGAGAGTTTAGTCTTCAAATGTACACCGTGCAGCAATATTATGAACACATCCGGCACATGAAATTCAGCATACGTATATATCAGTACATGTGTACCTTAAAAGAAGAACCAACCGATCCTAGTAAGAGTCTTGTAGGCCTATCAAACTCTTTTTTCCACTCGGAACTTTCTTAACCGCTTAAAACAAACTTTTCTGCAAATTAACCTTTTCTTTGATTGCGGACACAGAGCCCATCCAAATTAAGCGACGATTGATTGATTTGTCGAAATTAAGCGTGTCCGCTTGCTAGCGCCCTGCGGCTCACGTAATGGTCAAGTTTCTTATACATGATTGGTTTGTTCGTTAAACCACAAACACAAAGGGAAAGGAATGTAGCTCGGTTCTCAGCAGCCTTGGTTTAGCTTTTGACCATTTTTGGAGATCTACCAGGAGCAAATAGTAAAGCCGACGAAACCTCTGCACAATAAGAGATAAAATTGGTAACGAAAATTCCTAGAGAAGAAGAGGAGCCTGTTACTCAAGCATTTACATGGCGGACGAGAGGGCTGTCAAGTAGGTTAAAAATATATCTTATTTTCTATATGAACAGTAATTGCATTAGAAAAAAGTTTTACTTTACTGTTTATGGATTCTTCTAGAGATGAGTTCACACTTTCGTAAGAAAACTCAGTGGCAGATAATTTGGAGGGGTTCCGGCCCGCATGTTGGTGCCCATCCATATGGGCACCAACACTATTGTACCGACCTGAATCTTGGTGAAGGTCTTGGGGTAGCTATCTCATTTTTTTTCCCAGATTTTGGACTATATTTATTGAACGGTTTTGATTTCTCTTTGATTGCGTCACAGTGAAAACCAGCAATTTTTAAAAGTGGACAGCGCCTTAGAACAAGAAAGTATACTTACCAGCCAGAGACATGGTTATCGATGAGAGAAGTAACAAAAGCAAGCCAATTTGGGTCATGATGTATGCCAACAGTCCTAAAAAGATAAGGACAAAAAAGGCTGATTCTGCAACTGCTCTCGCCACTGAACCGCTTGCAGACAGTAAGGAATTTTATTGTACGGCTGATTCCATGAGCGGACAAGATAAAGAGAATCCTGTGTTCTGATGGGCTACCCAAGCGAGCAAGATAGGCCCGAGATTTTCCGCGTTGGTACTGTATTCTAGCTTAAATGTTCCTATTTTAGCCATATAGTAAATCCGCTGTCGACCAAGCTTGTTCGGTCAAGATAGATTGACATTCTCTGTAGAAAACACTCTCATACAGTTTGATTTCGACTTTTACTTCTCGATTCACTAGAACAATTACAGCAAAAAGGAAAATACAGAATTAATAAACGCGAACCGAAAACCTTCCAAAAACTATAACTTAAAGTACAACAACTGACTAAGAAAACGAGCAAAAAATACAGGAAAAACTATTAATACTTGCAAGATCTGTGCGGCACCTCCGGATACAACTAAGCGACCGATTTACATGGACCAAAAAATAAAACTTTATACTAAACTGGACTGAAACCAATAAACCTAACGAACTTACGAAAATTGACAATAACGATGACGTAACGCGACGCCGAGACTAGAATTACTGAAAGAATACGCATATGAAAAAAGGCTAAGCGCGATAACAAAGGTACCACTTAAACTAGCTTTACGCAACGCGAAACATGAGAAAATAAAGAACAGGAAAAAACTCGTAGTCTCCCGTGGCTACATGCCCGCCCCAATGAACTTCCCAAGTCTCTATACAGTTTATTAATAGAGTCACTACTTAAGCACGAGCGTAAGTCCTAGATCCTTAAATAGAACTGTTAGTAGTGATGAAATAAATTCCTTTCACAGCTTCTGGAGAAAAAAAAAGGTTGGTTTTTTTAATTCAATGTGCCGCTCTCCGACCTTCAAGGAAGCATAATTTTGTTACTGGCCTTGAAAGAACCGTTAAACTCGTCTGAACCTTTGCTAATTTGACATGTCCGTCTTTTCCTCGAAAGACATCATTAACGGCCATTTTCCGTGATGGACATTTTCATCTGCAATCAATACCAGATCTCCGATCTCCAAGCTACGACGAGGCTTCATCCACTTTGCTCTTTCCTGTAGGGCTGGCAAATACTCCTTTAGCCAGCGCTTCCAGAATATGTCTGAGATGTGCTGCTCCTGTCGCCAACGGCGCTTGCTGCAATTATCTTCCTTACCAAAGGACCCAACGGGCTTACTTGGATTCGATCTCAATGACAGCAAATGTTTCGGTGTGAGCGGTTCTAGGTCCTTAGGGTCGCTGCTAATTAGTGTCAAAGGTCGGCTGTTCAAAATACCTGCAACTTCGGCCATGACGGTGTGCAGCATTTCATCAGTGAAAAGTTGTTGTCCCAGCAAGGCTATTAGGATTTTGCGAACTGATTCTTTCCCACGCTTCACCGATAAGAGATGCTCCAGTGGTATTAAATTTCCAGATGATGTTTTTCTGACGAAGAAAGTCATGAATCGTTGTTTGGTTCCATTCACTTAACGACTCAGGGAGCTCTTTCTCCCCTGCACGAAAATTTGTACCATTGTCACTGAAGATAGTAGCCGAACATACTCTCAAACTGACAAATCTTTGCAAGGCGTTTATAAAGCCATCGGTGTCACCTGAGGGGAATGGACAACTTCGATATGGACAGCTCTGACAGCAAGGCATGTGAAAAGGCAACCATAACGTTTCACGTTTGAACGACCCTGACGTACATAAAGAGGACCAAAATAATCCAGCCCCGCATGAGTAAACGGCGGTTCTTCAGACATCAGTCTTTCCTTTAGACGATCACCCATCAGCTGTTCCCCACGCACGGCACCAAGTTTCTTGCACAGAAAACAGCCACTGATCACACGACGCACAGCTGATCGTTCCTTGATTACCCAATACTGGTGACGCAGGCTAGACAAAACCTACTCTTGACCCAGATGACCGGTTTTCTGGTGATGCTGCGAGATGATTAAATCTGTCACGCGATCTCGGTAAGGAAGAACGATTGGATACTTTGCATCCTAGTCGATTAGAACGTTTTCCAGTCGACCCCCAACTCTTAGAATTCCCATCTCGTCCAACAGTGGATGAAGTTTGCGTATATGGCCAATCATCTTCAGGTTCTTAAGCTCTGAAGTTGCCTGACGCGAGTGCTGTAATGAACCAATCCTTTGCAAGGCCTGCATGACTTCGAGAAATGAAATTTTCTGTGTTTGATTATCTCCCTTTCAGCTTCTTTCATTTCGTCCACCGACAGGATTCTTCTATTTGCACTACTCTTAACTTTGGAACTGATTGGACTTCGACGGTATCGATCAATGAACCACAATCTAAATCTGTGTAACCAGGCCACTGCCCTCTTTAATCTTTCCCATGATGAATGGCGCTCGATCAAACTTGAAAGAACATCTTCACTTTGATGGCGAGACGATGATTGGCTGTTAGACTGAGCACGTTTGATCTCTGGGTCGTCATCGGATAGCTCCGGTTCATGAAGTGTAGGATCACGAGGCCAAAATTCATCTTTCTTGGCTAGATACTGAGGAACACTTAGCCACTTGCTGTTTGCACACATCTCTTCTACTGTGAGACTTCTACTAACCTCATCAGCCGGGTTTAGCTCAGAACCTATGTGTCTCCACTCGTGGGGGGCTGAGTTTTCGTGAATAACTGAGAGTCTGTTTGCAACAAACGTGTGAAATCTCTTCGACTGATTTCTGCTGTACTGCAACACGCAGGTGGAGTCTGACCAATATGTTGATTGTGTAATCGGAACGTCCAATTCCTCTCGAACAGACCTGTCCAAATGAACAGCTAAGACTGCCGCAGAAAGTTCCAATCTCGGTATAGTCATAGGTTTCAGGTGTGCTAGGCGAGATTTCCCAATGAGAAATGTACAATGGATTCTATCTTCAACATCCACCATTCTGAGATACGAGACCGCTCCCTATGCTATCTGCGACGCTCTGCGAAGTAGTGCAACTCGGCAAATTTCAAGTCTCCAAAGTACAACGGCTTAATGCATCTTCCAAGCGAGATCCGAGAGAGACTGGGTAATTGACTCTTCCACTTCTCCCATCTCTCACCATCTTCATCACTGATTGGGTCGTCCCATCCAATGTTCTTTATACAAAGATCTTGCAACAACTTTTTTGCCGTTAGAACAACTAGCAGGACCAACCCAAGTGGATCATAAACGGAACTCGTCATGCTGAGTATTCCCCGACTGGTATTTGGTCTGTCTCTTCGGGTATATAACCTTGAAAGTAAACTCGTCTTTCTCTAAATCCCACTCAAGCCCCAACGTACGTTGAATCGGTGAGTTTACTTTGTCCAGGTCAAGGCGAAGTACTGACAGGGCTCTCTCAACTCGCGGAATACGGTCCAAGACCTCTGAACTGTTACTTAACCATTTGGTTAATCGAAATCCTCCTTTGGACAGAATGCTTCTTAGCTGATGCATAAATCCCACAGCGTTTTTTGCAGATTTAACCGACCTGAGGCAGTCATCGACGTAAAAGTTCCTTTTGACTGCCCTGACCACTTCTTCCGGGAATTCGCCTTTGTTGTCTTCTGCTGTCCTTTTCAACGCGAAGTTGCAACAACTCGGTGACGAAGCTGCGCCAAACAAATGAACTTCCATACGATGATCGACTGGTTGCTGGTTCAAGTCACCATCCAGCAACCAGAGAAATCTTGGTGGTACTCTAACTTGATGGAACATGCACTCGATGCCAGCTAATAACGCGACTAGTTTTTCAGGGAATCTCATCAACACGCCAACTATAGAATTGGTCAAGTCCGGTCCAGTAAGAAGCTGAGCGTTAAGAGATGTTCCTCCGTACTTGGCTGCACAGTCGAAGACGACTCTGGTCTTGCCAGGCTTGTTTAGCACAGGGTGGTGAGGTAAATACCACAGCGGCCGCTTGTCGTCTACATGAACTCGTTAAACGGTACCTTTCTTGCGTGTACCTTAGCAATGTACTCTTCCATAGTGGTCTTAACATTCAAAGAGTTTTTCATGTTGCAGAAACCTTCTCTTCCGTACTTGAAGCCTTCGTTCTGCCATGGTCGATTATAAGGCAAGAAAGGTGGGTACTGCCTCCAGGGAAGCGCCACCTGACAATGATCATGATCAAGTTTCACAGATCGTTCCATGATTGCAAGGGCTTTCTTGTCTTCCACTGACATGCACATGTTAGAGTCACCGGCCAAGCCGTAATTCTCTATGGCCCAGAACCTTTCGACTTGCTGCATGAGACAATCTTCATCTTTCCTCGCGGACTACACTAAGCGAACAAAGTTAACATTCATATGGCGTTCTCGGCAATCGATGCTTCCCACTGGGCCCATGAGTGTCCAACCGAGAGGTGTTCGTATGGCATATGGCTCTCCTCTGTTACCACGCCTTTCTACTAATACCCAGAAGGCCTCTGGCCCGTTGGTTCCTACGATTAATCGGACATCTTTCTCGCTAATACTAGGTAAATTTGTCTCCAAGGTAAGGCCACTGTCTTGTATCTTGCTCTGAAGGGATCCTTCGGCGTGAGGCGTTCAGTCTATCAACAGTCCGTAGTCTTTTAACTTCAACCTTGTCAGTACCCTCAACTGGGTCTACGGTTAGGCTGATCTCATGACCAACTCTTGGGCTGTCTTCTCTTTCTTGAGTTGTCGGGAAGAATATTTTTTCTTGCCCTCGAACTCCAAGCTCAATCGCTAGAGTCTTGTCGCATAAGGAGATTTCTGAACGGCTGTCTAGAAGTGCGTACGTTTCCACTGCCTTGTTTACATCGCGACTTCGGACTTTCACATGGACCACTCGGAGGCAAACCTTTCCCCCTCCTGCTGAGGTACTTTTAGTCTTTCCACTTGGTAACGGCGTGCTACTGCTTACTTGGATTCCTTGTTCTACTGCTCTGGTTCTGATTTCAACTGATTGCTGTGAGGGCGGAAGGTGAAGTAAAGTATGGTGTCTTCTCCTACAACCTTGGACTTCACATGTACTCCTTGCTAAGAATCCCACTGCAATGTAGTTGTCCTTGAAGCAATTATGGCATAACTCAGCTTTCCTCGTCCCTTGTAGACGTTCCTCGAAATTCTTCTCTATGAAAATCTTGCATTTCGCTAAGGGATGAGCTGCATTACATACCGGGTAGACTGCATATCTCGTAGTTGGGGCTTCTTTGTGACCAGGTGAACTCTGTCCTTCTCTGGAATCGATCTCTTGAGTACTGAATGCGTTACCTCGCTCATCGGATAATGTAGCTCTTTTAGGCTAAGCCTTACGTCTCTGACTATCCGATCTGCCTCGTTTGACGTCTATCACGCAGGGTTATTTGCAGCTCTCGCCTTGATCTCGACAAATTCTGCAATGTGACTAATGTTCGTTCTTTGACCTGCTTCCTGGATTTGATCTGCTACTTCAGCAAATTTAGTCCTGAGATGAAACGGCAGCCTCTGAACAATTTTTTTTGAGTTGTCGGCGCTATTGATTTCATCCAGATAGCTAAAAGATTCAAGTGTATTTTCGAAATCCCTTAACTGGTCAGCAAATGCTAATAATCCTGTACGATCTGAAGGCTTTAGAAGAGGACCTTCTGTTAGCTTAGTCACGTACTGCAAGGCAATTCTGAAGGGATGTCCGAACCGTTCTTCAAGTACCCTTCTTGCAGTTTGATATCCTAGGGAAGGATCCTTGTACAAACAACATTTGATCGTCTCCTTTGCTACACCCAATGTGTACTGAAAAAGGTACATAAGCTTCTCGCTTTCGCTAGCTGCATTTATAGAGACGATGCTTGTTTTAAACAATTTAATAAAATTCCAGTATTCGAGGGGATCACCACCGAAGATTGCCAACTCCTTCTTCGGCAACGCAAACCCCTGCTTCATGGTTAACGCCGTCTTGTCTATAAATTCTTCAGGCAAAATATATTCGTTTTCTGAATGGGAGGAGGCTGTGCTGGATCTGGATGGTAGACCTTTGAATTCTAGAGCATTAAGATTCAACTGTGGCTGTGAACCTTTGGATTCAATTGATTTCTGTCCGCCTCTGGGCTCAGGGTCTTCCTGCTTATAGCCGCTTGTGGTTCGTCCTTCAACTCCTTTATCAAACGGAACCAGCTCTTTAAACACCTCCGGAAAGTTAGCGTAATCGATATCTTCATCTTGCAACAACTTACCTTGCAGGTCTGTTTTAAGGACTTCATACTGTGCCCCCAAAACTTCTAACTTTAATTTAGTCTCTTCCTCCGGCGTAATAATTCTTGCTTTTGCGTCAACTGTTTCAGCTTTAAATGAGCCAACACTTGCTTGGCCTTCAGCTGTCTAATAGATAAATGCGCGGTGCTGAAGACATCTTCAGGCGGTGTCTCTATATCTTCGTGAGTTACAACTGGCACCTTTACGCTATGAATCCGGCGTTCAATTCTTGATTCAAAATTCATTTTTCGGTTGCACTGTTCTTTAAAATAACGTGCTTCGCTTCCCCATTCTTCTAAGTTTCCAGATAAAGTGGCAATGTAATCGTAATGCGCCTTCTCGAAGCGAGCAAAGGCTTCGTCAATGTCCAATAATTTCTCCGAAACTTCATTGACATTCTTTGCGTCATTTGAGAGTTCTTCAGTTTCTCGGTACAACTTGGTTATTCTCGATACGTACCCAGCTCTTGAATTTTTCAGTCGCAGACTGCCTAAGGCATCTTCAGAGTGAAAACGGCGTCTTCTTTGCCACTCCCGATCAACTCCGGAAGACATGACATCCACTGTCAGTTCTTTGAATGCATGTAGAAAACACTCTCGTACAGTTTGAACTCGACCTTCATTTCTCGATTCACTTGAACAATTACAGCAAAAGAGAAACTACAGAATTAATAAAAGCGAACCGAAACCTTCCAAAACGATAACTTAAAGTACAACAAATGACTAAGAAAACGAGCAAAAAATACAGGAAAAACTATACTTACAAGCTCTGTACGGCACCTCCGGATACAACTAATAAGCGACTGATTTACATGGACCAAAAAATAAAACTTTACACTAAAATGGACTGAAACCAATAAACCTAATGAACTTACGAAAATTGACAATAACGATTACGTAACGCGACGCTGAGACTAGGATTACTGAAAGAATACGCATATGAAAAAAGGCTAAGCGCGATAACAAGGGTACCAATTAAACTGACTTTACGCAACGCAAAACATGACAAAATAAAGAACAGGAGTAAACTCGCAGTCTCTTGTGGCTACATTCTCGTTATTTTTTGTCTATCGACCTCAAGTTCGTCTCGGTCATAAAAAGTGCAGAAAAACCCCGAAAATTACTTGAATTCGCTTTCCTTGGCTGTTATAAAAAACTGATAGGGACGATAAAAAGTTGGCAGAAAGGGAGGCTTGCGTAATAAATATTGCAGCTGCTGCTCATTACAGCGTTAAACAAGCTACTAGGGCTTTTCAACAGTTATAGGAGAATGTCAGGCAAATTTTGTCTATATCCCGGGGGGTACTCCTGGGAATTCTTGGTGGGGGTGTGCTGCCCGGTTCTCCAAATCCTATCCCTATTTCAGACCAAAAAAATGTCGTTTCCCACCCCCCGTTTTCAGATCAGACGTCTAAAATCCATATCCGTTTTCAGACCTGGCCTTTAGGGAGAAATTATGTCATCAATACTTTTATTAGAGGGCAAACAAAAAAAATTATTCAAATGCATTTCGAACTGGTATATTTCTATTTCGTTTTTATTCATTTGCAATTGAAACGATAAATACGTTCATACACTCCCGTGGTTCCCTCAAAAACCATACCCGATTCCGGACCAAACAAGATTCTACGGAGCGTACACTTTGGCGTCGTGATTGTGAAACTGATTAATTGTAAACGCGGAGGAAAAGTAAGAAATGAAATACGGTAACAGTAAGGTGCTAATTTGTGAAATAATGGGATTTGTCAGGATATTCTGAAAAGAGCAACATCCAAGAGGCCTACTTGCCAAAAAGTAGCATTTCGGGGCAATTTATATCTATGCGATATTAGCCCAGTTATGCTGTGATGACTCTATAAAAAGTCCTTCTAAATTTGACTTGGTTTTAAACGTTTAGACCTAAGTCAAATATGAGGTTACGGTGAATAACAAGTCTAACAAAACAAACAGTGAAAAAAGAATTCCCTATTTTTTAAAATCAGGCTTCAAAAACAGCATAGCGGTCTCATGTACTGATTAAAGATATGTAAGGCATGGGTAAGGAGTCAATTACGTTGAGCATGGAATTGGCTAAAACTCACTGTTACGAGTTCGAATGTTTTGAGGATAATTATTCACTGACTAACAGCACGCAGGGATGCTGGATTAACACAAGGAAGTTTAAAGGAACATAGTCTTTACAGAGCTTTAAAACACATCACCCGCCAACAAAAACTTGACTTGAACTTAACTGAAACTAAACAGCCTCCGCCTTCAGATATCTTACGGCTTCCACCAACTTGTAAACACAGAACTTGAAATTCGACCTTCGTCACACTTGACTAAACACAGCACCCCAGCTCGTGGGAAAAAACTTTGGCCCCGGTTCAGACGCCGACCTTCCCACGAGCCGAACCTAATTCGAATAAAGGCCGACCCAAATTATTTAGATCGGCTGAATTGATTGCAGCTGAATTAAGTTTAAAAGGCGGAAAATTCTTATTTCGGTTAAACTGCTTACAAAATAAGTTATAATAATTTATGCATTGGGTTCGGTACATGAAAAGTTCGGCGTCTGAATAAAAGCCGTTCCAAAGTCGCTCCAAAGGCGAAATTCTCGGCCAGGCTAGGCGAAAAGAACACCTGAGCCGTTCCAAATTGAAACAGGCGTTCCTAATTGATTCAGACGCCGAACTTTTCATGTACTTAATTCAATGTATTAGATGAGAGTGAAGAATGATCATCGCAGTAAATTTTCTAATTTAAGCAATTGGAAAGAAGATATACTTCACATCAATGTATTAGGTTCGGCTTATGAAAAGTTCGGTGTCCGAACCGGGCCTTAGTTCGTCAAAAGAACTCGCTTGGAGTTGTATACCGTTTGACATAAAGTTCTAGAAAATACTTAACAGGCGAATAGTAGTAGCTTTTCGACATATTTTATGATTTCAGTAACTGATGCAAATCTGCTCACTCATGCTGAAATGTAAACATGACCTAATTAATTATTCAGGAATAATCCAAAAACGTAGAGAACGTTCGAGAAAATCACGCAACGCATGAAAGCAATTTTACTACGTAACACTCAAGAAAGACAAAACGTCTTTGTGCAGCATTTTGTCACTTGAAATTCATCACAAAACAGTTCGAAAGGAGTGCTCACTCGTATAATGTTTTCAACATTCGAAGAGAAATTTAGAGTCGCTGCGCGGCCATGTAATAGCCTAGATTAATTCCTCGAGTAAATTAAAGACTAAACTCGAAGTGATCTCAAGACATCATGCACGAAGTAGTCCGGTCTCATTTCGTGAAATAGCCGAAACAAGCCGAAAAGACACGAAATCTTGCCCCGAAACTAGTGCATAATTTCATTGCTATTTTTCATATCCCGAACTACCTTGGGTCGCAGTAGCGCACTCGGCTAATCCCTCAACTTAGAGTCTCCTCTGATGTGACGGGTCACACAGGTGAGTCGGTTCAAACCCCGGAAAAGCCAAAATAATTATTCTTTCTTCCTCGAATAAGTTATAGAATAAATCATAGAGATCGAAGTGATCTCGAGATATCTCGAGCAAATGCGGGTCTCACTTCGTCAAATAGCCGAATAAAACAGAAAACCTACACACTTTGCGTGCCCAATCTTGTCCCAAAAATGGCAACTTTGATACACTCCTGAGCGTCGCGAATCCTCTACTTCGCGCTGCGCCGAAGTAAATAGGCAAAGTGTAAACTCGTTTTCAGACCAAAAAAGCCCCAAAACCCAAATTTCAAATTTCCTCCATCCCGCAAGAGAATTACCATAAATTTATAGAAATTTATATTTAGAAATTTCAATACCAATCTAACCAGATTAAAATGTCCCCTTACCTTGGGTAACGCCGTTCTTACTTCGCAATTTTACAACAAAACTGGAATGAAACAATTGTCACAGTCCTTTCATTCAGAAAGTATTCGATGGAGAGTGCGATTCTGCGGAGTTCTTTCTCCTGTTATTAGCCTTTTAGACTTTTTTGTGATAGATAAAGTATAATTTTCTTTTATACAAGGAAGTTAAAACTATGACAGGTGCTGCTTATTATACTGCTTCCAACTGTGGTTTGTAGACAGTTAATGTAGAATAACAGTAAAATTTGTCCATATGCGTTGTTGAGGATATAGTTTAAGCCATCAAATTTTTAATTTTATGTAAATTACAATATCATTGCCTTTAAATATTCAAGATCATGGTGCCCTACCTTACAGCTCACACCACTTTGGAAACCTTTTATTTAATTGCTTTAAATGCACTTTATTTTAAATATGTATAAACCACATAACTCAAAAATTTCCTCGACTTGTGCACAGCCATGAGATCCTTCTTTAGCCCTTTTAGGTCATTTTGTAGACCGAAATGGCAGATTTCCTACCCTGAGTACCAGAGGTCTATTTTCGAGCGCGGCTGATGCTTCGATGTCGGCTGGAGAAAAAAAAATCCTCGTACGGAGCCGCATGCCATCTGTTGGATTACATTTGAACCAATCAGATGAAACGTCTCCTACTGTGATCATACGGACTGACACGTGAAGTTTCCAATTACAAACCAACGATACCGTAATAATTTTGACAAATTTCGTTGTGAAATATAATTTGCAACTTTGTAAGCTTACATTACTAGCACAAATTACAAAGCCTTCGGCGTACCATTTCAGAATAAGGACATTAACCGAATAAACAATAAACATTGTAGACCTTTTGGGGTATTCGCTGATCCCACTTGACTAAATTACAATCTACCAATTGTCATTAAAGCTTCAACTAGCCCGATATACCATTCCCAGTTTACAAGACCACCAAACCATCCTAGTTTGCGACCATAAAATTAAACCTGTCAGATGTTTGCCTTATGATCACTACTCTTCTCCGTCACCCATATCTGTTGCTAGTACTTTCTGTCACTTCCGTTCCAAAACTTCCAGCTTCGCAAGAACAGACTACTATTCTTGTCAACCAATTGTAGCCTTCTGTTAGATTCAAAGTCCCTTAGGTGGTCGTTAGCAGCCAATCAGTCTTCGTGTCCAAAATCTGGACCAAACTGTTTTAATCGTTCTTGCGATTGGCTCGGCGCTATGAAAGCAAGTGCGCTCTGGTCCAGAGGTTTTTTTTCGCGCGGGTCACTATAAAAACTATAGCCCAAACGGAAACCGCCCATGAAAAGTCTCCGGCATGCAGGGTACAGATATCCCTAAGCTTTAATATGATTCAACTTGTGGAATCCCTTCCCTTCCATATACCTGAATCCTGAAAAAGGTACCCCTCTTAGGCGGAGCCTCTCCGTATACAGCTATTTCGAGAAAGGTTGTCGGAAAAATATGCACGCGACAATCCCGAAACGTAATATGGGATATGATCAATACACTGTTTCTGACGACTGTACCTGTCGAACCTACTTTTGTTGCTTTCCTTTAGCACTCGCAAACACATTTCCACGGCCTTTCGGACCAATTCTTTCAAATTTCTTTAAAGAACAGTGAACTTAAAACCACCCACAATGCCTTTCGGGATTGTTGCGTGCACTTTTTCCGACAACCTTTCTGGAAATAGCTGTGGGCCATTATAGGGAGTACACCCCGGGTAGGCTTATGCACACCACTTTTAGTAGCGATCTTGAAAAAAGTCACTTAAAAATTAACAATGGCATGCAGAGACCTTTGAACTACTGCATCGATCCTGTTATGAGGAGTCTGAAAACAGTCGGTTAAACCTTATAAAAAATCATAAAACGGCAAACTGATCCTTACGGCAAGGTGATGAAGAAGAAAAAAAAAACATATAAGAGTTTGGGCAAATGTGTCAAAAATATATATTTTTTGTTTTATTCTTTTGTGTACTTCTTCATCACCTTATCGTAAGGATCAGTTTACCTTTTTTATGACTTTCTACGAGTTATTATTGTACTGATCCAGGTCTACAACTGGGACATCCGGCACCACTCAACGGTTTGTCGCTGTGGACTTGCTGACATATATATATTTCTTTTTTTTTACTGGATTTATGCTTTTATCGCGAAACAGTTGCCCACGGGGAGTCCAGAACGGAATATCTCTGGAAGCGGCCAAGATACAGCTGATGCTGTTCATGTAAAAATCATCAGCAAGCTCTATAAACAACGAGTTGGAAAGATTACTCAAAATTGTTGGCTCCTCATACTAGCATTCACTACCAGAACGCTCTCTTCATCAACCAATTCTATTTTTCTTTTCATCTAGATCAATACCCGTGGAAGGAAAACTTCGATTAAGTAACCTACAGCTGCCTAACCTCTTTTATAACATCAAAAATCCTACACTTGTGACGACAAGGACAGGTCTTGAATGAAACCACCGCCCTCTTGACCAGGGATTCGAATCTTTGTGTTGCAAGAAAGGAACATCTGTTTCTGCTACGTCTTAGTGCATCTTTATATGACAGCAATTTCCGCTTATTCTCGGCAACTTTTAATAACTAAACCCTTTGTCAACGCAAATTAGCATCTATTGTCTAATGACCAATCAAACGCCTGCGTTGCCGGTACAACGCGCTCCGAGAACGCGTGCTGAAATGATGTCTCGCTTCCCGTGGTTAGCGGCACGGTTAAGCAACATGCAGGAGGTTACTTTAATGAGGACTTCCTCTAATTCGAAGAAAAATTTATTTATATTGCCGACAAATTAGTACATAAAACCTTTCTGTGTTTTCCCGTATTTGTGAAAATTAAAACAGTTAAGCAAATAGAGGGTAGTTTTCATAGAATTGAAAAATAATTTTTGAAACAAAATAACTGAACAAATCATATCTGTTTGACATAATAATTTAATGATCAGCACTTTTTTACACATAGATAGGAACAGCAGCTGCGAGAGCCTTAATCTCCGCTTCGTGAACAAATTTACTTTTTTGTTCAAATTCAATAGCCAAAGGGAGAAAACACACTCAGGATCACAACTCGGAAAGGAATCTTTCAAGTATGTTGTAAATTAGCGAAGGTTTTAATTGTATTATTGTTTTTAAACATTTGAAGAAAAAGAAACATCACCCTGGTAAAGGGTGCGCTTAGAATCGCATCTCTTCAGACAGGTAAATTTAAGAAAATACTCCAGCTACAGATGAAACTGCATAGTATAACAATGTATTTATGTAGGGAAGATTTAAACTTAACAGTGTCTAAGTATTTTAAGCCAGTATTTCTTTTCAAAGACTCGAGGTGTTGCAAAAAGTCGGAAAATTACAACAGTTTAAGCGAGAGTCTGTCGAGCAAAATGTTAATTGTTTTCTTTAAGAAAATATTTGATGGAAATCGAAAAAAAGCCAGAAATAGAAGGAGAAAAAGCATAATCGTGATCATAAAAAGGGCTGAACAAAACAGTTTGGGCTAGGCGGTACATACACTTATGCTTTATGCTTCCTCGAAAATTAATGTGTGCCATTCGTTGTTTGATGCGCTGTGCGGCTCTGTAGATATGTACTTCCGTGTGCAGGACCTATGTAAAATTATATTCTTTATATGTACAACAACAATTGAACAGGCGCACCCAACGACTTTTCTCTGTAAAGTAACTGCTCGAAGGAGCAAAATATTTGGCTAGAAATTTCTACAGCTCGACTGAAGGCTAATAACCGTTTCTTTCGCCTAACATATTCGGGATTTTTCAACCAACTTCTATACTTAAGACTTTTGGAGGTTGTATTTTTCCCATTCTATTACCAAAATATTGCAGTTAGTGTTCAAGCAGATCACCTGAAAATTCCAGTGTGAAGAAAAAACCTTCTCTAAAATCTTCTAATGAAGGACGGGCTACTCCATATCCTTGAACTTTCGATCGAACTCATGGGTAGTTCATAAACAGTACCTTTAATGAAAAGATAAAGGCATCTAAAACTCCGCAGAGGATCAAAGTTCCCCTAAGACAGCCGAACAGAGAAACAGTTTTTAGGGAAGTTCCAAATTAAACAAAGAGGGTTTTCAAGCATAGAGAAAACCATTTGAGACACTTCTAACGTACTTAAAGCCATAATCGGTGGTGGCTTCCCTATTTTACTATCACTAAATGGAGAAATAACATCCTGTGTCGACTTTAACTAAGACTATGGTTCAGAAATGTTAACTTAGCAACCGTTAGCCATAACCATAATTTTCTAACGTCACAGAACGAAAGAAACTTTATTCCGTCGCAATTTGTCCACAGAGCATAGAGTCGTCTGCAATCCCAGGCTAGAAAACCACACAAAACAGAAACAAATATTCAAGGTCTTTAAAAGAGTTAATTTTCGGAGTGATTGGTTCCAGCGGTTTAACGGCGCAACATGTTAAAGTTACAGCCGAACCTGACCTCTTACGGACAACTCTCTATGAAGGAAATTTTTGTTTGTCCCAACTACATAACGTCTCAGTAAATTCCTTCTTCAATAATGTGAGCCATTGCAGGTCTGTCCCTTGGTAAAAAGGTTTGAGTCAGTTACTTTTATTTGGGTTTAAACATGTCGCTCCTTCTTTGTAAGAAGGCATGCAGTAAAGAGGAAAAGGAAACACTGAGATGCTGAAATCTTCTAGCTGGTTGTATCCCCTTTAAGACGTCTAAAAGTGTAACAGGATAGCAGCAGATGGAGCCATCATGGAATCTTCAAGAGCCGTAAAACTTGATCGTCGATCAAGGCAAAAACAAAAACAGCATACAACCTACCGCTCCCCGTTTACCTTCATCCATGTTTTTCATTTTCATTTCTGTTATCAAGACCGATGATCGAGGTGTCGCTGGTAACTGGATATTTTTTCAGAAACCTAAGTAAACTGATTTCGAGTTAGCAACAGCCCGAAGGCCTGAACAAATTCACCCTTCGACCATCAAATTATCGATGGATAAAAGACTTTATTAAAAATTTGTCGGTCACGCGCGAAATTTAAAGACATCAGAGCACTTGCGGCTTGCGTTTGCTACTCCGACAAAATTGTTTTCAAGATATCTGATTCACGCTTAACTTCATAGTTATACAGTTTTGGTTATGTTATAAGATTATTTAGGTTCAGATTGGTTATTGGCGGTTTCATCTGCGCTAATGTCACCATTTTCGACTCTGTTTTCGGCTGAAAATTTACATATAGCCCCCAATTCTCTTTATAGAGCGCGGCACAACTTTTACAATAAATATTTCTTGCTATCGTTGTCCATATTAAACGTCCCTCTTTTTTGACTTCAACCTCTTTATTGCGCGTCCGAAGGGTATATTCAGGAGACTAATTTCCGATGCGAAAGGGCCGATTATAAACTTCGCATTGATCACTCTAGTTGTACGTTATCTTTGCCCATATGTAATTGATTTAAGGCAAACTGACTTATTTTTTGACTCCATTTTTTCTCTACTGCTGTCTTATTCATAGAGTAATCAGTTAGAGCTCCGTCAAAACTCTAATGCGAAGAAACGAAACTAAAATTTTAGACTCATCTTTAAGTCAGCTATCTGTAAGGAATAATTAAAATGCGTAAAGGTGTGATCTGGCCTCACAAAAGGGAAAACAATAGAGAGATTAAGCTATTGTTAGTTTCACCAGCCTACTCCACGATGAAGAGTACTGCCTCGCGTTCATGGTGAGCAATAAAAAAGACTCCTGTCCAGCGTTTTAGAATAACAATAAGCGATATGACAGACCTAGAAGTTTTCACCGACTGTAAGTAAATGTCCCGAGAACAATGGCCATTTCTCCCGATGATCAAATCGCCCTATTGCAGTTCGTTTGTTGTTTCCGTTCTGCTCGCGCGTTTTCATTTCAAGGTCATACCAAAATCGCTCTAATCAATAGATGGTTTTCACTGTGACGTCATCAAATTGTAAAGTCAAAATAGCGAGGTTTTACGAATTCTTATCTACACTAGGATAAAGATAACCAAAAAATAAATCTTTGTACAAGTTTCCAGTCTCGTAGCATGTTTCATTTCGAAAATACAGCAATTTGAACTTCCGAGTTTTCACAGTGCGTGACACCAAAATAGGAATGCTGTCTCGTTGAAAAAAAATCTCTCCTCTTGATTTTCAGCAGTATAACCACTTCAAATATTAGAAGATGTGTTTATGCGTACGTATGCTAGTTCTCGAGTGAAAAGAAAGAGCTCTTATAGGAAAAGTGAACTCCAGAAGTTTTTGTTGATTTCCGGCGGCCATATTGGTGCACCTAAACGGTGCACCAGTATGGCGTCTCCATACAAAGCTCTACAAAGGTGCTTGAAACGTTTGGGCAAATAACTCAGAAACTGTGGGCCACAAAGACCTGAGACTTGGACCAATTGTTTATATAATAGTCTTCTATAACATCTCATTTTCTTGGCTTCTTCCACTGGACGGTTTCCAATTTAATTTTTTGTTGCGTGACAGTGAAAACGATCTATAGCATTGCAGAAAATTGAGAATGCCTAAACTCAAAGAAAACTTCAATCGTGTGTCGTCGCAACAAGAGACTCGCTGTTTTGAAAAATGTTTACGCCATTATTCTTCTTTGAGCAAGGGAAGAAGTTGAAAATCTTTTCGAAGAAACTGTTTACAAGTAAGATTTTAAAAAAAAATAGAAGAAGGAGAGACGAAAAGTAGCGTTTTGAACTTAAATAATGCCTAAACTAGCAAAAATCCTCGAAAAGTCAAGTGTTACGAGGGAGGTATATATGTGAATCGGTCTCTTTTTTCTGGTCAGTCATTGTATAAAACAAGCATTCACCACATTGTATAATAAACAAATAAAATCCATGTTTGCCTTGAGTCGGTTCAGTATTGTACAATCATGATGTGAATGCTACACGCTGTGATCGGTCGTTGCCAAAGAAGAAAAGAGGAGGCAGAGACGAAAAGTAGCCTTTGATGGCATTGAAACATTTTTTTGGAGAAACTGTACTCAAGCAAGGTAAGGAAGAAAAGAGGTGAAAAGTAGCCTTTGAGACTTACGGTGGCTCGAAAGGGCTTTTCAGGGTCACGAGTTTCGCGAGGGTTTGCGAGACACATATTTCTAGTAATATGCATGTTATATTATATATTTTAAATCTTTTTTGTCAAGAAAGAGTAGCATTTGAAAACAAACCGAGTGCAATGTCTTTTTTCACAGATCCCAAGATGGATGTTACGAGAACAACGATTACTGTTCTCTTTATCATGCTCCACACGCTGATAAAAGAACAGCAGGCACTAAACCTTCAAGGTAAAGACTAGCATAACTGTAAAATAAGTGAGCAATTTCAAATTATAGTTGTACGCACTCCGATATTAATGAATCCGCCTATATTGCTTTATTACGTGTTTGAAGTCATTCTCTATGAGGAAAGTGTACTTTGGTGCCCTTGAAAGCCTTCCGCAGGTTTTTCAAGCTCATTAAATCGCGCTGCAAACAAAAAGGGGGTGTTTTCCAAGTTTTTCTTGAAAATGAAGGTTAAAAATGATCACTGAAACGATTTCAGCGAAAACCTTGGATAAGATTTTTCTTTATTACCGTAAATGATCCGCACAGTTGAATAAACAACCTAAGCGGCTGAAAAAGAACCGAATCACACTGACCCTGGCCTTTGCAATGACCGGACGCAACGCTCTGGAGAGCAGGCTATTGTGAGTTCGTAAAATACCCGATGGCTGAAATGACATGAATGGAAATATATGAAAAATAATAGTCATTTCATATATTTCGATACATAAAAGAAGCTGATAAACAGGAAAGGTGTTCAACGCCGGCATAAGTTATCTAGTATATCATTTTTCCCTTTTGAATAACTCATTTGTAATTCTTATTTCCTAAAATGAACCGTTAAGCACCGTGTAAACGGACGCAACATTGTTAGCCAACAACTGCCAATATTGTTGAGAGTTGTTGCGTCTGTTTGCACGTAGCTAAAAGTTTGACAGGTTTCAAATTTTACACAACAACTCCCAACAACATGCAAAAGGCTGTGCAAACGGACGCAACATGTAACATCCAACAATGACATTGTTGGGAGTTATTAGCCAACAATGTTGCGTCCGTTTGCAGGTAGCTTAATGACTACATTGTTGTTACACTGTCGTGTTGAAATAAGCCAGTTTTACGAAGATCTTTGTTAGCGATCAAGGATTTTGTTTTGGATTGTCTTCTGTGTTATTTTAAGGACAATTAACTATTAAATGAATTTAAGATTCTCATTAAACTGGAGAAAGTACAAATTCCTATCCTTCTTTTTTACTACGTTTTTGCAGACTACTCCAACTATATAAACGAAAAAAAGAAAGAGATAAATAAGAAGCTGGAAAGAGTCAGGAAATTAAACGAAGAAGTTGTTGAATACATTGAAGCCAGTTGCCAAGGTAGGGAGAAGGCACCGGCTACTCCGTTTTTTTGCGGAGGAATCTCAGTAACTTCCTGGGGAATATATTAACGCTGATGATTTCATAACCTTTTGTCTTTATCTCGTGAATAAAATGCGCAGGAATCTCATTTAGATAAGGTCATGCGCTATTTTTAGTTGGTTTAACCGGTTTTACAGGTTTTAACTTGCTTTTAGGTCGGTAAATGCCTTGGTTTTCGATTGACTGATTAGAAAATATGAAACGTTTTCATTGGTTAATTCATGGTGTCTGAGGAGTAAACTCAAACTTGCCGGTGACTTCAAATCACTGAGCCGTGACGTAATTATGCAACTTCTATTTCCTGCTGCTGTGATTGTCCTCGTTCCGGTTCAATGATTCTTGGCGCGTTTCCTTTGCGATGATTCGCGTGGACAAGAAATCGAGTAAATCTTACGCAAATCTCGTAAATTTGGCCATCTTATAGTTCTGCAGCCAGCTAGAGCTAGCCGGGTCAACCTGTCGAGTCCAAAAAATAGAGTGAGAGACTGTTTACTTGATGTTTACATCGCTGAGAACGCCGAATGAATGGCAGAAGAATTTTCCTTGGTTTTAGGCCAACAATTTAACCACAACATCGGAAATTACCAAATAATTCTTACCCAAACGCGAACTTTCGAGTATTAGAATCTCGCGTTTTATCTTGAACTTCAAAAGTGGCGTTCTGGCGTCGGCGACCATTCTCGACCCCAGTGCTTACGGGTTTGGGAATGCGCGCGTAAGTTCTGGGAAACTTTGCACCGGCGTAGCCAAAATCTGGCTCTCTGGGCCTCACAGCGCATGCTCTTTGATCCAACAAAAACTTTTATGCCACTTGGGGATAACAGTTATTATTTACATATGGAATTCTATTTACTATCATAATTATATCATATCATAGTGGCATACTGCTCGTGAGCATGTGATAGGAAAGTCAGAGATCTTGAATATATTATCGTGCGAGAGGGTTTTCACTGCAGTTGAAAATTGGATGGCGAAGTGTTCTCGAACTAGCGGGCTTATTTTGCCTCAGATCGAGAACCTTTGAAGCAAAAAACTGCCAAGCGGTTTCTGCAGATGTTGTGTTTTGTTTTCTTAATATTTTTGTCGAAAATGAACGAACAAATGTAGAGTAAGTTGGATAAATAGAATATATTTAATTTCACCCCGCATGTAGCAGAAAGTTGGTTGTATTAAAGCCCTAACTGTGTTCGCCGTAGTTGTCCGATTACTCATTTTCTTCCAACAATGCTTTGGGTAAGAAAAACGTTTCAGTTAAGAGGTAGTTTGTCAGCCCTCTTCCACCATTCGTGCGTTTACGTTCAGAAATATGTTAGCCTGTCATTTTAGCATTAAATTTGATCAACCTTTTGTGAAGCGATTTCTACGGTCACGATTGTCTTCAAACTTGCAGACATAAAACTAGAGAGCTCTGAGGCTTATTTGCTGAAGTTAGGGAAAAATCTGTCGTGGGATTTCGAAGTTATTTCCATTTTTCGTAAAAATGAGGTTTTAAATATATGCCGATACCTCAAAAGTTTTTATACCTATAAGAAAATAAATAACATTTTCTTAAAGTTCCATCATTATTTATTAAGGATGCAAAAAATCGTAGAAATCGGTTGAATCTTTCATTCTGAAAAACGCGAATCAATAACATAACCCACACGCATATAAATAGGAACGGGCCACCTTAATGACGTCGTTTTGTTCCTATGACAGCAAATTTTCAACTCTATAAATGTTTGTGTCTGCCATTGAGGTGTGCATTGTTTCGCATTAAAGCATGAAAATGCGCACGTCTAGCAATTTGTGACGTGAACGTTCATTGTTTTTTTTTTTGTACATAGACATGACATGCAACTTCGATGAATCAATGTGTGACTTCGAGCAAGACAAAAATGGCAAGTTCAAGTGGACTCGACGCAAGGGAGCTGGAGCGTCTAACGATACAGAACCTTTTTTTGATCACACAACTGGAAGCACGACAGGTGAACCGTATACTTAATTACTAATACCACTGTCAAAATCCGCCAAACGACGAGAATTGCAATACAATTAGTTAAGGCTCTATCCACACTGGAGAAAAAGCCGTTTATTTAAAGAATTTTTCTATTCTCACCAACGCTTAACAAATGCAGATGGTTTGTCGCGATTCAAAAAAAAAATTGGACAAAACAGACTCAATAATCAAAAATTTGTTTTTCTGGTTAATTACGTTGTTGTTTCGTTAGTTTTTACTTAAAAAAGATTAAAAGAGACTTTTTAAAACATTTAGCTATAAAAAGTTGCGAAAAAAACCTCTTTTAAAAACATTTCAGAAAATTTTAAAAGTTAAAAAATATAAGACGCTTCAACGTTCTCGGAAGTCATTATCAAGTATTCAAAAATAAAGGAGCTCCTGAAGTGTCTACTAGTGAGGGAGCTTCAAGCCATTGAGTGTTAGCTTCGATTAAATAGTTTATTTATCAACGTAACTAAGACAGAGGCAATGCTTTTTGGGACATCGCAGAGGCTTCCTAAGGTAGATCAGTTTTCAGTCAGTGTCAATGGGTCGGCTATAAAGTGTGTTGCTTAGTTTAAGTACCTGGGTGTCATCTTTGATGAACACCTCAGTTGGAACGAACATGTTAAAGCAATTGTATCTAAAGCTGGCAGGCGGGTCGGTCTGTTAGGAAGTGTTCGCCGTTATATCACCACACATAGTGCTAATGCCATTTTTTTATTTATGATTAGACCGACTTTAGAGTTCTGTGCTGGGGTCTGGGGTGCTGTGGGGAAATAAATAGTGGAACTCTAGAAACTCTGCAGAAGCGCATTGAAAGAATTGTAATTAAAACATCTAGTAGTGACACTGCGATGAAAGCTTTGAAGTGGCTAAGTCTTAGGTCCGGCAGGCGCGATGAACACATCCTAAAACTTTTAAGGAAATGTATACATGGTCGGTGCCCTCAGTATTTTAAGAACTACTTTGTTTTTAACAAGGACGTTTGTGCTCGTTCAACCCGCCAGAGCAATCTTTTGCATCTGCCTGCTATAAGAACAGAAGTGGCCAAGAGATCCTTTTATTACCATGGAAGTATGGTTTTTAATAGTTATTGTAAATGTCCTTAATCTTGAAAGATCTTGTTGTTATTAGTTCATTTGTTATATTAACTTGCATACATTTTATTATTATTATTATTATTATTATTATTATTATTACTATTATTACTATTATTATTATAATCATTATTATTTATAGTCTAGTTAGTGAAGTCAGGGTTCCTGTTGATAGCAGGTATGCTTTGTAAGCTCCCTGAATGGACTACCCTGGGTAATTACTTTTTGATTTTAAATAAAGGCGTCTATCTATCTATCTAAATAATTCATAAGCTCATCGACCTATCAAATGGTCGATAATACATCACGTGCAGAGACTTTATATCGATAAAACCTCCCCATATTAGTATGCGGTGTTTTATCAGATATACCTAATGTCACTGCACTTGACTTAGGAATATTAACTATCAGCACAGCAACTGACACAACAAGAAGTGAGTGAATATTTAATGCTCTTTCAAAATAACACACACAATAAATTTATTATTGCACAAAATTAGGAAACTTTGTTCTTTCACCAATTTAATCAGCCAAAAGTTCAGTGACTCAGCGGTAATATTGGCTATAGTATGCAGTGTCCAAGCGTTGCATAAGACCTGCCAGTTGTCAAATACGCGAGGCTCGTGTACTGGATTTTTGTTAAACTTCCATTCGGCCATTCCAGAAAATGTTTTTCAAAGACTACTTTTTCACTGCACTTGTTGACTTTGGGTGCCATTTCCGACTAACTTCCTCTCTTCCTCGGCGCATTTTTAGGTTTCCAAAAAGCTCTGGAACAAGACGCCATGTCTTCTTCTGTTAGTGTCGTTCGTAGAGAGGAAAATTTCTAAACACGTGTGAGATTCGATTTTCTTGCATAATTCATACGTAATATATTGAGACACGCTTTTCCAGAAATGCCTTTGAAGTCGTCTAGTAAACCCGCAGCACTTGTTTTATCGTGTTTAAAATCACTCGCATTCGGCTCGTGATTTTAAAACCTATAAAACACTGCTGCTTGTTTATTAAACATTGCAAAAAATACAGTATAAAAGTTTTAAAAATAGAAGAAAAACAATAGTTCATTAAAAAGAAAAGTGACATAAAAATATGTTACAAAAATGTTATTCATCAGAGAACTAAGGCCTAGCCTTAATACTCAGAGTGACTCCATCGGTGCTAAACTCTTTGTTTAACTTGTAACATATTTTATGTTAATTTATTTTTAAAGAACTATAATTGTATTTATTATATAGACACAAGTGTTTTACTGGAAAATATACCACTCGTAAAATTCATAAAAACTACATCCGGGACCCGAGTGGTTTATTTTCCATAACCTCACACGTGAATTTATTGATGACGTAATTTCGGTCATTTCCCTCTATTATTTTTATCGATGTCTTTTTGTCTATATAATAAAAGAACATTACACGGCGGCTTGAAGATATGAATTTCATTTTCTCGTGGCAAAAACAATATTTTACTCACTCGCTGCGCTCGGTTCGTAAAATATTGTTTTGCCACTCGAAAATAAAATTCATATCTTCGCACCACCGTAAAATATCCTCTATGTATATCATACCGTCGATAATGACGTCCGAGAACGTTGAAACATGTATATTTTTTTAACTGTTTTATAAATTTCTAAATGTTTTAAGAAAAGCTTTTTCGCAATTTTTTATAGTTTGTACTTATTGGTTTTATTTAACATCATCGCGGATCTAAAGTACAGGTCATATTCTACAGGTCAAGGAGTACAGCTTACCGCTCCATTGATAAATTACCAAACCACACACTTTCCCCTCGATCTAATAGAGCATTTTGTCACTAAGAGATTAGAGCTAGGAGACACTTTTAATGCTATTCACTTATCTGTATCATGGTGACCTGTACTCTGACCTGTGGAAAAGTGACAGCCGTAAAATGTCTAAAATTAGCCCACTTCAAATATTGTTCCAGTTTTCTCCGTGCTTTCATTCTTTATCTCTCTACAGGTTATTACATGTACATAGATACGTCTGGTCTACGGCAGTGCGTCGAAAATGTAAAATTGTCTAGTTCCCCACTGAAATTCCTCAGGAACATGTGTCTGAAATTCTATTACCGCATTGATGGTGCAGATGCTGGAAGTCTAAACGTCACCATAGATGGAAAATTACTGTTTTCTGCAAGTGACCTGTACGTGGAAAACATTTGGCTTGAAGCCGGTATAAATACATCAGCTATTACGGGATCGTTGATGGGAACGCATAAGGTAAACTTTTTGTCAAAAATATCGATTTCTCTCTTTTCAGTTGATAAGTTTTAGTTGATTTCACTTGATTTTTCCGTACTTTATAACACCAGTTCCTCTCAAAATTATACAGCATAGACTCTTTGGCATGATTACATCTTATTTCTTTGACAGGTAACATTTGAAGCCTTCCCTGGAAAAGGCCAGTCGGGTGGCATAGCGATTGACGACTTCTCCTTTACAGCTGGGTCTTGTCCTTTAAGTAAGTAAATTGACTAAAAGGGGCTTTGTTGAAAGACTAACATAGCATTTCCAAAGATGAAAACATTTTTAAAATGTGTTAGTTTAGTTTAGTTTCTTGTAGTGAGGAGTCCTTGATAACTGCACTGAAACTATTGCGATATCTTACTTCCTCGATGTAATACCATCAATTAATTTGTTTAATTTAACACGATCTTCAAAATCAAACTTCACTTAGAAAAAGCCTTCCATCAAATGAATCAAGAGCTATGTCAATGATCGGGAAAGGGAGTCTGAAATGGCGTATCCCAGTAGGGATGGACGCGATCGTATATGTGTATGTCTCACTTTGTCATGTTCGGATAATTGTTTATAATTTCAGTTAATCTTAGTGATAGGCTTCTCATGCTAGTAAACACCAGAGAGATCACAGAAGTTCAACTCTGGACGTCAGATGGTAGCAATACGAGGTGTATCAATATAACAGGGTTGTAGTTAAGCAATAGAAAACGTACGTTTTCCGTGTTTGCATAGCTTGATATAAACATGAGAGGGGCTGGGATAATTCGATACAGTTATGCAAACCCGAGACGAAATGGGTAAATAAAGTAAATTTGTCAAATTTGTCGAGTTTTAATCTCAAAACATTTTTCAAATTTGTGCTTGCGATATTAGCGCACGCACAGCAGAAAATCTTGACGTCACACCTGTGTTTACAGCACGTTTCTCGGCCAATCAGAGCGCGCATTCTATCTTAGTTATGTAACTGCCCCCGCAGGAATTTCGCTCAGAAGGCGAAATTCCGAGGAGGCACCCCAGTACCTCGCGCGTATATATAGGGAAAAATACTTACAGTTATAATACGCAGTCAGAAAAAATTTCGATTTGCTTGATCAGGGGCTGCATGGAATCGTTGGGTCATGATGACGTTTCGATTTTTCACTCCTGCAAGTAAGAGATGGTTACTTAGGATGACGTAAGACAGAAAAACCCCGAAGGCACCACTTAGGTTGATTTTGTGGCACTTATAATTTGCGTATACGTTGATACTCTTTTGTGTTACGTGTGTTCAGTGACATTCTGTGGAGCAACTATTTTGAAAGTTATGCACCATAAAAGACACTCGCCAAGCGCGAATGAACTTACAAGGAGCGTATAACTGTATTTAAATAGTATATTCACACGAACTGATCTCAACAGAATCAGAAAGGAAACCTTTAACAAAACGATTAGTTTGATTGACAGGTGAATTCATACGTAAACGTAGCCGTAAACAGTAGATGCGCAAAAGTTAGATCTTTAAGAATCTTCAAACATGGCAAATCATAGTTTTAGTCTTTTGGAAGCTTTAGCATCAACGGTTTTAAAGAACACGTCCAAAGTTTAAACCCTGCTGAGAGGAAACGTAGAGCTTAATAAGTTTCTGTCAGCTCACCACGAATGAGAAAGTTTTCTGTAGCTTCTTGCAAATGCTGTTAACAGCGGCTACAATAGAGGTGAGCGTTGTTTATCTGCAGTGTTCTTTGCTTTGTTAACTTGTTGGCACGTACAATTTTCGAAAATGTTTACCTTCCATAGATTAAATCCCGAGTTCACAAAACAGTGATAGAGCGGCCTCGTTTTCCTGTGTAGACTCAGTAGTGGAAACATAGGCTGGGTAGCAGGCGTTAGGGTGGGGGGAAGGGTAACAAAGAGAAGAAGGGAAACGCCTGCTACAAAAGCCGCGTCTTTTGCATTTCGCCCCTTATTTCAATTATCCCAGCTGTCACTTCAACGACCAATCAATATTAGGCGCGCGCTTTTCTGCTTGACTGACTTCACGCGGGAATGTATCGCCAAAGGCGGTTTCGTAGCTGTAGAGAAAATGAGAAATGAGAAAATCTTCGCAACAGAACGTCGGCATCGCGACTGCGACAAAAATTTGTAAGAGGAGACGGAAACCCCTATGTAAACGTTCAAAAAAACAAACGGCAGTTGTAGATTTTGTGGAGTTAACTTTACCTCTGTGGGAGGAAGAGCCTCACTTGAAAATTTGTTTTCGCCGTCGGGAAGAGTTGAAAGTGCGGGGCTGATTCTCGCCCATTGTTGCGGCTCTATTGGGTTGCGATTAATCAGAAACGAAAACTTGTCAGAACGGGTCTGCAGACCTTGTGGTCGCAAAATTAGAAACACAGCTGAACTGTACAGTTTCATCGAGAAAGGTGTAAGCAACACTAATGTCGAGGAAGATTTACATTGCGAGGCTGTGGAAGATCGAAGCAAAAGACAGCTTCCCACCACCATCACGCCAGAAAAAAGCGATATAAGGAAGAAACGTCTCGAATCTGAGGTGAACAGCTGAAAGAAAAAGTCCTGGAAAGGTTAATTCTAGAAAGACCTTGTTTAGACAAAGTTCGACAGTGAGTGACTCGTCGGACGCAGAATCGGAAATTATTGTTATTGAAAGATTGTATATACAGACGCCTGAGCAGGTAACACCTACACTCTCTGGACAAGATGCCGATATTTTGTTGAATGATTGTAATATGGAAAATATTACGGGAAAACCAAGCACTCAGCTTAAAGGCACCGGTATTGATTTTGAATTCTAACGGAGAGGTGATCGTTCAGAAAATGTTTGACAACACGACGCGGGCTTACTGAAATCGCCAGTTTGGTTTGCTGAACAAGCTTGTTCTATTGTCTGATTATAACCAATCAGAATTGGAGGACGCAAGCCTCCGCAGAGGTGAATAAAACGGGGTTATTATAGCAGGCGTTCCCTTCCTTCTCTCTCCAATCCCCTCTCCTTTTTTTCCTCCTTCGACTCCTTCTTTTCTTTTTTACACTTCTCCCCCCCCCCCCTCCCCCCTCCAGCACTAACTTAGCAGAACGATAGACGATATTCCCTGCTCGCAAATCTCCGTCTAAAAAGTTTTATAATTAAGAAATGACTAGAACGGGCGAACGTTAATTGATGATTGATCAAAGGCTTACTTTGTGGCTAATAAAATGAACTGAAAGTAAAAAGTGAAAGAGAAATAGCGAAAAATTACCATTTACTAATGAAATCTTTTCTTATCATTTAGAATAAAATATTCTTGAATCTGAGAATGTTTTGATTGTTAAATCGACCAGAATCCGAGTGCATGGAACCTTCCGTTTCCTGTTTTTATCTCACCTATTGTATGCAATTTTTGTGAAAATCTTCAATATGAATCGGTATAATTCAAAGAGCTACACAACACAGACTATTGACCGACCACATACAGAGTGGGGGCAGCCGTAGTGACTATTACAAGTATTAAATGATGAATAGCTTTCATGATTAATTCCATTTGTTGCCTTGAATTTTGAGCCTGTCGTGTAATAGGGCAAAAATCGTCCTAGAATGCCAAAATTCTGTGGATATGATTATATATTACACACTTAATGAAAGATGCCGAGAAAAGCAGTTAGTTTTGTTTACCCTAGGGAAAACAAAACTAACTGGTTTCCCGAGGGACGTGATATTAAGTGTTTTGTTATATTTCTAAACTTTCACTTCAACAGCAACAAAAGAATAACCGGAGCGAACAAAACAGTCGACTCGGTACTTATAGAAACACAAATTTAATTCTCAAAACCACTGAATGAATTATTTTCAAAGTACTTTCCTTATATTATCAGCATCTTTTTCCTCCACTAGTTGCTGTTTCTCTTCTGGGATGACTTTGAAAATCGTTGCTTTTTAGCTTGAGGCTTCGTGTTTGTGTTGTTGTGTTCATTCACGAAAAAGAAAACTGGCGGTGTTTTTCCCGCCTTCTGTCACACCAATTTCCACCATGCTTTGATCACGTGCTGTAATGTAGCCCGAGCAGGGTACATTGCTTAATGGATCGCGATCGGGATACATTTTATTTTAGTCAAGGGACTTGACCAAGAATCAACCAATGGCAGTCCCTGTTTAGTTGAGTGAAAGTCTAGGAAAATAACAAATGATCATGATTTTGTTGTAAGTGGCTACAGCAACGAAAATAAGACAGAAAAATGTGTCATCTAGAATTAGCCGTTGAAGCTTTTTCGAGCAAAACGACTGAACCATTGCCCCATGAATTTCCTAGCAGTACTGTAGCAGTTGCTCGCATGGTGTACAATACAATAGCTTTCACGAGTCTCCTAAATGGAGGAAGAAAACGATAACACACCATTGTTTATTTGCCATTGTTTCACGGCTAGGGCAGCAAACCAATTTTGTTTTAGGGTCCTTATAGCTGCTACAAAGCCTATGAACTGGGGAAACATCTTACTCCAGGTCTTGAGGTTCGTTGTCAGTGTCTACCAGAAGGACACAGTTTTTCTAAGCTGGTCACATAAAAGGGCTCTGAACGAGCGCTGTGGCTCCCGACCTGGTCGGATCCATGTGGGCACCATATCTGCCTAATTGAACGTAGCATTCATTTGTTGACTATAATGTAATTTATGTAATGTTAATGACCTGTTTGAAGACAGTGGACCTCTTTCATCTACGTCCTTGTCAAAATATCGCCCTGTTATGATGTTTAAAACTTGACAGACTAAATGCTCAATGTGCAAATATGTGTTTTACTTACGGTTATTTAAAAACACTGTAATTTACACAGAAAGGTCCGTTCTGCAGGTTTGCCGTGTGACAGTAACGCTCCCATCCGAATTTCCGACCCATCAATAATTTCTGACGGTCAGATGAACGCCTCTTCCCAACATGATTCACCTCGTTACAAACCCTACTACGGTAGACTCCACGACAAAAGGGGCGATGGTTGGTGTCCTAGTCCAACTGCCAAGGGTAACGACTCGCTACAGATTGATCTTCGAGACACGTTTGTAGTATGTGCTGTCGCCACACAGGGGAATAGAGATGGCAAAACATTGACTACAGCCTTTAAGCTGTCCTATTCGTCTGATGGAAAGAACTGGACATTTTACAAGTATGGCGATTGTTCTGAAAAGGTAAGTTATTGTTTGCCCTTGCGCTCTCACTCCCCACGAAGCCCCTCACTCCTTACGTCACGTGTGGCACGCATGAGTGTATTTATTTTCTTGGTAGTCGCAGTTACCTAGTATAACAAAGCGTAAACAGGCAACATGAGTTACACTGATTAGAATCAGCTAGAATCGGCTTATTCATCGTCGGTAAAAAAAAGTTTACCGTTGGCAAATCGCAGCCTTTTTCTCTTGTAAATAACAGCGAACTACAGACATAACAACGCTGGATTCAATAAGCTGCTTGAAATCCTCGTCCCTGAAACTCCGCTGAAACGAGAACGGTCACTTAAAATTCAGCGAGCAAGGGGAATGCGAGATACGTACTTCTAGTTAATATAGGAAAAAATCTTCCATAATACGTTACGGTTCAGTGATTTTAGGTAGCATGCAAGTTGACGCTGATTACTCCTACAAAATAAGTCAGCCAATGAACACGTTTGAAATTTCAGTCAGCCAATCAAAACTTACATCTTCGACCTAAAAAATAACTCAAAACGTGTCAGACCGGTTGAACTAGGCACGACATAGAGATAGAACATGACTAACCGTTACTCGTACTGGTACCCACATAACACATCACCGCAGCAACATCAACAGGGAATGGGTTGCTTAAGAGCATGCAACACAACAGCCGATCCATCATCGGTATCACAGCGGACCGCGGAGGGAACAGACTCAAGCATGAATAGTGAGGATCAAAGTCCACAGACCATTAATAATAAATTAACCAACATTCATCGTGCTTCAGTAACCCCGAAATCATCACCAGATGAAGCGGTCGAAACGTCGAGATCAACAACAAAGCGACTATCACGATACGAACGATAATTACATGTGTGTATAGGATATTAGCTGTCTCAGTCCGGATACAAAGTTGTCAGACATAAATCTTGTCCCAGCCTGATCTTGTCCGTTCTTTTTGAAATTTGACGGTCTACGGTGACGTACTCTGCCCAGGACTCCGCATCCACGTCCTCCGTAGTAGAGGTTGCCGTAGCGGTTTGCTTTAAGTCCCTAATATTTGTATGCTGGTGCAGAAAAACTCCAAGACGCCAAGCAAATACAAAACTAAGAACACTTTACCTATAATGCCTACGGTTTAGAATCTTACACCTGATTGACGTTTTCCTCGAAGACATGACATTCAAGAATTACAGTCAACTCTTTCTACACGACGGTCATTGTAGGGACCGGCACTAAGTTTGCATCTTAGGCATATCTAGGCAGGTGGCCGTCATATGGCAGGAGCCCATTACTCGGAGCGAGCAACTCCCATACTAGGCCTATGTCACGGCGTTTTTAAGGACCAGTTTATTTTTAGACACATTTTAGGACACTTTTTCCCGCGAAAATAGAATTTCCACCATGTCTATGAGCGCATTCGAAGTATAAGATATCAAAAAGGAAAACTAAACGCTAATAAAAGGAAAAAATTATCAATTTTAGGTCTGTAGGTTTGTGGAATTCAAAAGATATTCAAAATTCGCGCCAAAGCGTTCTAAAAAATAAAGAACCTCCCAAACTGAAATTATTTTTAGAACGCTTTGGCATGAATTTTGAATATCTTTTAAATTCCACAAACCTACAGACCTTTGATATCTTATACTACAAATGCGCTCATAGACATGGTGGAAATTCTATTTTCGTGGGAAAAAGTGTCCTAAAATGTGTCTAAAAATAAACTGGTCCGTCAAAACGCCGTAACACGAGCTCATGAAAGTTGCTCGCTCCGCGTTATGGGCTCCTGCATATGGAAAATCTAATCAGGAAGGAACGAGAAACGGTTTGATCAAAACTTTTACTTTTCATGGCATGGAGGTAACCGTCTTATGGAGGTGTCCGCTCGGCGAGAGTTGACGGCATTTTTAGTGTTTTCGACAAGGCTAGGTCATGTCGGATCGACAGTAATTGCAATTACATCAAACAGGTGTTAGACTATTATTATTATTGCATTTGTCAATAACCCCCATATTAAATAAAATAATTATCGTGATTGTTTTTGAAGGAATTTCAAAGGAAAGGTCGCAGCGATGAAGTTGACAAATATATTTTGCCAGTGCAAATTCGTGCAAGATTTATCCGTTTCCATCCTACAAATCGTCATAACCGGAGCTGCCTCAGGGTAGAAGTATTTGGGACAAGAGGTATGTTATGATTTTTTTGTTTCAATTTGGCGAGTTTCTGCTTCTGCCTACTGCTAAGAGTTCAACTCTCTTATGGTTTATTAATTAAGGCTTGGCATGTTTAGTGGCAAATTTTGTGATACATTGGAGCATATTTGAAGGATAAAGGTACGGTCAACTCTCGTAACAGAAATCACCATCAAACAGACACTTTTGCAGTTTCTTTTTCTCTGTCGTTCCTCAATTCCTTTAAAACTGGAACACTTAGTGCCAGTTTCGACGGTGTCCATATTGAACAGAATTGACAGAAACGTTATACACCTTAGACCATCTTGGAAAAATCACATTGATAAACAATCCCACCAAAAGCAAAGTTCCTAAAAGAAAAACGAAGAACAAGAGCTCTCTCACCTAGTGATCTTAAATCGCTTTATGTAGTTCTAGTTAGATCACACTGTATTTAAGCCTAGACTCCGCTGGCAATCTATTTCAGAAATATCATACAAAATGAAATACTTTTACTCGATCTAACTTAAGGGCAAGTTTACATGGAGGTGGGGGACCCCAGGTAGATGAAGTAACCCGCCTGTCCATATAATCTCTCATTTTAATTTGATCACGTTTGGGTGACCCGAGTCGGTAAGTGTGACGAGATTATAAACTCGCTTCGCTAGGAAAAAGACGGTGCATAGTTTGATTATAGGGAGTTTAAGATACCACGACGGCGACGGCCACGAAAAGTCACTCAAAAAGTGAATTTGCGTTCTTTTAATCTCTATCGCGATTACTTCAACTCATTTACTTTGTCAAATGCAAGCAAACTCTTTTTAAGCCGAATTCCTAGGAACCATATTCGAGTTCAGGAAGAGAAAGAAAATTTAGTTGTCGCTTGTTTACGTCCTCCATAAAACGTGAAATTAGGCATTTTCTCGTTGTATTCGTGCAGTGACGGCAAAGAAATGTACAAAAAAACGTGATGCTCGTGCAGAATTGTTGTTTTGCCTATTCAAACTGTTGCTTTTCTTACGTTCGCGTTGTCGTCGCCTTCGTGGCATCTTAAAGTCCCTTTTATTATAGCCTGACCACCAAAATGTATTCAAGATTGAGAAGCAATCATTCCTGTATTGATTCTGTTGCACAATGTCAACGCTTTGTTGATATTTTATTTTTCCGTCCAAGATTTTTCCAGTAATTCCTTTAAAAAATACCAAGATCTACCAACCAGAGGACTTGTTGATGTTGTGCAATTCACTATTAATGGAAGCCAGTTTCTTGCCTTCGCCAAACCTGATACCGACGGATTCAACACAGAACCATTCATCTACAAGATGAACAACTTTACTGAAAAATTCTCTCTCTACCAGACTATCAATACTACGGGAGGAACAGATATGCAATATTTTACAATTGCTGATACACATTACCTTGCCGTTGTCAATTTCGAATCTGGATCTACACGGCAAGTGAAGTTAGTTATTTATCAGTGGAACGGACAATTTTTTGTTGTATTTCAAAACATAACGTTGTTTGGAAATGGAGAAACAGACTTGAAGTTCATGAAAATAGGGACTGAACCGCTTCTAACGATTGTAAATGTGTTCTATCGAGATAATCTGTATTGGATAGGATTTGAAATCTATACGTTGATAAACGACTCGTTCGATATGTATGAGGCCGGGGGAGCAAAAGTGCAAGCACATGCACTCTATGGAGCTTCCACGGAATTTGTAATTAAGAATGAAACGTTTCTTGTTATTGCCGCGGGTAATAATTTGTATGTGCTCAAGTGGATAGGGGGACTGTTCCAATTTTTATCACCTGTCACACCTATACAATTGACGTATGGAGCACGAGATGTGAAGTCGTTTAAAATGAATGGTCAAATATTCCTTGCAATTGCAAACTATGAAGATGGAACGAAACCCAACATTTTGAAGTGGAATGGAAATTGGTTTGTCCCATACCAGTCACTTTTTACTACTAAAGCCATTGCCTGTCAGCCATTTGTGATGTACAGTGAAACCTTCCTGGGTGTAGTCGATGCTTATGGAAAGTCATTTGTGTATCGGGCCATTGGATCAAGGTTCTTCAAGTTTCAAGAAATTTCAACTCGGTGGGCTCATGGAATGACGTCATTTGTGCACGGTGGTCACACCTACCTCGTTGTTGCAGAAACTATAAGCACAGTATACAAGTTTAAATAAATGTTACCTAAAAACATTACTTTTACACAGCAAAGAATAAACTGTACGTGTAACATGGATATGTCAACGTTAGGTCCGTAGTAAGTGATCACTAAATAAGAAAACTCCAATAAAATAACAAAGGAAAGCTGCATTTCAAGGCTTTTTTATAACTCATTTTAGTCAGTACCAGTCTTAACTGATACAAGATAAAACGTAAGATATAAATAAACAAAAGACAGCCTGCGAGTACAGCCGTCTCTCTTGCTCCTCGCCACTAGGGACGTTTCGCGGGGAGCTGAGAGACGTATGCGATTCGGCCCCGAAAATTCCATACTCATGGCGCAGATTTGTTCGGCTTCTGGTCAACGAGCGCTGATTCGTCGACGTAGTATTTTTATTCTTTCAGCTGTTGTTTTAGAGTGAAAGACCAAAGACAAAAGATCACATGAAAGATCAAATGAAAACACCATGAACCTAGTAAAAAACATTCGTATTCCTTTCTACAAGAAACATTAGAGCTTCGCTACGGTTTGTTCGGAGAAGAATTCAAAACTTTACGATAATAGACTAGAAGAACAACCAAACAATACGACCAATATATTTCTTCACCAAAAAAATGGAAAAGTTTTATACTGAATTTCCGGATATAGTCTTGTTTTTTTTTTTTTTAATTTTTTTTTACGTCAAGTTCTCTTTAACGAGAAGCATATGTTAGCTTTTATTTTTATAGAGATCATTTTGCACACCAATATAGCCGCCGTAACGTCATGTCAAAACGATCTATAGGACTGAGTGGAATCCAATTTGATCTGTAATCACACAAGTGATCAATAAAATCAGATGACCGCGTAGCGCGAGTTCGATTTGTTTATGCACGAATATGATCACAGACCGAACTGGACGACACGAAGATTTCTTGTGATATTTAAAGCTTTTAATTTTTACAATTGAAACACAAGATATTCCGAGGGTTTTTTCGCCAGAAGTGAAAAAAAATATCAAGTGTGTGCGCACGATGGCGCGCACTGTCCAATTACTTAGTCATAACGCGTATTGTTCAGTTACACTGTCCTATTAACGCTGAAATCAGGGCAGCTGATAACTACTCAGGTTAGAAAATTTTGTTATAGTTGTGATTAATTTTACCGTAGTTTTAGCGCAAAGGAACCTATAGTGACGATATAAGTGATCAGCTTGAGTAACTGCCTCGTACCCAGACGCTACATTGGTAGTCTCGGCGTTAAGGATCATGGGAAAGCTCCAAAAACACAAAGGCACAAGGGAAGGCTCAACGTGAAATGCGAAGAGCGCTTCCCGTGTTTCGTCTTTCCCATAACCCCTTGAGCTGCCACTTCCCTCGAAAATCCCAAGAACCACCTAGGTACGAGGTAGCTTGAGTAGTGCTTTCGCGTTTGTGCGCTCTTCCACCGGGGTGAAACGTTTAAAGCGTTTATTGTTTTAATCAGTTGGACTAAGTGGAAACAAGGGCAAGGATGTATCGAATACTTTGTTATTGTAACTATCTTTTATTTTTTCCGCAAAATAACGAGCTTCTTATCGCTGAAAACGCTTCGCGCCTGAGCAACTTGTTTACTTCAATTTATACGAAAAACCACTTAAATAAAATAGCACTTTATGCCAAAAATACTAGGTATGGAGGCAAAGGCGCCGAGGAGAAAATTTAAATGTCCACCTTAATCCAAACTTTAAAAAAATAACAAGTTTTAAAGTGCTTATTCAATCTAAAGCTATCGAATATTTCTTTTTACAACGTTTGTATTTCGTACAATGTTAACTGTTTGTTCCTCCTTTTCTTCTTTCTTCTTTTTTTTTTTGTTGTATTTAAAGTACGTCTGACTGTGAGAGACCTAATATTATTAAAACTATATACATCGCCGCAAAAATATCAGAAATATTTCCATCATTGTTACTCTCTATTTAGGGCTGTCACTGGAGAGCCGCCGTGTGCTTCTTTTGAGCTTTTTTAAGTTATCGTGGACATTTTCACTTCCCGGATCCAGCTTCAAAGCCTTTCTGTAGTATTTACCGGCTTGCTCGTGTTTCCCCCATCTGTGATATAACACTCCTGTCAAGTAAAAAAGACGATAGTGTTATATCTTGAAATTAATTTGAGACTGCATTAATGCACTGGTACAAGTTACTTATTTATAAAAGCAATAGTAGATAACAACCGAACGGTACAACTAGCTATTTCATTGGCGTTAATAGCTATTACTGTAGACACCTTGTAAAGCATAATAAACTTTGCCCAGGAAAGAACATGCTCGCTGTAAGCGTTTACTTCAATGGTTACACTTTATAATCGACCTTAAGCTGCGATCAGGTCTCCTTTTTTTTCGGGGAAGCGCGAAGTCTCTTTTTTTTTTCGGGGAAGGGCGAAATTCGGCGGACAGGTAATAGTAAAAGAAAGAAGGACCGCGTTATCGCAGGTTAAATGGACCTATACAGCATAATAAACACTACAACAGGAAAATAATGCTCCGAAACTTCATTTGAATGGTCACACTTTAGGATTTAACTCACAGACTCAGAAGTTAGTATTATCTTGAACATCATCGTAAAGACACCCACAGCAAAGAACTGCTCAATAGCTTTTATCTGAATGGTCACATTGTAGGATTTCATCCCCAGTTAGAACCATTTTTACAGCAAAATAACCAGAAAGGGTAACAACTCGAGGAATTCTTACCAAGATTTCCATAAATTTCCGCAGAATTAGGTTTTAGCTTCAAAGCTATTAGGAAGTGTTTCTCAGCCTCCTACAAAAGAACAAATATTTATTCAACTTTACTTTAATTTCCCTCCTTAAAGATTCGTACAGTATGCAAAGAAATGCAGGCTAAAAGGATGAGCCAACTTGAATACGCTTTGGGTTTCGCGTTCCTAACTTACAGACGAAACTTAACTCTAGACTGTTCACAGTCCCCTATTTATTTGGACGTGGCCCAAATAGAGTAATGGAAACGGCTTGTTTTGACGCAAATGTGCAATAGGCACGCAATACGTGCTAACGTAAACAAGGCAAGTAAACAAGCGAAGCGAGGCGAATGTCTGTCATGCGAACGTCTTGTACAAGGTAAGAGGCATGTGGGAAAGAAAGCTCTGCTTGCACACGGCACTTAATCGCACTTTTACAATCTCAAAATTAAATCTGAATCGTCAGTATTTGCCTCATCGAAATTTGGAAGTCTGAAGTCCAGGGATGAAATCTATCAAAAATATTTGGAATATTAACGTCGGGTTTTGGTCACAATAAGATCACAGGCAAGAACCTTGAAACACAGAAACTCAAAAAACGGATCGAAATCCACCAATCACTAACCATAAACAATGACCTTTTGAACCCGTTGAAGAAAACTTTTGTTTCCTAAGAGGTCCGCTAAGATGATTGACGTCTGACATTTTTTTGACGAGAGGATCGAAATGCACCAATCATCGAAAGACAGTTTTAATTGCATTTTTCCTAAGAGGTCATCTGAATTTGCTCTTTTCTTTATTTTATGTCCATTTTTTGTGATTGGTCGATTTTGTTAGGTCGAGTGGATAATCCAATGAGGGACGATTTGGATATCGTTTGATCCGAAATTTTTCGAAGTAGCAGTGAGAAGCAGTTTCAAGGATAACATTTGGCCGCGGCGTTTCGAGGAACGTGTTAATATATTGTTCAATCATGTTATTCCGGGTTAAACTTACAATTGCACACACTGTTCGCGGTAGGCCCGCACTAAAAAATAACACTGAGTGTTTTCGGAATGGGCTGGTCCGCGAACTCAAAGAAAAACAAAGGAAATTATCAAGACATTCAATGACATCAAAGACTCGTGAATCCCATAGACGTAATAACAAATCGGAATATCAGGGGTGTACGTGTAAAATGGATAAGAGTTTGAATAGAGGAATGTTGAACAAGTTTGAGAGTCGCCAGATTTGTAGCTGGTTATCAGTGTGACAATAGTGATTTTGATTTTTCATTGCGGAACACAGCGTGTTGCCTGTGATAACAATCTGTTCCTATGAAGGAAGAGACGATTGTCAACAATTGAAACCAAAAGGGACTGAGGCTTCTTTTGGAACTGCTGTGATATCTGCAACAATTCTTCAATTTTGTTTAGCAGGGTGACGGTTAATGTACTTGTTTTTGTATTGCGTGTTGTGTTTTTTCATACGATGCTGTGCGTCGGGATTTTGCATTATCAGCAAGTTTTGTGTTAGAGTGTTTTGATGGCAGCGAGGTGACGACAAGAGAAGGTAATGAGCTAGTTGTACAGAAGGAAAATTGTGTTGTAGAGGAAATAAAAGAAGTTGAATTGAGTTCTCGTCGTGGAAAATTTATTTATAACAGAACTTACGATTTCATTGGTTTAAATCAGGTTAGTCCATCATATTTTCGGCATGACAAATTACCATAAAATAGAGATTGTAATTCGAAACTCGCGTTGTTTTCAAAATTTGCATAAATCGGGCGCTGCAAAGAAATATTTAGGTTACAAGCGCTTCGAAATACTGTACCTTCAGAACGGCTTAGCTTTTACTTGTTGTGCTATATCTTTCAAAACTATCGATCGATTCTAGCTCAAAAACTCTCAAAGCAGCGGTTTAAATGTTAAAGCCCGTGGCTGGTTGAAATCGTCTCTTGTTTGTTTTCAAACGATTTAGGATGGATCGAATCGACTTTGGATCGATTATTATTTTATCAGCTTCTGGTAAGAACGAAACGTTTTTCTTCTTTTCTTTACTTGACTTTTCATACGTGGAACGAACTGACTTTTTTGTTGAACGAACTGACTATTTTATGGAACCATCTGACTATTGATTGGAACGATCTGACTTGGAACGATGTCAACGATCTGACCATGAACGAAATGACCGGTTACCGTCATGCCCCCTAGCAGACTACCAATGAACAAATTAAAATCTTTGTTACAGAAAACACGGAAAGTGACACTTTTTGTATGGAAAAGTATTCGGAAAAATACACCATTGTCGTCTGAAATTCACTGTTACGTTAAAAGTACAAAAGGTTTACACTTAAACAGGTACAGAAGTAACTGTAACAGTGTGGGGTTTTTACTTAAGGGGCAACTCCAAAACTAGTTCGTAAATGAGGGAAGGTGTATCTGTCGTCCAAGCATCAGAGCACAGGCGATTTAGGTGGAATGAGATATCCAAATAGGCTTCTAAGTAAGAATTTGCCCCTCTGTACATGTAATTATCCATTTTATACTGCTTAAAACAGATTGAATCACCGGGTTAATTTTGGCCAATTTAAGCTTTGTACTGATATAGAGAAGAATCCAGGACCTTCAGTTTATGTAGATGCTGCAAAAACAATTAATGCTCCATACTGTCAAGGAAATGTTACAGGATTTAGGGAAAATGGTGGACAACGATGTGTCGCAATGAGTCTGTGCGCTTTAATTTACAGTAAGATAACAAAGATTACTTCAGTTGACGATATGACTCAAATAATGATTGTTGGTATTCAATTATATTCTTGTCTGTCACTGCTTGCAAGACAATCTATGTCAATGTTAACAGAATTGCCAGGAATGGTTACAGTATTTGAGCAATTTTTCCACCTTGAATACAGTGACAGTTATACTTGCAACATCCATCACTACTGTATATGCCACTCACAGGTTACAGCATTTGAAACACTCTTGGCACTGAACTACAACTCATTCATTTTAATGGTGGTAATTATTGGTGTTGGTATCTACAGCACTGAGGCTGGAGGATATAATGCATTTGATTCTGATGCTAGAGATATGTATCATAACAGTCATAGTGAAGGGACGTGTATTGTTGGAAATAACATCCATGCATAAATTAGTACAATATTTTCAGACTCTACATAGGAATGAGGACATATATGAAGTTAAAGGTGTACATATTGCCACCTTTGAACCTCATCTTTTATCAAGCAATGTTGAAAATTGTAGTATGTCAAATGTTAATAGTTACCAATGTTCCTGTAAACAGTGCTGCCCTATAGCGGTTTATGCAATATGTTACTCTCTTATTAATCCTTGTGGATACTGGACTTAAGGAACTTTATTTGCCGTTGTTAGTAACCGGAATACACTGTACAAAGTGATGGGTGTGAAAACACATCTGTCAGTATCAGTGAAGCTGAGATAAACCTTACTTTCTGGGCTGTAACCACTTATGTCCTATGTTGTAATTTGGCTCCAAGCATGTCTGCATTGAAGATGTGCATATTTTCAAACATTGTCTTGAAGTGACACTAATTTTTGTTGTGGATTGGGACATACTGTATAGGCTGTGTGGTTCAGCAAACAAGTGGAGTAAAGGATTTGTCTTCTCTGGTAAGATATGATGACAGTTCTTTAGCTGCAATA
>OZ038000.1:7665803-7708303 GCA_964035705.1 Porites rus
CTTCCCTCCTCCAACCCTTTGTTTCGATTACGAAATATTGAGTATTGTTGCATAATTTCCCCATATTTTTCCCCTCCCCGCCCTTTTATAACTCCCATGGCCACTTCCCAATCTTTCCTCTTCCGCCTCACTTACCCCTTCCGCCCCATAATTCTTCATGCTCCAACCCCCTGTTCTCCCCCGTTAGTCAAATGTTAAGGTCACTAATACGTTTAGAAGTTCAAATGACTTCGAATTAGAGAGAAAAACGCGGCTTAAGTATGTTGCAAAAAGACTAACCTTATTTCAACAGCTTTTTCTAACAGTACTTCAGCTTCTATGTATCTTCCATCATCCTTAAAAAAAAAACATGTTTTTTACACTAAAATTTTAAATTTAACTCATTTTAAAGCTACTGATAAATTACAACTTCAGACAGTTTTGCAAAACCAAAAAATATAATCAAGAAATAGCCTCCTTCTTCTAAATGCAACGCGAGTAAACCTTGATTATTACGGAGCGCTCTACAAAGTTCCAAAAGTTTTGAATTTTTTTTTCAGGCTTCTTACCCAATTGTCTAAATTGCGTTCATAACTGCGAGGATCACTCTTCATTTGATTTCATTTCGGCAGTTCTTATATGATTTATTTCATATACATCTATCACATTCATCTCTTGAACACACAATTGACCGGTGCCCAACATCAGTGGCCTCATAGCTCAGTTGGTTACAGCAACGCACCAGTATCGCAAGGTCACGGGTTCAAATCCCATTGAAGTCCTGAACTTTTTAAAGGCTTCTTACGCAACTGCATAAATTGCGTTCATAACTTCGAGGATCACTCTTCATTTGATGAAAGTTACACTTAGCAAAACTTTCTAAAAAACGACAACCTCGCGAGGTGTGTCCAGTTTTTTGGTTGAATCGATCACCTCTGAACATTTGAAGCTTTTCGGGTTTTAGATGAGTTTCCCATCCGTTTATTCTCATTTCATTTGGTCGAATAGGAAGGGGACAAAAATTCCAAACCAAGAGAATCCATTCTTTTTGCAAGGTTTGTATCCCAAAAGAATCATTCTATAGTCACCTCCTACGACTGACTTGATCTGCGATGCAAAAGTCCGCCATGGGGTCTTTTTAGCGATCATTACAATGACAAATATGAGCTTGGTGTGATCTTGCTTCTCGTCAGAGGATCATTTTTGAAAGGAATCCTTATTAAAATGTTCACTGCCACAAAAACTAAGTACGCATATTTTGGAGTATTCACATGTTTACTACCTCTCCGTTACTGAACGTCTCATGATGTGCGTCAAAAATTAAAATATATGTAACATACTGTACAAGGACGTCATACCTTGATAAGGTTTCCCAAATTGTTTAAAGCTTGATCGTATGTTGGGTTTAACCTGCCATTTAAGGGAATTAAAATCAGTTGATATCATTCTAGTCTTTTTTTTTTTTCAGACATGCACTGTTGAAGGTAGTGATTAATTGTCGTAGAACCTGCATACTTAAGAACAACAAAAATTTACTAGGAATACGGCGAATAGCATAACCTCGCGCAGCAAGGGGGAAAATTAAGGGGAAAAAGCCATTAGGTTAGAGAAAATATATGAAAAAATGCAAACAAAACAAAACAAAAAGAAAGGAAAAGAAAAACGAGCTCTTCCAAGAATCAAGCACAGTACATCCTTTGTATTGGCGTAATTCTATACGGTACGTGAGGATATGTCCAATCTGAAATAAATATTTCTTTAAAACATTACCCGTGGAACTTCCGCAGGCAAGGGCCGTTCCCGAAACCTTTTCATGCTTGGATAAAACTGCAGGCTATTTTTTGTATTGTTAAAAACACTCAAAGGAAACTTCATTTAAGTACAGAGAAGAACTATCATTTGACTCGACGTCAATTAACAAGAAATAAACCAGTACAATGAGTGTTTATCATTTCTCACTGATTTCTTCACGGTACCTGATTGCTTCTCTATAAAACTTCTCAGCAATCACGGCATGTCCTTTTTCAGCTCTCAGCTTGCCAATGTTGTAGTGAACCTGTTGAAGGGACAAAAATGATCATAAATATACTAACGTCCAAAAGAGCTACAGCGAAATTCTCTCATACGCAACCAAGTCAAAATGCCAGGAAAAGGTGGTTACAGGGAACAGGGCCTAGTTCACGCTGTTTGCTATTCTGTAAAAAAAAAAAAGGCTAATAAACGTTTTTCGCATCAATTGAATTCCAAAATTAACTAGGTCCCGTTTTGTTGTTTAAGACTATATTAACGCATCAAAGCTGTTTCCAGTCGTCTGTTTTCAAGTTCTAATGACATGCCCGCGAGAATCACCAAGACAAATTACTACGGTTTGTGCCTCGTCATAATTTTAAAGAAGCATTTTGTGTATGGGAAAGGGAACTAGGTAATTTTTTTTTTTTTGGGGGGGGGGGGAGGGCACTTTATTGGGGCAAAACTGCAATCATGAAAGGACTAACAAGAAGATATATGATTAAAGAAATAAAATAAAAATAATTAATTATAATCACAAGAATAATTAAAAAACAATTGCTCATCCCCAAAAGGGCAAGTGCAAACGGGACCCTAGACCCATGCAAGGCACTGCCCTGTTGTTACTTACAATTACAATTACAATTACAATGCTGATGAATAGCTTATTTCACCCTTGAAAAAAAATTAATTCAAAGCCTAGATGTACGTTAACAAAAAAAGTGAATAAAAAAATACAAGAAAGTGGACGTGGTAGGCACAGTCACTTCGGCCTGTGACTTAAGCACAGAATTGTCCTTTTGTCCTGACACAACAGGGTCCAACAATATCCACCTGACATAGCCCCTTTTTCTGGAGGAGGTAACTTCCTAGAGTTTTCCACCTTGACTGGCAAGACTGATTACTAACAGTATTTTGGATAAATGGTCCCTTATGGGAGGTCTTGCTAGCTGCAATCATGACTGTGAGAACATCCCGTCAGCTATTTCATTTACCTTGGCATTGAGTGGACAAACCGTGAGTCCAGAAGTGAATAAAGTGTCTTCATCAACCCATTCTGCGGATCTCTGGAAAAAGGAAGAAGGCAATATAAAACAGCCACAACTCCAAGAACGTTTTCAGGCGAACACCAGAGGGACAAATCAATGTGTCTGTATTGTGGAGAAGCTCATATTTTTTAAGCTTTCTACAGGGTTCTCTTTAAGTGCTGGCAACTGGCTACAAAAACCGACTAGGTTTGAGCCACGTACTTTTTGGGAAAAGGGTAAAGCAAGGCCGAATGCAAGCCTGAAATTAACTACAGAACTTGATTTCTAAGCCATTTACATTTACATCCTAGCTGTATACTTTAAAACTTAGTGAGAACCCTGAGCTCAGTATCTTTTGACAGGGGGTGCCTGTATCAAAGTAGTATCAGAGGGGGAAAGGGTATGACCAAGACTTTAAGTCCATGAAATCTGAGGCAAGAACTGGCCCCCACGAAGATTTCTTAGGAATTTGCCAGAAGTCTCTTGCCTAACCTGGAAACGTCTGCATAGGAAGCAAGTCAAAGCAAATTACGTAATAACTTTTGGTACAGAATATAACATGGTGATATAGATGGTAAAAACATGGATGAAAGGGAGACTGTAATGCAATTACACCCTCACTCTTTGATTGCCTGACATCAGGCTTAATTCCAGGCACCCCTTTGATATGATTATCTGAGGCTCTACTAGCTGAAGGGTCATTTTTCTTACCTGTACTGTACGAGCCATGTACAAAGCTATCAGGGCACCAACAGTAAATCCTAATACCTATACAGGTGCAGGGCAGCAGAAAATATCAAATTAAATCTTGTCTGGTCAGTACACCTGCACATTGCTTTACACTGCCAGGGTTTTCATTAAGAATTCTAGTAGCAGGAGATAGGTGTAACATTACAGGAGAATATTTTGAAAGAGGATCCTCATCTGAATAAAAATTGTCACAGGCTATGGAACATTAGCCAGATAAATTTTCATTGTAAATGGAGAATTACCCGATCTCCGATGCCTAATGAACACCCTGCACTGCTTATGCTTGCGAACGTTTCTGCTCCCTACTGTACCAGGCCCAATATCCACATACCAATTCTACACACTGATATTCATACATTTACTTAGAGATAAGTTGAGAGAGTTAAATAAAAGATCAAAGCATTTTCTCTTTGGTGATCATTTAATTAATTCTCGTAACCATTTCTCTTGACAATGTTTGGATATCATTAGGGGAAAATTGATGTTGGTCACCATTGGGACTTAAAGGGTTAATCCATGTACTAGTAAGCAATGTGATGGTGCCTGGACCCTGCATACGATTGACAGGGTTGTCATGGTTACAAGATACACTCAGCTGCAGCTCTTGGCTCCACCAGCCTCTTAGGCACTTCCCCTCTTTGTGCTCCTCTTTTGTTGAGTTTAATTCAAAGGATAAATACTACCCATAATCTGCCTAACAGAGTGTTTCCCCTGCAGAAAAACAATCGCTTCCTCCAACAAGGTCAAGCCACATTGCTAAAAAGAGCATGGCACCTAAATAACAGACATGTACATGCAAGCAGTCTCAATTTCAAACCAGCATATTACAAGTCTTCGAATAGTGACAAGTAAATACATCATTCTGCCCACCTTTTTTCCAAAGTATTTCTTGCTTAGTGCGGCAAATCCAAGAACAGCGATCAGACAAGAGCCAATACTGGAGAGATACAGCACTCTTTCAGCCACAACAAAACCAACTGTGAAGAAGATATTTGATGCTGGAAGGAATGGGACAGCAAGGATAGCAAGTCCCATGGTTAGAATCCTGAAAAAAGAAGATTATCTCTCTTGTCAAACACAACATGCAATGAACTGCAAATGCAATGTAGCAGATGTACATGTGTTATCAAGCACAGAAAATTGATGCTTGCATGATTGTATTATTTAAAGTTGGTATGATCATGTTTGTAGAATTTAGACCAATTTATTTTTCCATTTCTCCCACACAGACATACTTAGGACTCCATCACACATTGACAGTTCTGCCCCATGACTGTTGGGGAGGACTGCATTACGAGCCAAAAGAACATCTGCTTGGGAGGCCTATTAATAATTATTCCAACACATAGACAATTATTACTGGAAAAAAAGTAAGAGCCACAGGTCCGAAGTACTGTTAAGTAAATGCATGTGAATCTTAACAACCCACAAGTTGAACAGTTAAGTAAAAAACAAGATGTTGATATATATTGGTCCAAGAATTCACTTTGCATTCACATCAGAAAATTGACTGGCTCAGCTTAATTAAGGCATTCTCCCTCCCTTGGTGTTTGTGCCAGATAAACTTGAAAGTGATATACATATGTGCTGGTGGCCCTCAACTACATGGTCTGCTATTACATTTCTAATCAGAACAAAGTTAACTTTGTATTCAGGTTACACAATACCAGAATGGAATATCACACCATATGAATTAAATTTGTATTGAAAACTGGAATGAACTCATTCCAGAATGACTTGTGTAGGAATGAAACTTTGTCTTTGTATCATTAAGTAAACAAGTCATGTACAAAGTAATAAAGTTATGGAGATGGGACCGACTCATTTTAAAATTAATGTATTCTGTGGATAGCCCCTAAACGAACCTTACCGTTTTATTTGCAAATTCCTCCCACATAAACAGTACGCAAGAAGCAGGAGAAGCACAGTCCACATGGCAACAATGCAGAGTATACGTGGATCACTATACGTGTTGATTATTGGCACACAACCCATTGACCAATCAAAACAAAGCCATTGAGGTACAAGGAGAAGCCAGGCATTAATGGCATAGAGATAGTTATAATTAATTATCTGTGTGTGGAAAAATAAAACAGCCATTGCAGTTGATTCACTTAAATGTGATAATTGTATAATAACATTAGTGAACTAATGAGTCAGCAAACTACTGAAATTAAACCAGTAAATTTGTATCTTTCTGGCCTATGTATTTAAGAAGGATGTACATCAAAAGGATTAATGCCTTTATATGGGAATTCAGTTTCCCCTTATTGCTTTCCTTTACCTATTGTACTTTTATATATGTATATATATTTTTATTTTGTACATTGGTAAAAAGAATTATTAAACTTAAACTTAAACTTAAACATATTTTCATAACTGTGCTATAATTAAATAATCAATTGGCAAAATGAGTTTCTGCAACCAATATAACTAAACTGAAGATATATTAACTGAAAATTCATCCAGTAAATGTTATTCAGAAAAATGCATTCTTCTCTACTCACTCTAATAATAAGAGACTTCTCAAATGATGTCGGATTGTCAACGACCTGGAACACTGGAGGTGAGGAACCCATGACATGCCATCGACATAGCAGAAGGAGGATACCAGTGACTAGTAAAGCCACTTGTCTAAAAATCAGGCCTTTCAGCCATGTAGTGGCTGCCTTTTTCTCCTACAAAGAATGTACAAGTCAGAATAATATTATAATTAACATTGATATTAACACCAAACCATATTTATTCCAAATACCACCACCCCGGATTGTGTACTGCCCTTAAATAAGCACTGCATTTGGGACAAAAGAGTTAATACATTGTAAGTGCTGTCCCAGAATAAACACCGCAGCCCCGATATAATCAAAATCAAAAGAAGTTATTTCTGTTAGCATGATACGGAACATACTATAAATATCCCAGTTAAAACAATTAATTGTGGTGTCCAACTTTCAAAAAAACACCCCCCTTAAATAAGTGACAGCCACCCCATGGTTGTCAAAAGTAGCCGGCTGCCGGCGAAAATTGCCACCTACTTGGTTTTGTATCAGCTGGCTACTCTGGTTAGCATTTCTTTACAGATGGCGTTTTTTTAAATAAAATATCCCTGGACTGGCTGCTTACTTTGACAACTCAGCCATAAACTTGAAAGCTTTCTGACAACTGGGCTGCACCATCGAATAAGTGCCACATTTGAGGCGCAAAAAATTATTCACTTTGCTTTTTGAGTGATGGTAATCAATTTATTGTAGCCTCCTATAGGTGCATGCCCTCTTTCTACATTAAAAAGGCTAATTTAATAAAACAAGGTATTTTTTGGCTGTAGCAATATTATTATTATAAACTGGTTTAACAAAGAGAAAAAGAAGCTATATAGGCAAAAAATGAGATCGTGCTTACAATTTTTTTAGTTTGATCATAAAGTCACCTTTAAATAAATGGTTCCATTTCTGTCCCCTTTCGTAGTTGTAGCTCTCATTATAAGCATAAGTGGATCTACCTCACACACAACAATGACATCATAAACACAACAAATACCCTAAAAAGACAAAAATGTTTTTGTTTGCATGATGAGTCAAGAAAAGCCTGACGTGGAAGACTATAGAAGATGCTTTAAATGTGTTTTATTGGGAATTGCGGATGTTTATTCTGGATGTGGTGTACCACTGCATAGGCCCCTGGAACTTTTCACTCAATCTATCCAGGACCATGTCCAGATACACTAGCCTACAATGTAGCATAAACACAATTCTTGCAGACCACAAATCTCTGCCCTATCTAATTCTGACAACTCTCTGATTCATCACTATGAAGGATCAGCACTCAACTGAAATTCAGTGGCAAACCTATTATTCCCATCATCAATTTAGTTGATAAAAGTAAATCTTTTGGTCTGGCTAATACAGATCATGTCAACCTGATGTTATAATTGAAATTCACTTAAAATTTGATATATTACCAAGACTGTGATCCCTTGCTCTTTACAAAGCATTGCGACACTACAAAACACCATACTCATTGCAAGATATGTCCAAGAGAAATATTCAGGAGACCCATCTTCTGCATCTGTAAACAAGAAAAAGTCACATTTGTAAATTATATGTGGTAATGTTGTTGTTCCTTTGGCTAATTTAATAAATTAATAATGAATTTATATAGTGCCAATGAATGCTATTAAAAATATTTAAAAGCACTTAACATCAACCCATTTTAAAAATGATGAGGCTACTACTAGTTCTCATTGATAACAGCAGTGAGTTCCATAACATGAGCAAAGGTGTGATCCCCAAGAGAATAGCAGTTGACTTTTGGAATGTACAGAAGAGATTGTGTACATGAGAAAAGAGCACATGCACAATTAGCAGCATGTTTCAGGGACAGAGATTTTTGATGTAGGCTACACTGTCAATGATAGTTTGAAAGTATAATAAACACAGCAACTGGATGTATGGCATAAAGGGGAGAACGTACACCGCTTCATGATTGCTGTGGCAGACAAAAATTTATTATTCCATTGCATGATCATAAAACCTTACCTATCTCCCCAGGAAAATGTATTTTAAGATCCATTCCAGATCAGACATGCTAGTGGCTGGTCCAAAATTTACTGGCCACTCAATTGTAAATGAATGTGCATGACAAACCTTAATTTATCAGGGCTTCTGATATTTTGTGGTTATACTTTTATCAACCTACCGGGTAGACATTTTCTGTACTTACCAATGTCACAGCATCTTGCATAAAACAGAAAGGAAAGGATAAAGAAAAGTGCACTCAAAAGATCTGCTCTACCAACTAAGCCTGCAACCTAAAAAACATTAAGGGCATTAAATTCGTGAGAGGTGCCTAGAATAAAGCCCCATGCCACGGGGGGGGGGGGGGGGGGGGGCAGAGAAATTTTTGGGTGGGGATGTGCAACTGGGACCCTGGAAGCCTTTATAAGAGATTCTTCCAACATAATTTTTTTTTAGAAAATATAAGAAAAATGCTGCAAAGGTCTTCTGAGAAAGGAAATCAAAGACCTCGAGAATGGGGTAAAAAATGCGGGACAATGCCAAATTTCATACCATGGGGACTGGGTATGAGTCCATGTAATATGGGATAATATCAATGCAAGACCAACAAATTCAGCAAGAGCTCACAGAATCCTCAAGTCTGGCATTTATTGGGCAGACATGGGACAAGATACAGCCATCCAAACATTTCTTAGTAAATTTTCAAGTTTTTGAATGGTTGTATCTTGTAATTTCAGCCTGATCAAAATTAACCAAACACAGGTATCTTGCAAATCTTGTTGCTATCTTTCTGTTTACCAGGTTCTTGTGTTAGTAATCCCATAATACAGACTTGTACCCCGTCCACTTTTATGATATGAAATCCAGCAATGATCCCATTTTTAAATTTATGAGAATAATAGAGGGGGGCGGGGGGCGGGGGGCGGGCATGCTCCCATATCTCAAAAAGATACTGGTGTAGGTTGACCCACTATTGAGAAATCATCCAAACAACATTCTCAAATCATGACTTTTGACTTGCACGCCATACACTGTTTGCAACCTGAACGAAATGGAAAAAAATGTGATTGTAGATTACACAGTTGTACGGGAGTATCCCCTGCTCATGTCTAAATGGTGGCTAATATTATTATTTCCTTCTGTAATACAGTCAGAGCAAGCATGATATAACCTGAAATTAAGGCTGATTTACACCATACAGGTTTTTGCATGTCTTGCATGTCAAGTGCTTATGATAAGCTTATGACACATTTTGTATTGTTTAAATCAAACCTATAAAAATCTCAAGTATGTGGTATGTTTGATTGACACCAATATTACAACTTGTGTGGAAGGCTTATGGTAAGCAAATCACATGTGACAAAGTTGTTCAGTGTAAATTGCATGTGGCTTTTAGCCTGGGTTCCAGAGGTTATTTTTTTTCTTATCATACTGTAAGCACCGTTTTACTTCATCTTAGGCATTTTGAGAACAGGCCTCTGGAGGCAGAATAATTGGCTTTAAGATACCCTTGAAAAATTAACGTGCTACTGACGATAAATCTTTGTGGCAAATTTTCAATTTTAAAACAGCCAATATCAACTCTAAATTTTTTTATCTCATAATTTGAAATGGTGAACCAACCTTGAATAAAAATATCATTAAATATTTATTGAACTGTTATTATGGTAACAACTCAAATATTTAACGAAAATTGTAACTACCTGCTAACCTTAAAAAGTAAATAATTTTACAGGCATAAAAAATAGATAAGCTTAGGTAGTTGGTAACTAGGCAAAGGAGCTTAAATTGAGGTCAGCAATATAAAAAATATTTTAGATTAAAGTTAGAGATACTCATATTTAACTTACACTTTCCGTGTGAATTGGATGCACCGCAAAAATGAGGGCGCCGACCAAACTTGCCTTAGGAGCAGAAAATTGAGTGCTGGTGGATTCGCCAGTTAAGCTTATCTTATTATCGTTAGAGGTCCTTTTTCTGGCGCTAATGAGAACTGAAAAAAGTTTCAAAGTTAACACTGAAACCACAGCATGAAGTATGACATTGAAGAGATGAAATTCCCAAGGTTTTAGTCCACCAGCCAGCCAGTAATTAAATCTAAAAGTCAAAATAGTCAGTGGGCGATAACTTTTGTGGCTTAGATTTGAAGAGATGTTTGTTCCCCAAAAGTCATGAAGAAACAGTTTTCCAAGCGGGACCTCAGCTTTAAGGTCCTTGTTACCCACAATAGCCTCAGAATCGTCGAATACAAATCCTGCATTGCAGGAATTCCAATAACAAATTATTGAAACAAAGAATACGATGACAGATGCGACGTGAAACGAAAAGCTGGGGACGGGAAAATCACAATCAATTTCTCCACCGCCCACCACAAAGTCAAAATATGCATCTTTGCGTTCCTCTTCGACGAAATCTTTTCCATTTCTTCTGCGGGGTCTGCTTCCATTTGCTCTGAGCTTGGACGCCATAAAACAAGCCTCTTTAAAGGTAATTTGAGGCAAATTTTTAAGCTAATTTCCAGCGGGTGGAACTCTACATTTTCAAACAAAGCGCGAACAAAACCAAAACACCATCCGAGCACCTGCAGACGAAAGCTTCCACTTTCTAGGGAGGGGTAAGAAGAGAAGTCAAACTTGTTGCTAAAAACAACATATAACGATAGAGACGTTATTTCATTCAGTACCAAACAATTTCCCCCAAATGAGACCTAAGATCCTCATGGCAGTATACGATAAAAAATATGCAATTTTGACAGTCAGATTTTGCAACAACCCGGGCAACAACCTCGATTTTACCTTCCTCTCCCTAGAAGGGTAGCCAACAAAGCCGAACAGAATGCTGGGACTGTCTAATCAAACATGGCGGATTTATGGGCAAGTAAGTTAAGATTGATGTTAATATGGCGTGCAATCAGGCCTAATTTAAAAGCTGAAGAGGTCACATAGCCTTGTCATAATTTGTTATTTTTTACAAGTTTTTAGCACATATAAACGGGTGTCATCCTTTTGATTTTCACCCCGGAAGTAAGGTATCATTTCACTGTTGCGCGTTTGCGCAATGTTTCACTTTTGCTACGTGGAAATTTTGGTGATTGGGTTCACATTAGCTTATATGAGAGCTAAGTTATCGATTTTTGAGGTATATATTGATCCTTTGGTATGTGTGCATGTCATTTGAATTAGAATACAGGATCCTGTCATCGCTTGATGCCGTCTTACGTCTGTCGATTGGTTTGTAATTTTGCAGTGCAGTTTTGACATCATTACACTAGTACTGGCCGTGGATTAGCCTTTGATCATGATAATTGGATGATCAACTCCCTCCCTACTTAGGAGTTAGATGCTATTGGTTTTATCTCCTTTTATGTTCTATTAAATTTGTCTTTGTTGATTTCTCGGAAATCTGAACTGAGAAAAATTAATTATTAAGTCAACTCAGATCAGCTGTACACAGATGAGAAGTCAATGTTATTGTCTTGTCTTCTTGATTTATTGTCTCGTGTTCTTGCTTTCTTTCTTTACAGCAGCATAGTACAGTATAAGGATCATTGATTACTTCAATAAAATTTTAAACATGGCACAGCTGTTGGAGCCACTTCCATTGGAGATGGAGAGGTAGTTAACCACTGATTTATTTTTAATTATTTTCCAAAATGAAGTTATTATACCATGTGGTTTTGTCTTAGCCTACTCCGATTCTACTTTTCTGTAAAACCAAAAACATACATTTGTTTGTGATGGTGTGTTATTTTACAAAACAGATCCTCTCTACAAAGACGTGAAAAGGATGGCGAGCATACATTAGGTGAGAATAATAAGATTCACAATAAGCTCTCTTACAGTGTGACTACTGTAACCAGGGCCACTTAGACAAAGTTGACCAATTTGATTACAGGAAAATAACACTACATTCACTCTAACAGACCTCGCAGGAAACGCAAGCTTTTTTTCAGCAGGTTCAAAAGGTCACTGGTCTGTATGCTGTAATTGGTTGATTTCGATCCATGTTGTTTATTTTGATTATGAGTGACAACCAACTTTCTTGGAATGTATTGTTATTTTCCTGCAATCCAATTGGTCAACTTTGTCTAGGTAACCCCGGTCATATTCGCACTCATCTGTAACATCTTCTAAGCAGGTTACAAGCTTGAATATTGTGGCCATCTGAATAAAACCTGGTCATAAGAGGCTGCTTACAAGGATCATTCCTATGTAAAACTAGCAACTGTAGTGCCAATTACCAGACCTGTGAACCTGGAGGAGTCTAAAGATACGATACACCCATGTACCTTACAATCTTATAGCTGGTATTGATGTATAACTAGAAATAGGTTTATTTGAAAAACCTCACAAAGCTGTAAAGGGCCAGCAGTAAGAATGAAAGGAAACAAGCCAAGGAGAAAAAGTATGTTAAAAAAAAAGCTGAACAGAAAAAAATTAGTGATGGTTCCTGAAACAAAATAGTAACTCTTTGATAAAAGCTGTATTTTTGTCATGGTGATGTAAACAGTACATATTTATATAGCACTACTTGACAATGTTGACTGTGTTTTTGTGTTTTATTTTATTTTATTTTTTATTGAAATTCATTAATTTTGTTCCTTCAATACTTTTTATATCTATTTATTTTGTTATGGTATTGTTACAGTAATGATGAATGCACAAAAATAATGACTCTTGTAAAAATACAAGAGTTCAACCAGTTTCAGAGTAACAAGTGAATTTCGTTGTTCATAAAATATACAGTATTTTATGACCTTATTCGATTATTGTTATCGTTTTGTTATCATCATCCTCACTATTTTCATTGTTATGATGATAATATTTTTTTGACAGTGGATTACAGTAAAGTACCACGTTCAAGTGGAGATGGCATGGAGTATTCTTCTAGTAATTCCAGTGATGGAAGTATCTCTGAGGGGAGTGATGATAGTGAACTGTTGCAAAGAAAAATTACGTCTTTACAAACAACTACAAAAAGCCAAGTGTTTGGAAACAAAGCAGTTTGTTCCTCTACTGGGAGAAAAACCACGTCACAACCTACGAACTATCAAGGAAAACAGAGGAATACAAATACTCAAGACGTACTTAACCACCAGATTCAACGTGGACATGGTTACTCACCAACATCTGTCTCTAGAACTGAAAATAAACATTATGAAGAAAATGATGAACACCCCAAACCTACGGCAATTTATCAACAAAACTCAACAAACATTTTACTGCAAGGTGCTGAGTTACCGAGATTAGACCATCAGTTGGGAATATCATTAAAAGGAGATGATCAAGTTCCATCTTTAGCTCTGCCAGTCGCAGATCTCAACTCTAAAGAGCTTGTTGTAAAGACTACTGTCATAGAACACACGGCAGAGTTTGTGGATAGTCAGAAAGTTATTAATGACCTTGAGGAACAAAACTCTAAGTTGGTTGAGGAGAAAACAAAGCTTTCTGTGCAGCTTGGTGTCCAGACTAAGGTTTGAACAAAAAATAATAACTAATCTGTTACCAGTAGTTAAAAATATGTTTTCTGAAAACCAAGATCATGATCAGCCACTCTTTTTTCTTCCCCTCTCTAATGACATAAGCGACATTTTATTTTTTATCTTTTTTTGTTATTGTACAATTTCTTTGACAAAGTTTGCAGTGTGACCAAGAAAACCGTGAACACTTAAAATATTTCAGGAATGTTTATTGTGTTACGACCAATCACAGCAAAGATCAGGCCACGCCAACTAGCTACAAAACCACAAAAACTAATAGATATTCTTGCTTGCAGTTTAGTTTCTCACTCCCAACTGGCTTTTATCTTGCAACACAATAACATTCCAGAAATTTTTCTGGTGCTCACAGTTTTCCCAGTTTGATCGTAAAAATGTTCTACCATAAAAGAGAAAATGCCATATACATGTACAATGAAGTAGCAGTTGATGAGTATAACAAAAAAGGTTTTTTGCAAGCAAAGAGTTAAAAGTGACAAAAAAAGTATTTGTAGTAAGTAGCAGGCTTTCAATTTTGTTGCAATTCAAGGTATAATTATTTGCATCACTGTGAGGTCCCATAAGGGTAAATGAAAACAGGTGACAGGGCTTAAAACAGCGACAAAAGACACAAGACTGGCAACAAAGTTGGATTCAAACTGAACATGATACCATAGAACACAACTGATAATACAATAGACATTTTTTCCTCCTTTTCAAAATAATGTTTTCAATAGTGCAAAGTCTTTGATATCAAGCTACTTTTTTATTCTCAAGTAAAGAAAACTTCATTTTCATAATTATGGAATGTTTTTAATTTACACTTGACAAATTCATTTTGACACATAGTATCAAAGTGTCACTTAGTCTACATTCACATGGCACTGGGCAATTTTTTAACCAGTTGAAAATTTGTGCATTTGGGTGTTCTGTTCACATAGAACCACCTTAACCATACCAAAATCTAGATGCCTAGCCATTTAAAGCTCCATGTGAACAGAACAAATATATTGAACTGTCCCGTGAACTAATAATATTGTCCCAGGGTTGTCTTTAAGAGATGGAGGGCGGGGATTTCCCCCTCTACTATGAGCGTGGCCCCCGTCTACTTTCAAAGGAAAATAGAAGAAACATAGAACCAGAAAAAATCTGTAGCTGTTTGATTTCCCACCTACTTGTTGTATTTACCAAGCAACTTGAAATCTTAGTGACAACACTGTTGTCCAGTCAAATTTTTCAGCTGGTTGAAAATTTGTGTGAATATAGCATTAGTTTCTCAAGCAAATACAAGGCAAATTGGAAATAGAACAAAAAGTTTAGTAGAAGTTAATCAGGAGATGACCCCTTTAAAGCTTTTTTCATGCATCCTTTCATTTATGCCTTTCATCAAGGGATGAAAAAATTCAAAATGAAATTGTGATGACATCACAAGAGAAACATTTGTCCTCTTCCACGGCAGGGTCATGAGAGGGAAGTCTTAAGTAAAGTGTTAGCAGGTCATAAATCTTTGTTTTTCTCTCTTCTGAACAGGTAAATGCAGAGATAAAGAGGTTACTAGTAGCATCAGTTGGAGAAGATATTGGGCAAAGGTATTTCAAAATTCTATAACTGATTCTGTTAGGTTGGAAAAAATGTAAAGAAACATTCACAAATTAGATGGTTACATATATTGTTTCATTTGTTTGCGTTACATTTTTTCAAAAAGAGTTTATTTTTCATTTTTGTCTCAGAACTGAGTACATGGATTTTCTGCCTGACAGCCATTGCAAACTGTCATACTAGTTTTACAAAATTTTGTTGTTCTTACAAAATCAGGTTGGAAGACTTGGTCAATAGAAATGTCCAGCAAACTGTTGAACTTAAACACTGGAAAAAAATGTGTGAAGAATACTCTGAGGAGTCAGACAGGCTTGAAATTGAATGTGATGTATGGAGAACAAAATTTCTTGCAAGCAGGTAAGAGTGGTGTTTTACCGTCTCATTGCTTACATGCAAGCTTCGCTTTTTGCTCATCAGGAACAGTAAAAAGTTGTCAACCAAAAAATACTGGTACTTGGAGTGATCAACACAGTCTTTCTTTTATCGTCAGTGAAAATCACACATTTACCTAGTATATAATCTTTAAAAAAAAATTCTTCCATAATAATGTATCCCTGCAGCATTTACACCTTAGTTGTGGGTCCCCCATACAGGAAGAAATTTTTTATCTCAGCTCAATGCTTTTGGCCCAATTTCTCATGCTTGGCGGAAAAAATTTGAGCTATCGCAGTCTTAACTGATGCATCCTAAAAAGATGTCATAAAAATTATTATAACATCAGGGCTGTAACTTTAGATTTCAAGTTGTCAGGTGTATGCTGGTTTAAAGCAGGGAATTGAACAGCTAGAAGGTTAAATTGGATGTGTTTCCCATTTGTTTTCCTCTGAAGGTAGCCAGGGGTCTTTTTCTTAGTAGCCCAGGAAAATCCCTAGCCCCTGGCCAATAGTCACAGCCTTTAACATGAAATAAACCTAAACCAATTTTCAAGAAGAGAAAAGTCAGAGTAAATGATTGTACTTTCCGAAAAACCTCCCAATTATGTTAGAAGGAAAGTCACTGTTGCACATTTGGAGAACTTCAGAACTCTTTTGAACATCTTCAGAAATTATCGCATCCCTAAGAATATAAAATTACTGAGATCGTCTACATAAAATTGTGGCACTTGCAGAGCTTCCCGTGAGGATGAAAATCTAGACAAGTTGACTCCCCTTCAGTACCTAAATGTTAAATTAAAACGTAGTGTTTTTGCCTTAAGAATGATGTCTGATGAACTGTCAAGTTGGAAGGTAGCACTTTATGCCAGATACCGACAAGCACAGAGTGCTTTGCAGAGATTGCTAGATGAGAGAGCTCAGCTGCAGCAGTACTTGATTAATACCAAGAGGCAAGTAAAAAGCTTTGCTTCTATTGACATAAGACCCACATCCCCGCTTCAGCATCTTCTTTATGTTCACTGACATCATCATCATCATCACCATCACCATCATAATTATCAGCCTGATAGTAATAACAATGATAATAAACAGATTTATAATAATTATTATAATAGTAATCAATTATGATTATTATAACTTTGCTAGTAAATTGACTTTTAAAAAAAAGCACAAGCACAAGCACAAGCTGATCTGAAAAAAAAAGAGAAATTTTTTTTTCTTTTATTCTTGTCTTTGCTTTTACATTGTGCACATGCATCAAAAGCTTTCATTTTCTTTCGAAATAAGACTCTTACACTTGCACTTTTACTTACATGTACATTGCCAGTGTAAACCAGACTTAATTAGATGAATATTCAGTCAAAACTTGGACATTTGGCCCTGAAAAGAATTATTTGTCCTGGCCTATGTTTTTTCTCTGTTCTATTTTATTTTTTTGTATTTTTTTAAAAATAGAAATGCATGCAGCTGCTCTTATGTGGTCAGTTATTGTTCAAACATTTAGTTAGTTTGCTGCTTTCATTATTAATAATAAAGAAGAAGAAGAAGAGTAAATACTTAACTATCTACTTCCCTTATGGGGCTTTTGGGGGATAATGAAACAATAATTCAAGTAGAACATAATATATTTAAGAATCCCAACTGGCAGGAGGCGAACCAGTTAGCTATTTACAAGCGTGGCCGAGGATTTGAACTTGGGACTACCAAGAACAAATCCAGCTGGTGCTTAGGGCAGGACTATTGAACTCATGGCTGTGGGATTACAAGTCCTAACTGTTCAGCCACACTGTGGTAGGTTCCCTGCTAGGAGAGGCCTCTTGTCCAGCGAATACCTCTGCTTGCAGAGAGTGTGGTAGCCTGCGAAAACATCCCTTTTTTTACGCTCTTCGCCGCTGGGGACGTTTCGCGTGGAGGAACTTCTGTGACTCAGTGACAGAAATTCCATACTGATGACGTAGAATATGTGCAGAATCCGGTCAGAAGCCCTGATTGGTCCACAGAGTAGTTACATTATTTTAACTATTGTTGACGAATGACAGACAAAAGAGAAAAGGCCACTAAGGTCAAATGTAAACGCAATAAATCTCTAACAAAACAGTCAATAATTGTGGAATATAGTCTTCTCTAGGACAAGCATTTGAGTTTTGCTGGAGCTCGTTTGCAGATGAACACAACACTCTACCAAAATCGACCAGGAGAAAGCTAAAAATTATTGAATAAATTTACATTTGGAACCCCATGACTACCTGATTTATTAAGTAAACATTAATTTGCGTCATCAGTATGGAATTTCCGTCGCTGATTCGCAGACGTTCCTCCACGCGAAATGTCTCCAGGGGCGAAGAGCGAGGAGAAACGGATGTTTTTGCAGGCTAGGAGTGTGGTACGGCTGGGCTTTACATAAAAAATGAGCTACTCCCTATTGTCATCTGTGGATATGTCCTGTGAGCTTCAATTGATTAGTCTCCCTCACAGCCATTTTGTCTCATCACTCAATGCTCCTTTTTGGGGAACATCATTGTGTAAGGTAAAGGCGCACACGAGCCGAAGGCCCAAACGCCCGCAGCTTATCCTGGTTTCATTAGCATGAAGCACCTAGGAGTATTGCTACTCCCCCCTGGACGGGATGCTAGTCCATCGCAGGGTTAATCCCAAGCAGTGTGTTGCCGGTACCCATTTATACACCTGGGTGAAGAGAGAGGAAACAGCAGGACAGGCGAGGCTTGAACCCTGGACCTCCAGATCCAGAGGTCGAGGTGTTAACCACTCGGCCACACACACCTCCTAACATCCTTGCGTGACGAGACAAAAACAGCTGTAGCATGAGAGACTGAGATGATTTGAGATATTCTCCTCTTTCCTTGTCAGTGAAATTACATACAGATACATGGTTAGAAAACTTTATCCCTGGGTTCTAGTTTTCAAAAGCAGCATTTCTTTTAGTCTGCTACACAGTCGCGCTTTGTGTCATCATCACACAATGCTCCTGTTTGTGAGGAGGAGTGTTGTATGATGACACAAAGGACGGCTGTGTAGCAGACTATACCTCGTTGGGAGAATTTTAATTTTTATAATGTATAACCCATAACATAGTAGATTCCCATAATAAAGTGAATTCTTAAGTAATTCACTGATTTTTTTTGTTTGTTACATTGCAGGTGTACTCAGTCCTTACATTCAATGCTGAAAAGCACAGCTGGTATTCTTCAAGGATCCTTTCCTTCATTGTCCTCCGCAAATGAACAGAACATTGTAGAAATAGCTTCATTAAACAACTCCTTGGCTGAAGAAACTTTAGATCTTGCCCAGAATGTTTTGCCAGCGTTGTCACTCTCAGAGACAACACTTATGTTAACTCACGAGTCAGTGGAGAATACAGAAAAACTCAAGATGGGACCAACTTCTGCTGAAAAACTAGCTTTACAGGTGAATTTTACGTGGCTGGCTTGTGATTATGAGTGCACTGCATTTTGCAGTACACCCCCTCCCTCTCGGGAGCCTTATCAAACCGTAAGCATAGTTTATTTCATATTAAGTATTTTGAGAACGGACCTCTGGAGCCAGGGTAGGCGTATCCCATAGAATTCCTTGAATTTTGAATGGTCATAACCAACTCTTAAAATTTCATGTAAAGGTTTGTTCTGGTACCACACACGTAGAAGATCGCGCACCCCTGTTAAAGGCTTCCGGTCCAGCAAGACACCCTGTTCAAGACCCTGAATAGTGCAATTGTATACCCTGTTTATGACCCCGAAATCTAAATCTAAATAATTACTGTATACTAATCTGTCATATGGGCTGTAATACTGATCTGTCATATAGGATGTAAGACAACCTTACCCTGTTCAGCAGAACATCCCTGTTAAGATGTCCCCTCCGCCAAACGGGCCTAGGGCAGATTTGACTGAATACAGAGCCATTTTTTTCTGTTCATTAGGTCTTATCCGATGACGTGGATCTTCAAGCCGAAAAACAGCAACTCAGAGGTGTGATGAAAAGAATGTCTCAGCAGTACATTGGTCATGATTATCAAAGCCGGTTTGCTACCAAGAACTTCAGAGTAACTTATGACTGCTGTGAGAGGTGCACGGGAGCTCTTCAAGTGGTGTAGACACAGGCAGACCACCCTCTGTTCTTAGAAGAAACACTAGCCTGTTCCATGCTAGCCTCTCACGCAGATAGTGGAGTGTGGCTCGAAGTCGGAGAAGATCATGACGCGTTTCTGGGAAACTGTCGACCTACCCCTCCCCCAAGCCAACATGTTGCCCTAAGTGAAAAGTAAGTGTTAACATTGGCTTAGGGGAGGGTTAGGTGGGCAGTTTCCAAGAAACATGTAATGCCAATGTAAGGAGGGAGAGAGGAGGAAACTTCTCTTCGTTGTTTCGCTCTTACTCCCTTTTCCACTACGTCGCTGTTTTTCCTACTCAAATAAATTTTCAAAAATATCCAGATACGAGTGGACGAGACCTTACATTGTGCCATTAAGTGATCAAGCCGATGGGAGCTGGTCAACTCTGGGTTTCGTGCTATAACAGTAGAGAGGCTTTATTAAACGGAGGTGGAAAAAAAACCACCTCAGAGAATACAAACACATTGAACAACGTTTTTTCGTTTCGTATATTAATTTATTGACGGACAATGCGCGGGTTGAATTGAATATACTCACTCTTACAGGAAAAGGAGAAAGGTTTCTATAGAATTCTTACAATTTATAAATATAAATAAAGATAAATTCACACGAACTTTTACATATGTTTTATACAAATAATGCATTTACATATTACAGCCACGGTCGAAGAGTAACAAAGAGTACATTTCTTTGTCTGTCACTAAGCGGCTTTCCTGCCTTCTCCGTTTAGTTCCAGAAGGTACAGAATCGCAAACCTAAGGTCCTGGGCTCTTTTCCTGCGCAGAACTCTAGCTGGATTTGTCTCTCCGTCGTTGCGGGTACGACATTAAGCTGATTTAGCAACAGAACGGGAACGTCATTTGACGACGGGTAAGCGCGCAGAAAGGTGTAAACTCGACTTCCGGTACCCAATTTGCTGTTCTGCCATTGGTCAATCCAGTTGTTTGATTTGCGCGCGCAGTCGTCAACAGACGTTCCCGTTCTGTTGCTAAATCAGCCTATTAGGGAGCTTTAGCGTCGGCCACGGCGAAGGCAACGTGAACGCCAACAAAACAGAAGAAAAAGATTTAATAAGCAAAACAGTATCACACTTTTTTGTTCATTTCCTTGCCGTCAATGTACGACTACGACGTGAAATTCTCGTATGCGGCGTTTTATGGAGCACGTAAACACACGACCCCGAATCTTTCTTTTTCCTTCAAAACTTGGGTTAGGTTACCAGTAATTCAATTTCAGGGAAATTCACCTTCATCTGACATTTTTTAGAAGTGACTTGGAGTAACAGCGACTAAGTCTGTAAACAACACTAAGTCTGTAAATAGTTTTGATTTCGCTACCGTTCGGCCGTCTTCGTTGCTATAACAGGGAGCTTAAGCAACAACGACGGCGACGGCTACAAAAACGTCACTTAAAAAGTGAATTCGCACGGCTTCAAACTTTATCGCGCTTATTACATCTCGTTTATTTCGTCAAATGTTGGAAAATATTTTTGGAGTTGAATTCTAAAGGACTGTATCAAAGTTCAGGAAACGAAAAGAAAGTTGTTGTCTTGTGTTCCCGTCCTCGACAAAACGTGAATTCAGGCACTTTCCATTGTAGCCAGGCAACGACGGCAAAGAAATGTACAAATAAGCGTGATGCACGTGTAAAGTTGTTGTTTTGCTAATCAAACCTATTGCTTTTTTGCCTTTGTCGTTGCCGTCCGCGTCGTCGTTGCTTAAGCTCCCTAAAAGGTCCCTATTACGCTGTCTTCGCGGGACGGCAACTTTCAAGGAAATCCGGGGTGTACGCCCATGTGAAGGGCAGACTCGTACCCAGTCGCTATTTATATGTTTAATTCTCACCCCCTTCCCATAAGTCCTCGCGCGCCTCAACCTAACCCGGGCACCCTCGCTTACCGACTCTCCTCAACCCCAAAACACATAGATAGCGACTAGGTACGATTCTATTTTAAGGGGGTGGGGTTTTTCTTCGGGGAAAATTAGAATTGCTGGGCGTGGCTCAGTCTTTTTTTGACCCCTACAAGATACTTCCCTGAAACAAATAGAATAGAGAAGATGTCATTGAACGCTTTCTTCTGCTTTAAGTTTCTTTTTTCTTTTCGTCTTTTTCGTTCTTTATTTCTTCACGCACAACCGAAAGGCGAAACCGTCATCCAAGGGTAACAAAATGTGCGTTTCGTGCTGAAAACCTCAAGCTGAACCTGAATCCGCAATTTAGACTCCTTAACGAGGCGACCAGGACGACCGTTCTTTTAATAATGGCCCCGGGGGAAATTAACGATGACAAGGGCGATTTGAATTTCAACCAGGTTACCCTGGGTACTACAGGTTCTTTTTCTCTCGCGTGCAGTTGGATGCTTCGGTGTTGGTAGGAGGCCGACAGATCTTCGCGCGGGTCACTATTAGGACTTGACCGTAACCGGAAAACGCGCATATAAAGTCTCTGGCACCCAGGCTAAAGGTTTTGTATACTTCTTTTATTCTAGACTAGGAATGCCACTGATGATCACTCCCTTCGTCGAACATGAACTCTTCTACTTCGGTTTCCATACTGGCTCTGTAACGTTCTCTGTGGTAGGCTGTGAACATCGTCGGAGTAAAACACTGATCGATCGTCAAATGCTGTGGGAAGGCTCCACAAATCGCCTCTGACAAACCACGACATGCGTTTCCATGGGAACATTCGATCGTAGGTACTATCCACTAAATTTTGACTTCTGATAGTTCATGGGAGATTCGACGACTCATCCCATTTTGTCCATGTTATTGACACACTATGTCTGGGCCGCCTGTGTTGTAGTAGGACGTTTCTTGCTTTCTGAGTATTAGTGACCGTGTAGTAGTAATAGTGGCAATCTTTGTTAAGGATAACAGCCTTCCAAGAAAGGCAGCCCATAAAAAAAGGCCGGGAATTTCGCCTTTCAGTTTGGAGCGACTTTGGAACGGCTTTGATTTAGACGCCGAACTTTTCATGTACCGAACCAAATGCATAAATTTTTTGTAAGCGGTTTGACCGAAATGAGCATTTTTCGCCTTTTCAACTCAGTTCAGCTGCAATAAAAATCGGTATCTGAATCAATTCAGACCCTGAATTAGGGTAATTAAGGGCCTAAGGCTGGTCAGTGTGCATTTTATAAAAAAAAAACTAATTCATTTTAAAGTTAAGATAACGTCAAGTTGGCAGACATAGGTAATAACCATCGCACTAACCGCTTGGTCGACTTTACTGACTGGATCTGTTCTGTCAAAGTATTTCCACATACAATGCAGCCAAACTTGGGGCAGCAGTTATTTAATTACTCCTATAAATTGTAGCAGGTGTGTGTTGTGACTTCAAGAAAATCACGAATTTTAACCTCATTATGACGTGGGTACGCCAAAGTCAGTCAGGTCAGTCGAGCGTAGAATCGTCGCATTAAAGTCAGTTTCAGACCATAGGAACCTAACAACCAGCAGCAGCCGAAAGCGTGTCCTTAAAGAAAAACGATGAGATGTTTTTTGGTATGTTATTTTCCGTTGTCTTACACAAGAGAATTTTGTCGGTGTTCTTACTCTCAGCTCTCTCTCTACCTCTCTCCTGATCCTGGAAGTCAAGCCAAGAAGGGTGTAATCAAGAGCATTTTACGTTATGAGTGTTTTCATTGTATTGTGGATATTTGTTAAAGAGGCGGTTGCTCGATGTATTTTATTTATAAGTTAACATTGTCTACTTGTTTGGCTCTTTAATAGGAGAAACACTTATCGCACTTCACGTTTTTTTTCCGTTTTTTTTTTATGCTGATGACCAGTAGCTTTACTTGTCTTTCGAAACGTAACCTTTGAAGGAAATTGCCTCTTGCAAATCTAAATAAAAAAAAACAGAAACCTGCGTCACGGATATTAACTCGTAAGTGGTAATAGAAAAATCAAAAATAAGTCAGTGGAAAACAAAACAGAAATCTTAGTTTCTTTCGTCTTCTTTTAGTCCTCGTTCTGTTACTTTAAGAATGTGCGTTGCTCAAGTACTCCAGAAGGACTGCATAGAGCTTTGAGGTTAGTTTTAGTGATAACTTGTCTATGGAACGGAATATTTTGCGGTATCGATTCGCGGAGTTGCTCGTTTTTTGTGCGGGCAGTTTCGGTGAATAAAATATCATCCTGTGGTATTGCGTGCGATGATCTCAATCCGCACTTTTCCCGATGTTTCTGTTTTTAAAACTACAGTTTTCGGTGAAACAAAATTCTTTGCGAAGTTGTGGTTTCGTATTTGACGCTTGTCCAAACTCTTGACTTCGTGTATTTTCGTTTATCTGTGCTTAAAAGCACGCACCATTGTAAAAATTACTTAAGGAAAAAGGCAGCAGCCATCAAAAACTGAGGAATTGCTGGGGGGAAAACAAGTTCATTATTTAGTTTAAAAAAGGGAATTCTTTGGAAACTATTGGTTCAGTGTCGGGCTCACATAATTTTCGGAGATCACTAATATTACTATGCTTTACCAGTATTAAGCAATATTCAGAGATATCATAGCTTATCATTGTTTGATCGGGGAATCAGAAGTGTTGAAGAGCCCAAAAGATGTAAACAAAGATTCGCCTATACTCAACAACTTCATCATCTTTATGGCTTTCTATTACTTCAGTGGGTTGGGTTCCGAGGATTCGCTCCAACAGGGGAGGAAACTTATCTTGACTTCTCTTCGAAGTTGCGTTGAAGTAAGTCCAACAGTGAGTTTTTCGTAGCGTTTTCATACACCACGAGTTTATTATTAGAGCGGAACAGAATTTGTTTTTTGAGGAACAGTTAGGAAATCTAATTATATAATTTAGTTGTTGAGACACAGCGAGAGAGTATGAAGGTCGGACTCTCTTGATCATGCACAGACGAAAGCCGGCTGTCTCCCGCTATTTGCAATCTTTTTAAGGGTAAATAGAGACAATATCATGACGCTGGCATCATCTAGTCATACAATCCCCTAGTGCCCCGGCTAACTATCTGGAAAAGCTGTCCTTTACAACTACTACCAGTATGTGCATTTCTTTTTTAACACTGATTTATTAAAAAAGTCTAATATTCCAATTCAGTTGTATTTATTTATTTTAAGCATTTTGACCAGGAAATTTTTTCCCTTTATTGACTGCTGTTTTTTAGAAATCAACAGTATTTTTGGATTTTTATTAAAAATTTGATACGCTATTGTAGGATAGAAGGCGTCACCGTATACAACGTACATATTTAGTCAAAAAGTAGAGGTGGTTTCAGCTCTTTGCAAGCAACATCTAACGAAATAGCAGCCGTCAAAAACTACGAAGGTTGTTGGGTGACAAAACTCGTTAATGTGTCATATACCGGTACATTCTTTGTAAAACTTCGAGCAGATTCATATTTTCTGGGATTACTAACATTGCTACGCTATTATAATAGCTTGTTCAGAGAATGTTAAGCTTACCGTAGCCTGGGAGTAGGCTGGTCCCAGGCTAAGCCTACCGATATGTTACGTCGTCGGACGAACAAAATCTTCATGGAGAACGTTAACACGACACGACCATGTGTTTTTTTTCTGACCTTGGATGTCGTCCTTACGATTAAAACTCCAGAAAAGTTGCCTACATCACAGGAGGATCTGCTCTCTCATCTTAAAGTAAAATTAATGGACAAGGGTAACTTTTCTTAGTTGATGCGTGGAGCGTGTTTTCGTTGGCGGCGGTCATTTGGACTTTTGCACTCAGCAGGTGCGCTGAACCTAAAGGATCCTAAAAAATCTTCGGAGCTACTCGAAGCTTAGCCTGCGAAAACAACCTGTTTCTCCTCGCTCCTAGCCGCCGGAGACGTTTCGCGAAGAGTACGTATTCGAAGCTCTTGGGGACCGAACATTAGATGTAACTGAAAGGGCTTGAAAACTGATTGCTGAAACTTTTGTCAAACTTGTCTAAAAAAGGTCGTGGGAGTGGCGGTACCTGAAAAGATTCACGTGCAGATGACGTGACATGAGTGCACAGCTACGCTAAATTGATCAATTACAGGAAATGTACAAACTGGGAAAAAAGGAACCTCGTCATTTTTCATGTCAGTCGCGTATTTGGTTTGTTTACGCCGGCGTAAACACCTACGCGACTGACAAGCCACGCGAATGACTTGTAAATGTTAAAAGCCATGCCATAAAGAAACCTCTGTTCGCACATAGTTACTAACTATGGCTCGCAGGACAAAATTAGGCATGTAATTTTATCAAATGTGGCAAAACTTAATGTAAGCAGTCGTACAGCTATTTCTAGAAAGGTTGTCGGAAAAGCTGTACAAGCGACAATCCCGAAAGGTAATATGGGATATGATCAATGACTTGTTCCTGACACTGTAGCTGTTGAACCTTCTTTTATTGCTTTCCTTTAGCACTCGCAAACATATGTCCATGGCCTCTCGTGCCATTCTTTGAAAATTCGTTGAAAAACAGTGAACTAAAAACCACCCACAATACCTTTCGGGATTGTCGCGTGCACTTTTTCCGACAAACTTTCTCGAAATAGCAGTAAGTTCTTAACTACACTGTCAACTAGCTATGATATTGCTTTTCTTACTTTTATTTCATACTGGGATGTTAATTATATTTACAGTAGTACCACTAACTATAAAAAATATTAACAGTTAATTCAGAAAGGGAACGGTTTGTTCAAAAGGTTATGTACACTATTGTCAAGCAATGACATTATTAATGCAAAAAATATACCTTGAAAATTTTCAACAAGCAGTTCAAAAAATAGGAGAAAAAGAGAAGACTTTGGTACTATTAAGGACATGCTTAGTAACGCTGCCGAATATAAATCGGGTAATTGATCTACGGCTCTTGCCTGAACTTAAAATGAAATGTCATCTTTTGATCATGCCATTTGTCCAACTAAAGAAAGTTTTATGAAATGGTGTCATATCGCAAAACTATTTATTGTTGCTTTAGTCTGTTCTGTCTGTTGGTGACGAGGTTTGCTCACGTTGAGTATCTTTTCAGGGGGACATCGTTTATTTTATCAGTAAACATATTCAATGCCCATTTCCTTGGCAGGCACTGTGCAGAACTTTGAAAGAACCGTTTCAATATTTCTCTATATTTCTGTTAGTTATCGAGTATATCCAGAAGTCTTGTGAACTATTCCTTTTGTGATTAGAATTTAACCATATCCATCAGTCGAATTTTACTCTCAATGATGTCCTTTAACCACTTCTCTCGGAATCTGGTCTTTCCTGGTCTAAAAAGTAAAGGAGAACTGAATCAGTATAGGTCTCCGCTATTCCCTACGAATTAAAGTAACAACAGAAACCACAAGTCCGTCATCCTTATATTTGTAGGAGAACTGGCACCTTTACTGGGTTATCATAGGCCATAGAACGAAGCAGTCCATGCCTGCCCAAATATAGGCTTTTTTTTCCTTTTTTCAAGCATTTTAGGGAGGAAAAAGTATTAAGCATTATTTGATCATCTCATAATTAGTGGCATTTTCCAGGAAAAGTACTATTTTTTCTGAGATAAACTAAAATTCAAGTATTTTAAAGAGAAAATGATGACTTAAACTGGAAATTCCGAAAAAGTATATATGCAAATGTTTACCTTTAATAAATTCATGTTGAGGATCTTTTTCTTAGTGCTGTATTAAAAACTCCTACCTTGTATACATTGTTGTCACACTAGTTATTCATAAACCTTCTCATGTCCATTAGTCCATTAGAATAATGGTAAAGAGCCATTATATCATGAGCATTATCCCAGTAAACTTTCGCTCATAATTTGATGGTGTTCTTGGAATTAAGCCCATGGTACTGGTGATACATGTCACTCTATATTCCCTTTCCATTTTGCCTCGTATATGGTTGTGAATCAAATAGAGAATTTTGTGTTTTATACATCAGAGTTAATTATTATAATAATAATATTAACGTATGATCTATTTCCATGTACTCTTCATTACCATATTAATAATCAATGTACATGTGCCATGGAGACACATGTTAGTTGGCTTTTGACGTTCAGAGTTAATCTTTTTTTTTAAGCAGAAGGAAACATAGAAGAGAAGTTGTTACGTCATGTTGCCATAGTAGCAAAATGTCTGGATGACAACAAACCGAAAAAAATATCACTTAAACCGTTTGAAACTTAAAATGTTGGCAAAATTTTCTGTGTTTGAATTCAAAAGGACCATATCTAAGTTTAGAATAAGAAAAAGGAAATTTTTTTGTTGTGTTCACCTACTCCCTAGAGCGGGTGTGCGAAATGAGGAAGTTTCATGTCACAGCAGTCGTGCAATAACGGTTAAGAAATTTTAAAAAAAGGCTGCTTTTTGTTTGATTGTCATTTTGCTAATATAAACATTTTGCTTCTTTGCCGTTCTTGTTGTCATTGCCATCGTTATTGCTTAAGCTTGCAATTGTTGTGATGCAGCAATTTTGGTAACAAGACGTCAAGTTTCTTCTCTCTATTCCCTTGCCCTTAATATATATTAATTAATATATACATTAATATTAATATAATTAGTATAATTAATTAATATAATTATAATTCATCAACTGGGGGTGATGCACGGGCAACTTTGGACAATCTCCCAGCATGAGTCTTGCCATCAGATACTTGACTCTTATACCAACCAGTCTTAAAAGCAATTTTGTCCCAGATACTACTCAACGCACAAGCAAAAAAAGAAAGAAATGAAAACAGACATAGAAAAGGCAACATACCTGTGAACCAAACGATGTGTCTCAAAAATATAGTACACTTCAACAGGAAAAGTCTAAAATCAAACAGATTCAAACTTGATCAAAATAATAAAAGTAGCTGGTTTCTTACATTTGATAGTCAGGAGAAGGAAACAGAGATGTTGCAAGCCCGCTGGCAGCTTAGCGGCCCAGTCCAGTCAAAAACAAAAACATAAATGCATGCAGGGTGGTCACTCAGATTTCAAGTTGCTGGGTATGTGATTAGTAAGTCGGGAATTAAACAGCTAGGAAGTTCTTTAGGTTCTATTATCCCATTTGCTTCCTGAGAAAGTAGCCAGCAGGCTTTATGCTCTTAGTAGATGTAGTTGGGTAATAATTTGAGTGCTTCAAGATGGATTAAATACATTTGTATAATTAATGTTTGTGATTTAAAAAAGTTTCCATTACAGTTTCCATCATGAGTGTTGTGAGAGCCACATACAGGAAAGGTTTTCAGTGAAAGGAAGTATGTTAGAGCGGTTTTCACTTGACTGTCATAAAACCAAAACCAAAGTAAATACACTAGCCAACCAAAAGTAAAACCAAAACCAAACTAATTCCTCAATTACTTTCGACAGTCAAGTGAAAACCGCTCTAAGAAGTATTGTTAATTCAAAATAAGTTGTATTTTTCTGTTTCCGAATGGTTCCAACCCCCCATCTAATTCCTCATAACCAACTGATGCTTCCCAAATTTGGTTGATGCAAGCAGTATTAATATAATTTATACCATCAATTCAATGGTATATTTGTTTAGAAAACAAGGTTGATTGATGGTATATTTAATTGGAAATGAGGCTGCATGGGCAAAAGTGAACTAAAAAAATAGCACTCATGGCTATCTGAGGACAAAATAACTGAATTTTTTACTAAAACCAAATGGAAGAAATGCAAGAATGTACAAAATTTGTACATGTTGCTCAGTGGATGTTAACTACTTTTAGAGGAGTATCTGCTAGAAAAAACATCTGGTTATTCTCTTTATATCCTGAAACCGTGCCAAGAAACAGGCCAAACTTTTGAAGAAAGTTGATCTACAAGGAGGTAAGCTTGTTAAGAACTTAGAAATAATTTTGAATGAATAACTATTAAAACAATTACTGAATTTGGCTTCGTATGATGTGCTGTTATCATTATAACCATGGAGGCTAACAACATAAATTTACTCCTCAATCTGCAAAATTCTTCACATCAAACTCAACCTCATTCGATAATTGTTAGGTATATCACCTCTGCTTCTCAGCAAATTATGCCACATTCACTCCACTAATGTATCATATGACTCATATGGCCCTGTGTGCAATTTCATTGGAAAACCATATGAATAAAGTCCGGTGTGAGGACCATATGTATCAAGCGATAAGGCCTGATGGATGCAGGTTCACTCCATCAAAAAAATTCTAGCCTGCGTAGTAAACGTTTCCATGCGGTTTAGGAGCAAAGAACGAGGGACGAGAGTCAAAGACCGCGCGAAAAATGGCGTAAGTAAAAGAGCGGGGAGGGGGTGGGGAGGAAAGGAAGGAAACGCTTGCAGACAATTTTGAAAACCGCCCACTTGGCCTGTCATGCCTGAGTTCGCGCACCGACATTTAATGCTGTCATCAGCTGTCATAATTGACCAATAAAATGTTTGGCTTTCAGTGGAGCGAAAATGAACTTCAGAAGACACGTATATGAACCCAAAATATATTTTTTGTATTTTGTAACACGTGGACCGCGTTTATGTTGAAATATCATTGAATCTGAACAATCAATACAGGCTTGGACATTTGTATTTTTAATCCGTCTGACAGTCCGTAAATCACCATCTGAGAGAATTTAACATCCCTCAAAAAAACACTAACGAGCTGGGCCCCGCATGACACATTGCAGGAAACCATTGCATTTGCAAACAAAAGAAAATTATTATTCAGATCCAGGCGGCACTTTGGAGAATAAATTAAACGACCTGAAACCCTTATTTAGTCGCAAGAAGAGCCTAATGTTTCAAAAGAGGACAAAGAAAATGTCCTTGCATTGCAGGGCAAATCTTGCCGACCAGAATAAACAACAACCACTGAAAATAAAACATACGTGTCACGTACCTTACCGTCCTCTCAGTATGAAACAAACCTTTGATCGACACATGTCAATATTGTTCGACTAGCCGAACCAATCAGGCGCTGCGTTTGCTGGCGAACGCAGGTTTTCAAAATCGAGGGGTTTGTCTGTAAGCATTTCCTTCCTTCCCCTCCCCCCACTTTCATTTTTTGGCTTTTGTTTCATTTCTTGCGTGGCCAAAACCGAGAATCCCATTCCTCAGTCTTTCTTTACTCCGAAACCAAACGGAAACGCTTGATAGGTAGGCTAAAAAATTCAAAAAGCACAACGGTCATATGATAAAATGCTTATTGACTGTGCGAGGTCCATGCGTCCTGGCCACAAGCCAAATATATTCTCATCCAGCCCTCCCATTCAGTTAATAAGTACATAGTATTTACCATACCTTTGGCTTAAATTTGCTAACTTCAATGGTAATGTACACTGAAGCAGTTGCTCTTGGGATTGGCTTTCTTCTGGTTGGTATACTCCACTTAACAGCATAGCGGTATCGCCAACTGTAGGGATGTTCTTCCTCCCTTAAAAAGTCAATACAGTAAAGCCAGCTGCCGTCACGCTCCCATGTCTGCAAGATATTGGTCACTGCTAATGTTAATATCATGTTGAATCATTGTCAGTATTTATTGCCAAGCAAACAGCACATTGACAAACTGAGGATCTCTAGGACCACATTCAAGCCTTTCCTTTATCAACAGTAATGTATTGTGCAATGTAGTAATGAAGCTCTGTAGCTAGCCTGCGTGCAGACGATAGACGGAGTTAACCAGAGTTTAATCTCGTCTGCGCGCAGGCTACTCTGTAGCCTGCATTTCTATTTTTTTTACTAACAGTTTCTTTGGAGAACAGCAATGGAAACTTCATTGGGGGCGAAACCCATCCCACCAGAGAAATGGGAAGAAGATAAGGAAAAACCAGCTTCCTGCTTTAGTAGCTAGCGCTAACTAACTACCTGTATAAAACAGCTGAGCTTTATAAGCTTACTTACCTCAATAAATTCTTCAATCTTTTCTAAACCCCCTGCAACGGTAAAGCTATCCGCAGTCATCCATTTAATATTCGGTATCTCGTATCCTGTTTCAGGGTCTATTGTTGGTTCATCATCTTTTCCTTCAGGAGCTTCTCCGTCTAAAGAGCCACCAGCATAAACTGAAAAGCGCCGACGAGCATTTTCTATGGCTTCGTCGACAATTTCACGAGCTTCTTCCTCGTAAATTTCTTCAAGCGTTCGATTTCCTGGCACAACCGTGCGAATGATTCGCTCTGGCTTCTTTGTTGTTGTTGCAGACATTTCCAACGAAAGAAAAGAACAAAATTTTGATAGCTTGTCAAGGTCACAGGAGTTTGTCCACCATGTCCACCATTTTGACCACGTCCAGTTTCCATGGTAACGATAGTCACGTTACGCATCCTCTTCTTTGGAGAAGCTGCTGACAAAGGGATCGCTATCAAGAACTCGAATGCCCTGGGTACAAGTGTGTTCTCAAAAAAATAAAATAGAAAAAATATGTATTCTTTTCTTTTTTTTTACCTTGTTCATATTTTTGCTTATGAAAACAGAAAATAAAGGAAAAGAATTCTATGTTTCATTATAAACTGTCTATATATGTTTTAGTTTTTTAGAATTAAAGTTATTTGTTTTTTACTGTTTTTTTTGGCTTAACCTCGTTTCTATGTTGACTGTATCATATGTCATTTCTTTGATCCGATGAGCTTTGAGAACTATTCAGCGCAGAAGTTAGTACCGATATTTGCGACACCGGAAATTCGTGTTCAAAGTATGACTTCCCTTATAAATGAATGGAACAGTAGCAAAAATGTCTACTTCGGCTAGCGATTGTACGTGGTATCATGGACGAATCACACGTGAGCAGGCCATAGAAATTTTACTGCAAAACGGTCGACAAGAGGGACTTTTCCTCGTCAGAAACAAAGCTGGCCGAGACGACAACTTTGCCTTGTCGTTATGGCATGGAAATCAAGCGCTTCATTTCCAAATCCAGTGTCGAGGTGGGATTTATTATTCCATAGACGATGGGCCGACTTTCGAAGGTTTAGATTCTCTGATTGAATATTATATGGAACAAGCCGATGGTCTGCCTACCCGACTAACACAATTCTGCGAGGGCAATCCGCCCCCTGCTTCATGTAGAAAACACGGAGTAACAACACCACTGCATCTTGCCTGCGCTGAAGGAAATTACAGTTTAGTTTCTGGGCTGCTTAGTGGTGGAAATCAATCTGATATCAACACACGAAATGAGCAAGGGTCTTCGCCATTGCACGAGGCTGCTTTGCTTGGCTTCGAAGACATCGTTTCTCTTTTGCTCAAACACGGTGCAGACACGAAAAGCAAGGATGATGAAGGGAACACGCCGTTACAGGTAAAAACATCAAGGTCTTCGTTTTCAGAAATTTATGTTCTTCATTATTTGTTCTTTATCGGTTATAAATAAATTGAATGCACTTCCTTGTAGTAACCTGAAACCTCATTTGTAATAGATTGTATCCATGTTTATATTACCACTTCATTTCTCCGTGTCTACGGATAACACCAGTTTTCGGATCTTTTCCAAGTTTCTTCAAAATTACTTTTTTTAGTATCTTCTGTGATGTATAAAAATGTATGAACAAACAGGGAATTCATTGAACCATGAAATTTCCTTGTAGCTTAGTAGCAAATTGATTCAGTGGTTGTGGTTCTCTATGGTAAAACGAATGTAAACAAACTGTAGTGTGCTGAAATGTTTCAGGACAGAAATATTATATACCTGCCGACTCACACGCATCATGTGTTTGTCACACACCTGCAGATCAAAGATGTCAATCATGCATACAGGAAAATTCCACTTACTTTTAAGAATAAAATCATAATTCTGGACTGCACTGCTCGTTCAGTGTCTTGCTTGTTCTGTCATTAATTCAGGCGAATTGAGCCATGACGAAAAATTTTTTTGTTTTTAACGTGATGGCTCTGAAAATTTGTAAAGAGCATCAGATATCATTCAGCAATAATATGAAATATTCTGATTTCTTTGCTGGTAACTATTACAGGCAAAATTAGCACTCAAAATGACCCTGCTGTCCAAAGTAAATTGATCCCATCTAGTAAAAAATTTTGCTGATATTTTTAACTGAAGTTTCCGGTATCCCCTTTTTTCAGAGAAAGTCTGTAACTATAAGTCGTTCAAAATTCAGCTTTAAAATTGTTTTGGAATTTAAAAAATAAATTGCTCTGACGCAGAACCAGTTACTAGTTAGAATATTAAATCTTTTGGGACAAGTAACTCTAGTGATGGCTTTAATATATTTCTTAAAACAAAAGCCGGTTGCCAATTGGGCTATTCTTTAAAAGGAATGTTTTAGTTTTGGGTGCACTATAAATTGCTCCAAACTTGGCTCTAAAGTCGGTATTGGTTTTGTAAGCTTCCTTATATCACACCGCTTGTACTCATTTCTTAGTCATAAACTAAGGTGCTCTTCAGTTCTATCTGATCTTTGATATAAGGAAGCTTACAAAACCAATACCGTTTTTTGAATTAGAAGCAATGCATAGTAGTAAACACCATTGAAGATGCATTGCAATACATCAAAATGTATGTAGCAGGAGTTTCAACCAAAACTGCTAAGAGATATTTCAAAAATGTTGAGGAACAAGTCATTTGACTTCAGAGCAAAGTTTGGAGCAATAATATTTATAGTGCTTCTAAAACTAAAGAGTACCTTTTAAAGAATAGCACAATTGGCAATTGCCTTTTGTTTTTAGAAAAAGCAAACACTGGAATTACTTGTCCCGAAAATTTGAAGTGGTACCTCGTTCCACCTCAGAGCAATTTGTTTTTTGAAATTCTTATTAGAGTGAGGGGGCTTATTTGAGAGGGAGTGGGGGGGGGGACTTAATAGAGAATTTCCCGTAGCTTACTTGTTTCTGTGATATTTTAAATTCTCCACAGTCTGCCTGTATTGGAGGACATCCCTCAGTGTGTGCTCTGCTCGTAAGGAAAGGAAAAGCTGATCTGCAGGACCGCTCCCCCCTGAGTGGATTGGTGGCAATGCATATAGCAGCATTAAAAGGTAACACTTGTTACTGTTAGCAGTGGCGGATCCAGGGGAGGGGCCCGGGAGGCCCACCTCCCCCCCTTATTTTTAGATCAAAAAAAATTTTTAGGAGACTCCCCCCCCCCCCCCCCCCCCACTTATCTCAGGGTCTTGATCCAGGACTGGTTAGTTGCATCTAGGCATGGACACCAGACAAAAAACTCGTTCTAATAAGGTGCCAAGATATTGATATGATGTGTTTCACTACCAAGCATTTCAAGTTTGAAAGCTGTTGAAGCAAACTGTTGTGGTAAAGGTAACAGTTGTTGTGTTTTTTTTATCAGCGTGTTCCGCCCATGTTTAAAGCCTTTCATTTATCCAGACTGTAAATGTAAATGTCGGGATTGAGAGGACAAACATACATGTCCTCTTTACATAGCTTTCTGCAGTGGGCTCGGACATCAGCATACTAAGGGCGCCGATGGCAGCCGCTATCAGTCCATTTATGAGCCCACTGAACCCTCCCAACCCATGATGAGTGATGATGTAAGTGATGAAGATAGACCACAACACCGGGAACTACGTCCCCTACTCTTTTCGAATAGTGTGTGGGTTCTTTAACGTCCCACAGAGTTATGTGTGAACAAGGTTTGTGAGACGGGACTTCCGGTTTATCGTCCTTATCCAAGAAGACTTGAAAGTCTAATCATTTGCAGATGTCATTACAAAGACAGCACTTTCTCCTCAGTTATTTTTAAGACCCTGAGTGTTGGTCCGGCCAGGATTCGAACTCGCGACCTCCCGCTCAGCAGACCAGCGCTCTCCCAACTGAGCTAACAGGGCGAATGAACTTTTCTAACAGTAATACAAAACTGTTAAAGACTTTTGGCCTTATCCGGGATTTCATTAAGCATTGGAGATTGGAGAATTCTCCGTCTACTTCGCGTAATTCTCTGGCTAAATTTCGAAGAAGTATGGCTATTTTTTAGTCAGACAATTCAGATGTGGATACGTTATGTAAATAGAAATTGTTCCCTGTAATGCATAATTTTAGCGCTTAGCCACTTGCTTGACATTCCTAATAACAAACACATAAAAGACCTTATTTAAATGCTAGCAGTTTTGAGCCCAACAAAACTAACAGGGGACGTGTAAAATATTAGACGGTTTGCTGAAATGAGCATGGAGAGTTGTCTGTATGCTCGACGCTTTTTTATTTGCATGTGAAAAAAAATTAAATGAGTAAATACTAATGAAACAAAATGTGAAACAAATAAAGTACATGATGAACAAAGTTATGACAAGAAAAGTTTAAGCGATGAGAATCAACTACTATTATGAATAAAAAGAACGATTTCTTTGTGAACTGCTATGGAAATAAATTTGGCGATGTTTACTGTGTATAAATGACAGAGTATCAAATTACTATGAAACAAATTATGCAAATTTTGAGATTTTTTTATTTTAATGATGATTTCTAAAACGTGTGTTGGTATGCAGTGTTTTTTGTTCGGCAGCTATGAGAAATAAAATTTTCTATCACACTCAGCAGGGTTTAAAACGCAAAATTTCCAGGCTTGTTTTCAAGCTGTTTCCGAGAAAGTTCTTCGCTCTTTCAAAATATTCTGCTGTTACTTTACACTATTCTCCTGCTCCTGCAATTCTTAATGAAACTGCTGCCATACCTGTTTGTGCCAATATGCAAGATATTTTTCTCCAAGCTTTCAGGAATATTTTCTCCCTCAGACAGCAAACTAGCTTGTGTGAGTTATTCTTTGGAGCTTTACAACTACAGAAATTCTTCTAAATGTCTGAAAATTCTTGCCATTATTATATTTTGTTGAGCAAAAAAATAAAAATTCAGATGCTTAAAGCTGACAAAGAGCTGCCTACAATACTATGCACATGCGATTTATCTACTGCTCCCCAAAATGGTGGCTTAAACCATGTCATTGCACCTAATTCGAACATGTTTTTTCATCCCATGCTTAGGTGCAACTGACAGTAATCTATCTAGATCAATCTTATCTCATACATTGAACTATCTACATTGTATGGGTTATGGGTTATTTCACATAGCTTATTACATTAATTTATAGCCCTCAAAAAGTGTAATAAAGAATGTAATATGCTTGAAATTATTCTGGTACAAGGTTTTTGTCCACTGAAAATAAAAGTTACTCAATCGTGTAATGGATTCCATCTTCTTCCTTTCGATAATATTTGTTTATTTATACACAAAGTTACAGTGACAATAGTTTAACGAAAAGAAAGGTACAAGTATCTCAACTGGAGTAAAATACATCAACATCGGCCACATACAAATTCTCCAGGCTCATCTCTATTCATACATTAGTTCTGATAATTTGTTAGTGATTGTTTTATTCATTCTCTTTCATACTTTTCAACTTGATGTTGTTCTGTAGAAAATTGATGTTGCAGGCGACTCCTGGGACTCAAAGAGTCCTTAAAATATTTAAAAACAATAGCTCCCAAACTGTGAAATGCAGCAAGCCACATCAAAATTCAATTTGAAGTAACAAGTGAGTTTCATGACAGGTAACTCTGAATGTGTAAGGGTTCTTTTGGAACTTGGGGCTCCTCTTCACCCACGTTCAACGGAAGGAGACACACCCAGGGACCTCGCTCTTCATTATGGACATGAGCACATAGCAGATATAATTGATAACTACCCGGTGCAACCTCCAAAGACCTCACCAAGGTTGTGGCTTCACGAAAATTTAGGAAGAAAGGTTTGTACATTTATGTCCTTACTTTTCTCACTCCTTTTTCACACAGCCTTCACCTCAGACATAATCTAACCCCAATTAAGGTGGCTGAACACAGTTTTGCGGGCGGTTAGCGGTAACTGGCATGACGGCACATGTTTTAAATTAGACAAACAAACTTGGCGGCGAAAAAAGCAATGGTACAGCTAGAGAACACCATCTCTCAAAATCTACTCATTAAAATTTTGTGATATTGGGCAGAATATTTATACTTTTATCGTATTTTAAATTATGAGAACTTTAAAAAATGGAAGTTGAACAGATGAATTTTGTGACACAATAATTACAGTACAATTATATTATTGATTATCTAAAAACCTGTCTGTTAAAATTAAATTGGTCAAGTAAGTTTCAAATGGTAATGATTAAGTCCACTTCATTTTGTTCAATTTTGCCAATTATTCACCCTCGATCACTATGGAACTGAAGGTAAGCAAAGAAATTACATGTAAATGACAAAATCAGAGATTCGAGACAAACAAATACTTCTCCTGAGCATTATTTTTGAAGTTGCAAACAGCAGATATAAACTTTGAAAAACTGTTAGGCTGAACAGTTTTCAAAAACCCTAATTTCAATCTGTTTCAGTCTTCTTCAGTTTTGCCCATCCATGGCATCTTTCGTATCTGTTGTGTTATTTTAACCTTCCTTTAATGTTTTACGCGGTTATTTCTATGTTTCTTTTAATTTCACAGGTATTTTGCAATAACCTGATTTGGCTGAATTTCGTGACACATGTTATTGTGCATTAGTTAAGAGAATTTGGTTATATCTATATGGCATCCTTCCGCTGATAAATTTGCCACTTCTTGTCACCTATCTGTTGGACAATGTATTGGATATAATAAGGAGAAGTTACATGCCAATCACTTGTACTCACAGTTGTTGTCTGGCTTGTTGTTTGTCCTCAGGAAGCCATTGTACTCTTTCAGAAATGGGGACTAGTGGATGGTTTGTTCCTGGTTCGACTGAGCACGAGAGACCATGGATATTATGTATTATCTGTGGTTGTTAATGCACAGATTTATCATTATCAAATTAGGAGCAGGGTAATAATAAACACTTAATGACTGGTCCTGAGGGAAACAGTAAATTTTGTTTCCTGAGAATCTCAATGTTTCCCCAGGCCATTGAGATTCGAGTGAAACAAAATTATTATTGTTTCCTGGGGGACCAGTCTTTTAGTGGTTTGTTATACAGCTGGAAATTCATTAAACCTCGCTGTAACGGCATTCGTTGGTCAACATTCGCAGGTAACAGTGCACTGTTACCTGCTGACATCATAGATTTTGCAATGTTGCCTGCTCAAAAATTTTGGCGGGAAACTGTTTCACTGTTAGGTGTCATGTGACCTTGAAGTAACCAATGGGAGCGTGTCTTGTTGGGAAAAAATTTCCAGCTTTGTAACAATAAGATTTATCTAACAACACATTACACAAAGTAATTTTCATTGACAAAATATCTTGTTCTTTCTGGGATCAGAAGAATTTTATCGAGAGTATAATTTATATAACTTTCCTGTTGGTGTAATGGTGTCAAGTGATAAAATTGTTTTCCATGGGTACGGGTTACTGAAATTGCTTTACGCATTGGCTTTTAAACTGTATGGCTGTGGATTAAATTTGCCCTAAAGTAAGGTTTTAAAAGGTTAGTAATCCCTAATATAAACAAATATTTCTCAGTTTCATCCTCTTTTTCATGTAATTGTTTTGGTTCAAAGTTAATCTTTGGTTTGAATTTTTCAGCCCAGTTTAAAGTTTTCAAACTGGTTTGAAATTTTTAAACTGGTTACAAAATTTTTAAACGCACAACTCGTTCTCATCAAAGTGTCACATTTTAGCAAGCGTTGACATTTTAGCGATTAGGGTTTAGCATTTATTTCAAATGGTTAGCATTGCTTAGTACACAGTTTGACATTTTATTGTGGAAATCATGCATTGTGCTTGCAAGCTACAGATAAGTCACTAATCTTCTAGTCGATAAGTTACTAATCTTTAGTTTTTGCTGATTTCCAAAATTAATCTTAAGCTCTTAGCGAATGAGAAGACGGACAATGAGTACAGTGTAGACGTATAATAAATAGAGGATATTACATGGCCGCGTGGAGATACAAAATTTCTCTTCGAGTTTTGAAAAATATTTCATGAGTGAGTGCAGCGAATGGGTGAAATATTTTTTCAACAAGAGAAGAGAAATTTGGTATCTCAAAGTGACCATGTAATGTTCTATTCATTACATAAACACCAATGAAATGCCAAACCATTTTACTTAAACAGTTTTTTGGTCTGAACGGTGCGGTTTATTATGGAGCCATAGCAATGGTAATATTTTCACATGTGAAGATAACGTGTTATTTTCACATGTGAAGATATCAAGTTTTCGCGCGAAAGCTCACTTGGTATTTCATTGGTGTTTATATAGTAATATCTGATTTTTGCTCTTTGACAGTCTGACAGATGGTTTTATATTGACGATGGTCCACTATTTGAAACTCTTCCACATGTCATTGACCACTACAGCAGATGTGCAGATGGTTTACCAGTTCTCCTTAAGACGCCCGTTCCACCCGATAGTAGCCCACCAAGAACTACTCAGAGTATTGCACCTCCTTCCATGAGAAAGCCACCAGGAATGCGACCACCCACCCTTCCCTTATCATCCGCTGTTAGTACCCCTGTGCTTAGCATGTCCCCTGGAAAAAACCAAGGTGCAACAAGAATTCCTCTGCAAAGGGCAGAATCGGCTGTAAGTGTTCTGTGTTTCAATACTTCTTCTTTTATGCCAAAGGTCTCCCTGGATCCGTAGATGCACTCTTTCAGTACCAAGTTTTCATTTTGATAACAGAGTTCCAAGCCCCAACTTTTGGACACCAAGATGAGCAGAAAAACAATTTGATAGTGGGACTGGGTGGTAACCAGTTCAGTCCATAATCATAACAAAATCAGACAGCCGCGTAGTTGGAGTCTGGTTTGTTTAACCCATATATTTGCTCTCAGTAATTGTGCTGAAAGATGCATTTGGAAGGGATTACACTACACTGCCTTCTGCTTCAAATGCTAAATATCAGCTTCTGAAGCTTGGGTGTACGAAGAAGGCAAAATTTTTAAGTAGTTTTAGGGCTTGAAAGTGACATTACCTCTTCAAATTTTACCTTTCGCACTCCCTCCTCCCTTCTTTGTTCACTTTTCTTGCCCCCCTCCCCCTCCCCTCTAATCCTTATTTTCTTTTGCTGAGAATTTATTAGGCTTCCTTATGGTGGGAAAAGTTTTTGAAAAAACGTTTAGGATTGTAGGATTAAATGGAAGAAAATGTAGCTGGGAAGTGGAACCAAATTTTTTGTTCAACTCCCTTGAATACACAGAGATGTATGTACACTCAGTATATTACGTACATGTTACTCGTTGATTCAAATCAGGACGTCAAAATAATTCTTTGGGGTCTTCACAACCTTGTTATCTCATAAACTATATTGAAACTGATTTGTTTTACCTTTATTAGGACTTCATTAACGGTGATTCTACAAGGCAACCCCCCATGTCATTCAACAGGTCTATTAGTGAACATGGCTCTGATATGCCGAACAGCCAAGATGGAGAAAAGTTTAGTAAACTGGATGAAAGGCATCCTCTACCTCCGCCACCCATAAATCCACCACCTAGAGGACAACGACGACCACCACCGCCCCTTCCACCTCCTTCCCCTACGAAACCATCCCTCCCTGCTCGACCTCCTGCACCTGGTATGTGTCTTGATAAAACTGCTTACACCATGGAATTCAGTTTAAAATTGTACCTTATACCTATAAAACCTTAAATAGACTTGCTCATGCATATAATACAGGACTTTTAGAACTCAAAAGCTGTTTCTAGATACAACTAAGATCTTCTGACAAGACGCTGTTATGCGTCTGCCATGGCACCTAAACTATGGCACAGTGTGTAAGGACACTAATAGACTATAATGTTGTCGCTTTAGATAGCTCCTGAAAGCTCGTTTATTTGGGGTGGGGGATTTGGGGTGGGGAATATATCATTCTCAGATCAAGTATCTTATTTTCAATGTGTATAGTGAGACATGGCCAATTTTCCGTTTACTTTATGTTTACTATATTATTTTTATTCCTATATTGTAAGGTAAGCCTGTGTATTTTATTGTAATGTTTCTGCCATAATGTGCGTGTGAACAGCTTCAGGACAACACGTGGACTATAAGTCAATCAATTATTATTATCATCATTATTAGGAGGCCATCGCTAGGGTTTTATTTACACTGGTTAAAATGGTACTTGGGAAGAGTTGGATTTCCGATTTGACATGGAGTTGCTAACTCCATCAAAGTGGGTGGTTCTATAGCACACACATGTAATAGCCTGGGGATTCCAATGAGTGTTAAAGGGGCTGTGTCACGGCAGTCCAGTTCATTTTGTTTAATTTTTGCCAATTACTCGCCCTAAATCGCTATGGAACTTACAGGTAAATGACAAAATCAGAGATCCGAGACAAACAAATATGTCTCCTGAGCATTATTTTTTGAAGTTGCAAGCAGCAGGGATCAACTTTGAAAAACTGTTAGGCTGAACAGTTTTCAAAACCCCTTATTTCAATCCGTTTCAATCGTCTTCAGTTTTGCCCATCCGTGGCATCTGTTGTTTCTGTTAAGTTATTTAACCTTCCTTTAAAGTTTTGAGCGTTTATTGTTATGTTTCTCATAATTTAACGGGCATTTTGTTATTTCCTAATTTGGCTGAATTTCCTGACACAGCTCCTTTAACAATCGACATAACAGGAAAATTTCCAATCTCCTTTTTGTCAGATGACCAACTGTTACATGTATTTACAGATCAGGCCCCATGCCAGTTGTTCAAAAGGTTGATAATGCTATCCACTGGATAAATCACTATCCACTAGATAGCGCAATTGGTTTCCCTAACACTTATTCGTTGGGTATTGATTGAGGGGCAACCAACGTCAATTTTCTGAAAATATCTATTTGGAACACGATTTG
>OZ038000.1:7713303-7783303 GCA_964035705.1 Porites rus
CGAGCCACGCGAAGGTCTTGCCGTTGCAGGGCAAATGTAGTACCTTTACTTCTCAGTTATTTTAAGACCCTGAGTATTGGTTCGTCCCCGGGAATCCAACCCTGCGACCTTCCGCTCAGCAGTCAAGCGCTTTACCGACTGAGCTAATCCTGCCGTGGTTTATAAAGATGCCACTAACCCGCGATTCGGCGTCCTTCTTTCCTATTTCTTTGGTCGTCGCTCTTTACGCCTGCTTGCTCCAAGATTTCTGTCGTTGGCTTACCAAAGGATTTCTACTGTAAAAATGTGATGTCCCCAGATTCCCTGCCGAATATCAGCCGCTGTAGAAGAAGCTTGAAGAGTCTGGGTTCGTTTGTTTGCCTTTGTTTGTAATGTTTTGTTTTCCTGTTTGTATCCCTTAAGGTGGATTTCCACTGTCGCGTTATTTTTATACGTGCGTAAATATAATAGAAGAGGTGTATAAAGGTTCGCGCGTACTTGCTCAACTTTTATGTTCACGCGCCTCTATTTCATTTACGCACATAAATTTTAAGCGAGTACGCACCTAAAAATTACGCGATAGTGGAAATCCACAATACAGGTACAGCTTGTCTAAACCTTTTCAGAAAGCATGTATTTCTCGTGTCTCAATAGATGGGAATGCTCACAACATCAAAGTGTCGCTCTTGCTGAAGAAATTGTCTTTCAGCTTACTCACTTCAAACCCTGCATGAGGGCAAGGTTAGGTTACCACTAGCCTGCGAGCAAGCTTTCCGGGCGTACCCCAAAGCCACTAAGCAGTACTATTGCTGTTTATTAAGCTGCACAAGGTTGCCTTAACTTTTGATCGTGGTATGGGAACAATCCTAAGTTTGACAGTATAGAAATGAAAGTCACGTTATTATTTTATCGTAATGCTTAGGTAATACGTATGTTGGAAGAAGAAAACAAACGACTTGAAAGACCTGAAGCTTGTCCAGAACACACCTATTCACTCATGTTGCAGTGCTGGGATTTAAAACCAGAAAGAAGACCCACATTTGAAGCATTACACAACATTTTTAGTACGAATCCTTTTTATGCAGATGTTAAACTACCGATAAAAGATAGAGGTGCAAGCTAATCAAACTAAAACAGTAATCATTTGATTGCAAACAGCCCCTCTTTCTTATTGCCTGTTTGCACGGCGATTTTTGCTGCGAGTTTTCATGATATTTCGGAGGCATCTGTAAATTAAGGGCGACTTAATGGCAATTCGTGCACGCATAAACTTATTGCATCCAACCCTCATCGAATTTTGATTCAATTTTTTTTGGCGATGTTCATTCATGACTGTTGCATGAAGATAAGAAAATCACAATAAAATCGCCAAGAACGCGCTGTCAAGTCGCCGGGAAATTGCAGCAGAAATCGCCGGAAAATCTTCTGTGAAAACGGGCCTTTAGAGCAGTTTTCACTGGATTGTCAAAAAAATCTCTATTTCGCCCGACTTTTTCAACCAGTCAGAATCAAGGCCAAACCACTCGTGACTTTTACGCGCGCTTGACGCAGGTTGCCGGCTGCGTATATATTTGCTTCCAGCTCTCATTGGTTAAGGATTGTCAGCTCAGTTCTTGATTGGCTAGAGTAATGTGTTTCCTTGGATTAGCGACACCCCCGTGAAAATCGTTCTCAATAGTACGCGCACGTAAGTAGTCTGGCTGGCCGGGGGTGCGGCAGAGACAAAAGAGGGGGCTGTTTGCAGTCCTAGTAAAGAGACCCTTCTAATCCCGTGTTAGTCGAGTAGACGCTTTGTAAACGAGGAGGAAGGGTTAGACTGATACAAAAAGCTGCCCACCTACCCCTCCCTTAAGCCAACATTTTGCCCTAAGTGAGAAGTAAGTGTTAATGTTGGCTTAGGGGAGGGGTATGCGGGTAGTTTCCCAGAAACGTATAATGCCAAAAACGCATTCTCTCCTTTTCAAATGTGCAGTTGTTTTGACCGAGAGATAATGAGCTCATTCTCTCTTGTTTTGGCCTGGTGTCTTTTTAAGTGTATACAACTTTCGATAAGTTGCGATGTTTCTTTTTTTCGCGTAAGAACGTGTTCTAAAAGTGTCTAAAATGGCAAAAAGGTTTACGAAGTTTATTTTTGGTGTAATTTAGTGACTGTAAATATCGAATCGCGTGCAGTGCATGAAAACATCTGAAAGAAGTGCGACAAAAATCATTGTTGCATTAGTTGTTTGCGTTTTTATCTTTGTTTTTACACAAATCATAGATTTGTTATGGCCATCGCGAAAATATAGTAGTGTAAAAATAGAGACCTTGAGATTGTAAGATGAGGACGACTAGGAGAACGATATTTTTCAATACTAACTAATACACTTGTGTAAACCAGTGTCATGTCAAAATTGTCAGGAAAACGCGGTATAGCCACGCCCATTCTAGCTACTACTGGTTTTAACGAAAATGTCGTACTGGCGGAAACAGGTTTTCAAATGTTAGAAGTTTTATTATTTACAAACTAAGCAAAGTACTTTACGGCTAAGATGCCATTCTTTAAAGATAATACCAATACACTGTCAATCAGCGAGGCGTTTTGAAATTTTGCTAAAAAATAGTTCCAAGGGATAGGCTTGATGTACTTTATGATTTCTAGAAGGCGCTTGTGTAAAACAAGAAGTCTGGTATAATTCACTTCCGCACACGCTTACTATTTACACGACAATAGAATCCGGGTATAAGACTGTTGATAAAGCGGTCTTTTGTACTTTCTTATAGTTTACTTACAGTAGAAACTTTGCTTCACATTGCCTCTTCCAACAACTAAGAGATGCCTTCAGATTCTCGGACGAGGACGACCAGGAGAACGGTATTTTCTCAATAGGGAGCTTAAGCAACCACGTTTTTGAGCGACGCACGTCAACCGGAAGTTGCCCTTTTTCATTTTTGGGCGATAGTTTTGCCCAAATTTTCAGTCAAATCGTCTCTATAAGAGTAAAGAAACTAAGCAATACAAATTACATAGCGTCAAGGCATATTACAAGGGAAAAGTCGTCACTTCCGGTTGACGTCCGTTGCTCAAAAACGTCTTTGCTTAAGCTCCCTATTACTTAGTGGAGCACGCGTATGAACCAGCGTAATTTTTGCGGGCAAACGTTGTAGCCGTCGTAATTCTACTACGGGTTTTGGCGAGAATTTCGTAGTGGCGGAAACAAGTTTATATCGGGAGAGGTCTTAACTTCGTTTAATGAAAATAACCGTGTTAACATTTCAGGTGAAAAAAATACATAAATAAAGTGAAGCTTTCGGGGTTATTATTTATCTGCAAGGCAGGTTGTCCTCTTCCTCGATTCTAAAGGTCTCTATTGTGTACCTTATAGCAGTTTGGGGGTCCTGTGGCTTAAGCACAGGACACCATATTTCGGCGCAAATCGCGCCAGAGTGTACGAGCTTCGTAGCAGATTACGTTGATGGGTTTTGCTTTTGCTAGCGTACTTATATTTGGTTCACGTTTCTTAGCGTAAGATTAATAGCTTAGAAGAAGAAAAAATGTTGCAATTTGATAATGGCATTCTACAAAAACTTTTGTGATGCGTGGTCATCATCTATTTAGGTAGGGTATTAAAATATTGAAAATTCTTTATATTCCCTCAATGAAAATTAAAAATAGAGTTATTTGATAATTGAGTTTGAAAATGTGTTTAAAAATCTGGATTAAGTTTTTTTAAATAGAGCAGGTGAGCCCATGACTAGCAGGAACTCATAACCCGGACACAGCAACTTCCGTCTACTCTTGTCACTGTGTACTCACCGACCAGTTTATTTTTAGAGCGGTTCTGGCGTGAATTTAGGAAATCTTTTTAAGCCCAACAAACCAGTCAGCGAGACCTACAGGCGTAAAAATGATATTTTTTATTATTTTTTTAATGATGTCTAGTTTTCTTTGCGCTCATAGACAGAACGGAGCGTCCATTTGCGCAGGAAACTGTGCTCTATAATGTGCGTAAAAATAAGCAGTCATGGTCTCATGCTTACCCGCACTACGAGTAACTGATTCAACGCACTTATTATATCACTTGCACACTGCTTGGAAGCCTTGGGATGATTATATGACGTAAGGAGAATGCCTCTTTCCATTTGGATTCCTATTGAAAATGTTGAGGCTGCGTGTGAGACTCAATCTCGACCAAGAACTCTTCTGCGCATGTGGAGAAGAGAGATTATTCCGAAACCCGGAAGCACTGGGGTCGAGAATGCGTGAGACTGGGTTGATGTTGTTTCGAATTGCACTGTGGGTCGGTTTCTGTTTTGGACGACGAAGTTTGACCCAGTTTCCAGCGCAACCTCGTAAAAGCCAATAAAAAGAGCGACAGCGTCCCCAATATAGTCCCATAGTGCAGTTCGACTCAATACCGACCCAGTCCCACGCACAACTTCAAACTGACCAATAAGAGAGTCCAGCTTTTATCTACAATTGTCATTTGATTTAACCTGTTCTATTTCCAAATCTCTTCGTCCAATAGTCTGTCCCTTAAAAGAGAAGAAACAACATTTCCCAATTTATTGTTGGAACGATTCTGACCGCTAGAATTTCTTACTGATCGCAGTTCACACTGGACACTTCTGTAATCAAACAAAACAGCCTTATGTTTACTTAGTGCTGATGTATTTAGCGCCAAGTACTACGACCCCTCAGTGTCGTGTAGATGTCTCACAAAGTTAATTTTCACGTAGTACGATCAGCTTTGCAAAATTCAGTGTGTCTACTAAGGGTGTGTTCCTTTCGGTGAATCCAAAATCGGATTTTAGATCTAAGAACGGATTTCGCGTTCCTTTCGGCAAATCCAAATCCGGATTTTTGATCTGGTGAATCCTTTTTGAAAAAGGATTCATTGATGATTCAATCCGAAGAATCCAAATCCAGATTAACGGATTACTGATCTACGCTGTTCCATTCACAGTGGATCCGAAATTAGTCAGATGATCCAGCAGTATTTCCAGTTGAAGTATTCCCATAGAGGCCGTAGAGTTTCCTCGTTGCTGTCGTTTGCCGCAAAAGATCTAAAAACATTAGAAGATTGTTCCTGGTACATTAAAATATCCATATACTAACCATTTGTCTCTAAAGATTGCTTGAAATCAGAAATAAGTAAAAGAAACAAATGAACTGCTATCTAACTACAAACTCGCTTGTAGACGCGACAGGCACTCGATCGTGTTACATAAAAAAATCCGAGCTATGGAACTGGATCAAACTGGCCGATATTCTTTAGATAATTTTCAATTTTAATGCGCTTCTTTCTCTGACTGTTTTGTATGTTCCATCGTCGCTATTCGAACTGCCGACCACTAAATTCTGCACGGTATAATCGCATAATTTGTCAAACAGTAGAAAACATGTCATTTTTTGAGAGGCTGTCGTGCATATTGCACGCGTTGGCGAAAGGTTACCAAGGTTACAAATCCAATTTCGGATTTCACGTTCCTTTCGACCACGAAATCTGGCAAATCTAGGATCAAAACTCCGTTTTTGGATTCGCCGAAAGGAACACACCCTTAATTGGGGACATTTTTGACTATCCCTTCCTGAGGCGTAACCGCCTTCCTACATGGCCGGTCTATCGCGCTCCACGCCGGCCGTTGCTCACCTTTAAAAAAAAAGACCTGTTCAGTGACCTAATCCTATCCGAGCCAAGTTCTAAGCATTTGTAGGACAAGGCAGTTGTTCAGGTGGCACCATCATTTCAAGGAGTCACCCGCAGGAGATAAGAAAGGTTACATGTGCCCAGTATTGGGGCGAACACTTCAAAAGGCGCTGAAGAACGAATTGAATTTCCACAATAAAATCTGCCACTTGGCATAGAATATGAGGCGAAGCTTGGGCTGACAATGACCTCTGAGATTTGAGGGAAAGGTAGTTTGCACCCGTTCGTAACACAAAGAGATTGGCGTGACGGGATTGCGTGACTAGATGCTCTAACTTCACCCCTCCCCTGAAGTTTCTCTCATAGACTTGCGCAGTGCGTGGTAGGCTGGCAGAGCAGACATCCATGATGGCTTCTGTAAAGAAAAAGCAGGATGAAAAGAACTTAAAACTTCTCAGAGATCTCGCGGCCTTACCCCACAACAAAAAATGCTTCGACTGTGGGCAAAGGGGGCCAACATATGTGAATACCACAATAGGATCTTTTGTCTGTACCTCGTGCAGCGGCATTTTGTGAGTAGAGATGGCGTTAAGCTAGCAAGGTTTTTACGCCAATTTGACTCCAGCGCGCGATTAGTTTGCAGCTGTACGGTAAACACTCATTTCCTGTTCTTGCTTTTTCATTTTTTTACAGACGAGGATTAAACCCTCCACATCGAGTCAAATCAATTTCAATGACAAGCTTTACACCACAAGAAATAGAAAGTTTACAAGGCCAAGGAAATGAGGTACGCGCGGCTTTACGCTTACTGCCTTTTCTTTCATTGTACAAGTTTGACAAGTTTTATATGTCTGAGTTATCCTTGAATTTCTTTCCTAATGAGACATTGGATAAATTGACAACATTTGCGTTCCTTTCAACGCGTACAACTCAGCTTTAACATTATATTGATGCAAGTTCCGTTATGGGAGCATGCACGATTTAACACCCCCAGCGTATTTTTGGCTGCATTTTACGTTCAATTTGACCAATATTTGCAGGTCGATTTGCGGTAAAAATGTAAACTAACTAACTGGAGTCCTTATATTCCATAAGACAACTTAAACTCTAGAAATTAAAAACTGTTTGCCCACAAAAAATTAAAAATTTTATAATCGCTGCCTTATTTTAAAATCTACACTATCCGTGACTTAGCTCAATGTACTGTACTTGCTAAGTTCTTGAAATCTCTCGTTCGTGCCGGTCATTTATGCATTCTGCTGATTGTCAATTGTTCAGTGCAGTTACGTTGTCTTGATTGACTTCTTACAACAATCTTTACCTCGTTGCAACTTTTGAGGATGAAACGACGTAATGTTCATTCAAAATTTAAACAGGAAAATATCTTGGTGTTTGTGTATAAAATGGCGGGTCTCTAGCGACTGGTGGTTTATTGTTCATTGGAAATCGAAGACAATGTACATAGTTGCATATTGAACACATGTTTGGTTGTGACTTTGATAATTTTTGATTGATTCGTTTTGTTGATCATCCCTTTATCAGTTCCCCATTAATTTACTTTACGAAATCTTGAACCCTTGTCTGTTTCATTGAGCATGACCACACAAATTTATTAAATATTTTGGCCAAAAAAAAAAAAAACACAGCGCACGAAGGTGGATGCATTTGAGTCTGAACACTACAACATCATAAAAAAAATTGACCAAAGCTGTCCAAGAAAGAACTCACGTATTTCTTCTCACTAATTTTGAAAAATGATTCCTGTTATGTATGGACAAGCACAGAAAAATTCACCTGCAGTGCAGCCCACCAGACAGAGATAAGAAGCAAGTGAATATGTGAAATTGAAAGCCCCTTTTTGAAACCTTTACAAACGGAAATACAAAACAATTGACAAATTTTAAGCACAATATTGAAAACCACCTTCAAAAAATAGCTGAAACTACAAACTTAAAACATCAACACTCTTCACGTCCCTCTTTCTCCACCTCTGCTTATGTCAAAACCAGCATAACATTTATTTACATTTCATTTACATTTTATCTGAATTATGACAGAGTGTTATTTTGAATACTTATTTCATACTAACAATAAATATTATTATTTCGTTGGCTTACAAGACGATTCACTTAGTTGAAGTTGATTTAAGCAGAAGATTTGTGTAGTATTTAATGAAATTCGTAATCAACACAATGTTTTCCTGGCAGCTTTTCTGGTTTGTCTGAGTGGAGTTCTGACCTGACTGAAGTTCAGACTAATGTCCTTTCTAAAACAGAAATTTCAGCCCATCTTATTACTACAGTACAACCCGGATAACTTGAACTCCCCAATAACTCGAACTAAGTCCAATTTCCTTTGGATTTCACCCCACTTTTCAGTCATTTCTATGCAGACAACTCAAATTCCCACTAACTCTAACTAAATTTCATTTCCCCATGATCAAAAGTTCACTGGAATTTACCCCAATAACTCAAAATTCTGGTTCTTGTAACTCCACTTGGATGCCATCCCACTAGCTCTTCTTTTTGTATAATTGGTAAAACACTAAACCTAAAACAGGTCAATGCTGCATCTTAGATTTTTATTGGTATAACGAACAGATCACTTTTTATCATAAAAAATGTCTAATCATGTTAGCATTTCTGACGAATTAAGTTAAATTTGCACTGCACTATACACTGAAGAGCTCAAAAACCAGTAACTAGTTATCAATTTTACATATGGCAAATTGAATTTTGCAATCGACCTGTTAACTCGAACCCTCGCTTACTCAAACTGTTTTCGTTTCCCTTCAGAGTGTTTGTTTTTTTTTTAAATAACATTTATTTGGTTACAACACTTCTAATGACAATACTTACATTTACATGGAGGGAAAATAAAAACAACGTATAAGAGAGAAAGGAAAAATACAATGTTACAGCATTTACAACTAATTAAGCCTAAAAAAGTTTTACAAATTTGACTACCATTTGCAAAATTGCAAAATAAAACATGATACGACAAAAACAAAAGGAGTCTGCCCTACCAACTAAAAGGTGCTTTGCATTTGCATTTGTTTCGTCCCTTCAGAGTTTGAGTTACCCCAGTTCTACTGTATATATTTTTTTTTCCTTCAAAGCTTGGATTTGAGTATGTGCTATGATTGGCCTGTTAAAAATGCCATTGTCAATTTGCCAATCAAGGTGAAGGAAAATTTGAAATGTGTTTCCAGTAATTTGTTCAGTTCGTTGGGGAACCAGAACAAGGGTATTGGCACTGCTTTGCAGATGTTATTAACTGGTATTAGATTACCTCTGTTACACAGGCTTGGTTCCATACCAATTAAACTTGTTCTCTCACCAAACCTTCTGTAACTAGCAACTGCTGCCTTTAACCCTTTGAAGCCAGCAGTTATGAGTGGCTTAAAGCTTCAGGTTCAATTTGGGCAGAATTTTGCTTTGAATAATAATTATTTGTTTTAGTATTTACCAAATCAGTAAAGGGCAATTTTCATGTGTTTTGATTGGCTCTAATATCATTGATTCTGGTAATGTGTCTTCTGTGTTCTCACCAGACAACTAGAGCAGTCAGTGACTGATAGTTACTGCTGTTGTAATGAGTTTTATTATTGTTTTAGTTTTGTAAGAAAGTTTGGCTTGGTCTTTGGAACTCAGCTATGCCACCAGAGCCAGAATCTAAAGATGATCAAAAGATAAAGGACTTCATGGTGCAGAAATATGAACGAAAAAGATGGTACATTCCTCCACAGCAAGTTGCCGCTAATGATACAAGTCAGACAACACCTGAACCCAAACCTCTGAAACAACTTTTAGGAGAAAATGCACCTACAATTTCTGTGCATGTAAGCTAAAAATGTTATTTCCCATGACAGTCAATAAGTATTTGCCCATTAGATACCCAAGATTGACCAACATCAATTTTCTCCCAACAATGTGTCAATACATCGTCAAGAGAGTAGAATATGACATTGATAAAGTTAACATTTTTCCATAGCTTTATATTTTTTCTATAGAGTAATTATAAGAAGAAATTAAATGTTGGTCACTTTTAGTGGTTTAGGCGTTTTAACAGTTTTCATGTACTGGTACCTCATGTCAAGCTAGGTCAACTTACTGCTTGTTTCGTATGCAAGAATGAAGCGAAATAAATCTGACATTGGCAATGACCAACAGATTCTACTTTGAAAGTAATGAATGCATTAATAGATTCTATGATTGCACATTTGACATAGCTTGACTGTTTCTTATTGGTGTTAAAATTTTCTGGTATTTCGAAGTACATGGTGACATTATTCCTGTAAATGACATTCTTGGACTGACTAATCCCTTTTTCTACCTTGTAATGCTTAGTCATTGTTTTTCTATTCTTTCAGGCACAAGCCACAAGAGAGAGACCCCGCACAGGAAGCCAAACCAGTTCATCAGCAATGCCTGTAGCAGTTGCCCCACCCCCAGGGCAGGTACAGGCTGCTCCTCAACCTGCCCCACAACCAAAGCCACCCTCAGTAGACCTGCTTGGTGACTTAGGGGGAGACCCATTTGCGCAACAACGACCGCAAGGTAACATTTTTGTTAATTTTAAATTTCAAACAACTCATGGCATGAAACAGACCCTTCCATGGCTTTTTTCACTTTTGATTGGGACCAGCTAGCAAAAAACCATCAAGACATCTGCAAAGAATGTCTTAAAATCAGTAAAGTTTGTAAGTGATTTGTTGAAAACTAATGAAGGCATAGCTTTGCAAAGCTGGGAAATTTTACAGGCATTTGTATGGTAGGGGGCAAGTTTGTGCGACCTTACAAAGATCTGTAAAATTTCACAAAGCAATATCTTTGCTTGCCTAATGTACGTACCACCTTTAAACTAGGTCAGTTTCCTAATTTTGAGGCTCTCCGTCCAGCAGTGTCAATAGATATTCGCTTACTGCATCTAAATCAACATCAAAGCACCTAGATGTTTCACACCTTGACCAAATTGGCAACTAGAATTCTTCATCACATCTTCAGGGTTCGCAAATATGCCAAATTTGGCGTATTTTACACCAAAATTGTTCAGATGACTCCACAGAGGTTACAGAGGGAGTCACTTCGACTCCAGAAATTTTCGGTAACAAACACAGTTTTGTCCTTACCTTTTTCGCAACAAGTACAATTTACATTAATTGTAAATGTTTTAAACCTTAATTAAATCATCAAAATTAAAGAATTATACTGCACGACAAAACAGGAGGGGAGTAAATTACGATCAAAGTTTACTCGATGACTGCCATTATGGATTTGAGCTTTCCATGTATACACGATAGTGAATACATGCCAGGACCACGTGCTAGAAGGTCTGAAAATGGCTTTTTTCGTTGTGATACTTGACTCCAAATATTCCAAAATGACTCCAAAATTTGTAAAGCAGAAGTCACAGTGACTCCACTCATCAATAAAATTTGCAAAGCCTGCATCTTACAACTGTACTTGAAGGCCTTGCAAATTGTTGTTCATGTTTTGCGATAAATTCTTGGTAAAAATGGCCATGTGTCCAAACATCCTAAGAATATCATAAAAATCTAACAAGAAATTCTCTTTCTAGAACTGCCTTGGATTCCAAGTACATTATGCTATGTATGGTCCCTTCTTTATCATGCTGATGATGATGATGATGATGAGAACTTTATTTTAGCACAATAAAAAGATTAGCACTGCTGGTGGGGTCGTGCATACTAACAATTACAAGAAAAATAAGAAGTACTAAAAGCAAATGTGCGATTCAAAATTAAAAACTGTTAAAAATGTTTAAAATAGGTTGTGAAAATGTACAATTAAAAATTAAAACTGTTAAAGGTATTCGTAACTGATATCTCTATTTTTAGTAGTAGCTAAGATTGGTTCGAAATGCGTTTTATCGGTATCAAATTTTACAAGACAGCATTTAAATTCTGTCAAGGTTTTGGCCCTTGTTTCCTTGTTTTCTGCGTTTAAGTGCGAAATGAAATTCAGCATAATATAGTGTCTTGCTAGTTTGATTCTCAATTTCCTTAATTGTCTTCCTACCCTAATAATTTGAATAATTATGTAATAAATTAGGTTCAGGAGACTAAGGAAATTGATATTGAAACCATTTTCACCAGACATGAATTTCAAACTACAACATACCGGTATATGTGTTTTTTTAGTAAAAAGGTGAAAGTCACTTTAGAAAGGTTGCTTTGTCCAATCACAAATAAAAAGATTGCATACAGTATTTCTGTTTTGGATTGTGTTTAATATCATTGTAGTGCATCAACATGGCAAAAGCCATAAACTATGGCCAAGAAGTGTTTTGCTTCTTTTTACCTTCAAAAATCACTCTTTCACTTGTAGGTCAGTTTGGACCACCTCCCCAGCAAGGTAACTTTGCTTCGTTCAATGCGTTTGGAGCACAACCAGCGGCTCCTGTTCAGAATACCTTTGACCCATTTGGGTCATCAGCGCCCCAGCCTGTCCAGCAACAATCACAGCCGAGTTTTGCAGCATTTGGTACTCCACCCCAACAGCCACAACAACAACCTGCGGTGCAACCACAACAGCAGGCTAATTTCTTTGATGCTTTTGGGTCTCCACCAGCTTCTTCAGGAGGACTTAATGCATTTTCAGCCCCAACATCGTCACGTAAGATCCATTTCTTTTGTGCAGTGGAATCCTGATTTTTCAGACCTCCTTGACTCCTTGAGGTTAAAATCCTCAGCTCCATTTCTTCCTTTGTATGAAGACCATACTTGGTTGGATTTGCGTGAGGGATAACTACTCTGCATTTGCCCCATAAAGTGTTGACTTCCCTTGTGACCATAAGTTGTCAGAGGGAAAAAGGAGTACCAGATACACTATTAGAATTGATATGAATGGTCATCATCTAAAATAAAATTTACTCTTTTCTCCCTTCAAAGGTGTTGTATCTTTGAAGAGTAACAGCCAAACATACACAATGAGAAAAATAGTGAAGGTCACATGGGGGTGTCCTTCCCCCAAAAAACCAACCATCTTTCTTTTTTATCATTTTTTTTTTGCAGCTCCCACACAAGCACCACCAGCTTCTAATTCTGGGTTTGGGCCACTTGTATCAGCGTCTGGAAGCTCAGCAGCTGTTAGCGACAAGTATGCGGCATTGACTGAACTAGATAGCTTGTTTGGCACATCCTCAAGTAGTAGTAACACTAGTTTTAGCTCTGGAACAGGCTTTGGTTCCTCTGGGACTTCAACATTCGGAATGTCAAGTGGACCTAACCCGTTTTCGAGCACAACATCAAGCGTTGGGTCTGGAGGGTTTCAGTCCCAGCAGACATCCAATCCTTTTCAGGGTCTCGGTGGACAGCTTAATGGTCCTACAAGAAGTATGAGTCCTGCCAGTAGCATAGCGGCTACAAGTGGTAGTGGGTTTGGAAGTTTCAGCACAGCCCAGCCAACAGTTTCTGCATTTGGTAGTCAGCCAGTAAGTTCAGGATTTGGGAACCAGCTGTCCAACACAGGTTTTGGTGGTGGCCAACCTAGTGGAGGGTTCGGAAGCCTTACATCTTCCCAGCAGTCATCATTTGGTGGACCTCAACAGTCGGGCTGGGGAGGCATGACAAGCCAACAACAAATGGGAGGTGGTCAAAATATGGGGATGCCCCCATCATCTGCTCAACAGAATCTTAGCTTTGGAGGTGCAGGCATGACAGCGATGGCATGGAACCAATTTGGAAAAATGGGAGGCAGTCAGCAGCAACAACAGCAACCTCAAATGCGAGGTCAAATGAACTTTGGCGGTAACCAACCTGGCTTTGGTAGTAACCAAGGATTTGGGAGTGGACAGCCGAGTTCTGGGTTTGGGGGTATGCAGCCTATGTCTGGGTTTGGGGCATCTACAGGTTCATTTGGAGCTAATCCAATGTCAGGCGGAAGTGGTTTTGGTGGCCAACAACAAAATACTGGATTTGGAATCCCTGGTGGATTTGGTGCACAGCCAAATGCATTTGGTGGAGGAATGGCTGGAATGGGGGGTGCGCAGTTTGGGCAACAACAGCAGATGCAACAATTTGGAAGTTGGCAACAAAGTCAACAGGCCAATCCATTCATGGTAAGTGCATTGTGGCAGCTAGTAACTCTTTTAGACCATACAGTAAATATGATCAGGATTCAGTTTATTTGAATACACAGAAGTTTACAATAATATTGTCACCCCACAACTCTAATCTCCAGGTTGCTACTACACATGCTTGGTATGTATAACTACAGCCAGACTTGCCCACAAGTTGAGCACAAGGAGGCAAAAACACATCCTTTTCACCGCAGAGATGTTCGTGAACATCTTTGTAGTTTAATAGCTTTCCGTAACCCATACACGATCGCATCCTTGATAGAACACATGATACTCAGCTTTGTATTTGAATGTGGGCAATATAGAGGAGACCTTGAACATGAAATAATCAAATAATTATTAATACAATCTGCAAAAAATAAAGAACTGCTGTGATCTAAGACACCAGTTGTCTCAATTTTAATTTGGATCAAAACAGCTCAAGTCATGTTTCATGTGGCGTGATCGGGGTTGATTGACGGTGTATCAGTAAAAACCGTTTGGGATGCAATAAAACCTACAGGAGGAATATTCCTCCTGTAAATTTGGTGCGCAGCAGGGGATAAAAGTCCTTCATGCTGAGGTCTACTCCCGGAACTGGAAACAAGAAGCAAAGATGTGTTCTATCAAGGACTTTGAGAACGTCTAAAAGACAGCATTTGTTTGGACTTCCAGTAAGAATTAATGGAATGCATAGAATGCAATCTGGTAAGTTGTGTTTTGACCTTCAGTCTATCACGTGAAACTCATACGAAGCTCCAGCATTTGGAGCTACAATACAATCAGTTCTCACCTAAATGACACCTCTATTAGATCAAAATCTGCCTTATACAGACACCTAGAGTTGGTGCCCATTATGTGGTCATTTACCTTGACTCTATAAGGTCCAAGACTGCCATCTTAAGAGACTGAACTGCAAAAATGTTGCTCATGAAGTGAGTTATTTCCAGGCTGCTGGCTCTACACTTTTGGAGATCTGTGAAATAATGAGACTCTCTATAGGGGTATTTCCAATGAAACCGATGTTGAAGTGATTGCCATAAGAGTAATAATAATAACAATTTATTTATATAGCGGTTATTCCTTAAGAGTCCACAAGCACTTCACATTAATAAAAAAATTTAAAATTGCCTTAAAAATAAAATTTGTTTTAAATAAAATCTCAAAATCTTAGGACCAATCTCTAACATACGTTCATAAAAAGGTTTGTCTTAGTTTTACTCAACAATAATTCTTTTGAAAAGAAAAGTCGTCAGGGCTTTCTTAAAACTACCTACAGAATCGCACACTCTTAGCTCCCATGGAAGGGCATTCCAAAGCTGATGGGCACATATAGAAAATTTCCTGGACCCGTACGATTTAAATTATAAGATTGTGTCTTCAGAAGCTGCATGTTTCCTGATCTAAGGCTATGGCAAGGACAATAAATTAAGGTGTAACCTGGAGATAAACAGGTGCTATACCATTTACCACTTTATATGTAAGTAACAAGTCATCTCTGCCTGGGGAAATTATTGTTCATTCTTTTATGTTTCAGAATGCCGGTCCACAGCAAGCTATGCAGAGACAAGGACAGTCTACAAATCCATTTATGTAGATGACAATGAATATTTGGAGCTAATATTTTTCAAATGGCTATAATAGCTTCATAAGTGGATCAAGCAGAAAGAAAATGAGCTCCATTAACCATGGAACAAGGAAGAAGCATGCCAGCAATAGGTTCTTAGAACAATAATAGTATTGTATCATAAGTTGCATTGTTTTCCCTACATTATGCATAATGTTTTTATTATTTGAATGTACTCCTAGTTATTCCAATTTCCTGAAAGAAGGGAATTGGAGCATAGCAAAAAAAAGAAACTCCATGTAGGTTTCAGCTCCCCAAAATTTACTGCTTTGGTGTGCTGCTGAGTCTTTGAGACTATGGACCTCTTTCACAGAAAGAGATGGAATTGCGGCCCTGTTCCAGACATTATTATAAAAGTAGAAATCCTGTTCAGGGTTGTGCTCTAGCAAAACCCGGTGGTCCCTGACGCCCAACTTTTGCTCTCAGGCAACTAGAAAATCTCAGATATTTCATACAAATCATATGATGGGCACCCCAGATTTTAAAGGTCCAGATCACTGGGCTCCCTTTAATTTTCTTCAGAGTACAGCCTCGCTGTTCCTGTGGCCGGCTCAGTGATAAAACGAGCAGGGAAGTGTATTTTTGTACCTAAACTGAATATACCCTTGCACAGTTTTTTCAACTTTTGACATGAACCAGTTAAGGAATAACCTGTTCACAGACCCTCCATTTATTTTTCTTTCTCACGCTCCGCGCTCGTTCTCACTCACGTACTCGCCCCGCTCGCGTGCTCCCCTCCCTCGTGTGCTTGCCTTGCTCTTGCACATGCCAATGTTTTCCAAAAGAACAAAAAGAAAAATAAAACAAGGTCTGTGTACAGGTTAAGGAAAATCTGTCAACACCATTAGAAAGAGCACCTTAAAATAAGTAGACTTGCCAAGTTTTGGAGTGATAACCCTTAAGTGAGTAAAGATATGGCTCTGAAAGATGCAAAGATTTACCGAGATTTGTGTGGTAGGTGGCAAGTTTGTTCCCTCATTTCACGACTTTAAGGAGCTATAACTTCTTTAGTTTTCAACAAATCACTTTCAAACTTGGCAATATTACTAATTTACAGGAGCTCTTTCTAGCAGAGTGGATGGATTTTCCGTAGCTTGTCCATGTCAAAAGTTGAAAAAAAAAAAAGTGTTGAAAGGTCTGTTGAGAATAATCAGGTATTTTGAGGAAAAATCAACCTGTCTAAATGAAGTGAAATATCCCCCACTTCCAGAGATAAAGAGTGATTTTTATACCATGTTCCACAGTCAGACAGGAATAAACAGTATTCCCTGTTGATTGGCGCATACCCATATACCGTATTTCCTTGAATAATAGCTGCCCCTCCAGTAATGGCCTCCCTTGAATGATTGCCCCCCCCCCCCCTAAATGGAAATATTAAAAATAATCGCGTGCCTCAAATAATCACCCCCCACCCCCCACCCCTCTTGCCGTCTTCTCTTTCTTTTATACCCTCCCTGTCCAGTTGAAGTGGAGCTTGATCCAGCTTAACTGATTAGTGACGATTCAAGCTTGGACGCTGAAGATACTGACATTGAAAATTAATCAAGGAACCAAATTTGGAACATTTAAAAAGCCCATGTTCAGTTTATTTGATGTGATCAATTTTTGGTTTAATGGGATAATAAAACAAAATATTTATGGCACAACTTCCAGTGAGCAATATTTGAAATAATTGCGTTCCTCCAATAATTGCCTTCCCTCAAATAATCGCCCCCTTTTTGTACGGAAAAAATGATAATCGCCTCCTGCCATTATTCAAGGAATTCTGTAGTTGAATGGTAACATGGATTTTGCCCTTACAGGTTAAAACGTTAGAGTGAGAAATAGGCTTTACCTTACTATAACATGGCATGACAAGGTTTAAACTAGGAGTTCTTTATTGCTATTGCTAGGTAGAGATTGATTGATTTAGTGTCCATAAAACCCTTGTTACATTAGTTTAGTTGTAAGTATTATCTTTTTATGGCAATGCAACTGTGATATGAATAATATTCAAGCTCCAGTATTGGCCAGATGCCTTGAAGACATCCCCACCCCTTATTTCCCCACTTGTCCCCAACCTCATCTGATGGGCAGAATGTCTTGCCTCTTATTGCTTAAAAATGCCGTAGCTGCGATGTGCAAAAACTGTAAGAGAAGTAAAGACGAACTTTACTTAACTTTACTTAAATATGAAAGTATAGTTTGTGGCAAATTTCCATTCCCACACAAGCAAAGTAGATGTACGACATAATAGTACAGTAGTTTACACATCTGCTTTCCACTACTTGTATCTCATGTCGTTGTGTCCTTATCATCGTACACCCGTGGTATTGGGTTAGTCATGAGATACCGGTAAATCTTTTAAAAGTAATTATACATTAATTTTCATGGTTATTTTCATTGTCTTTTATTTGTCAAATAATTGATATATAATATTGAAATATAATTGTTGATGTAATGTTATGTAAATTCCCTTGTTTTTTTGTTGCAGTGTGAAATGTCTTGTGATTCAATTCAAAACAGTTAAAATTAAGCTCAGCTCTTGCTTTGCAATTGCCTTCCATAGAACACTGTGTTATATTGGGCTATTCCTTTTAATATCTACCCCCCCCCCCCGCTCCCCCCACCCCCCGGTTGAGGACTTACCTTTTTTCTTACCTTTGAAGAATTCCATAAAATTGCAATCACCCCTGAAGACTTTCATAAACTGTGGGTCTACCCACGAAGAATATGGGTTTATCCCTAAAGAATTTCGTGAAAAGGTGAGTTTTCCTTGTTTACTTCTGAAGATGTTGTTGAATATTAAAGCTTTACCCACAAAGAATTCCATATTTTTTTAACTTCAACCCTAAAGAAATCCTCCTTTTTTAATTTACCCTGCAAGAATTCCACCGGTTCTCAATCAGTGGTGGGGAGTGGGGTGCTGGTATTATAATGCAATAGCCCATTGACAAGAGTTTACTGCCCTTTCAGCCTCAAGAGTGGTCAACATCAATTTTCTCCCAAAAATATCGATAAATAAACAATAGAACAGCTTATAAGAAGTCATGAAATGATCACCAAAGGAAAAATGCTTTTATCAACTTCTCTTAACTGATTTTTTAAGGAAATATTTAGAGATCACTCTGGAAAATTTGCAAATGGATATAGAGTGACCAGCATTTATTTTCTCTTCACAATATCAGTACATCATTAAGCGAAAAGGTTGGAAGATTTAATAAAATGATCACCAAAGGGAAAATGCTTTGATCTTTTATCAAATTCTCCCCACTAATTCCTCAAGTTTTGTATAAAGATCAGTCTTGGGAATTTTGTATGTTGATATTGGGGCTTAGAGGGTTAACGTGGGCAAAGATTTTCATCTCTTTCCAACTGTTATGCTTTGATGTATTAATACTACATGTACTATTCTTTCTCAGAAAATGATAATACAACAAGTTCAAAATAAGAGTGACTTTGATTGCATTCTTTTTTAACTTTGAAAAAGATCTTTACTGTCACAATAATTTTTTGAATTATTTGCCGGGTTTCAATCCATGTCCATTCCATCCTTGCTGTCCGTATCAACAGACGACAGAAAACAGTTTCAGTAACAAAAATAGCCATAAATAATAAAACTGGACCATTATTAGCTTTTTAAAAAGATTGTTAACATGGTGAGATAGCTTCGTAATTCAAAAGGACCAGAATATTCTCGTCTTGGTTTGAAGGCCTATACAGTGTAGTTTTAGTGGATTTACTGTCTGGTTGCATGGCTCTACAGGGACGTCTCACTTACAACGTCCTCAACTTGCTGCGCTTTTCTAATGAATGATGTTCTTTGTCTTCCTAAAAGTGTTTAAAGTTTGTACTTCGCTTTTTCGCACTTTTAACTTTAGTCGTGACTAGCAGGTGCAAAACAGGCTATTGCAGTCTTCGCATATTCATTAGTTTTGTAAGACTGATAGTGGTGATCAACATCACTGAGCAATCAAATGTTAGTAGTCAAAATGGTGCCTGTGCTAGCAATTCTTTAACACTAGTTTTCCTTAATTAACTTTTTTGCTTTTATTGTCTACCGAGAAGTTTAGAAAGTTTGTATGTTTCTTTCCCGGTACTTTTAAATTTATTCAGGGGCTAGCTTGTGGTAATTCACACGGCTATAGACCTTTTTCAAAAATGCGATAATACTCTTTGTGGTCCCTTCAAAATTTCGCATTAGCAGTGTTTTCAATTTCTCTTGGGGCGAAAGGCCTATTGCCTACTCATTCACTAACCAGTTTTGTCATCGATTTGTCAAGTTGTAATCAAAATTCTTCAAAATTTCGCATTAGCAGTGTTTTCAATTTCTCTAGGGGCGAAAGGCCTATTGCCTACTCATTCACTAACCAGTTTTGTCATTGATTTGTCAAGTTGTAATCAAGTCGGCATTTTTTTTCTGAATGCGTCTAATTCAAGCGTCAGTCTCCCTTATTGTTCATTGATGAACTGAGTGCTGTTTTTCTCACTGTATTGTCAAGTACCATGCTTATCCACTAGTATACTGTTTTCAACCTAGAGCTACGTTATGTAATTGTGCGAGTCGGCAAACTTTTCTCTTTGAATGTGACCAATCTGTGCTTTGATTGCCCATTGTTGAACGTAGAGTGCGTGCTTTTGTCATATACAGTTTCAAGAAAAGATTTATCAAAAACATTTCTCACATTGGTTTGAATTTTTAATCGAGCGACCGTATAAATGGAGACACCAATTTCAAGTTGATTTAACTGTGTTTAAAGCCAGAAACCTCCGTACCTTGCTTTGCCTGCGGTGTAGTGAAGCTGAGTGAAGACCAACCTCAGTTAGGCGATCTCTGGTCTGGAATGAAAGCCAAGATTCTCTATTGCCTCGTCGAAAACAGCAGGTTGGTTCTTAGTTCAACTTTAACTTTTGGTTACGCTATCGTTTACGCTATCGTTTAAGCGTCCAAATTGCTTTGACTGTTCTTACTGGTTATTTTTGCTGCAGAAAGAAATTATTCTTTTAGACTTTACATAACGGATTTTCTGTCGTAATTCTGTGCTCTGACTGTTATTCAATGTGTCGCCCGAAGTTACCTGCAAGCATGCATGGTCCCTTTGTTATGTTGGCTCGGTAAATGTTGAGCTGGAGGGACAAAAATGTAAAAAAGGTTTTCTTGTAGTCAGCAAGTTAAACGCGAGTTGCGATTGCTAGGGTCATTAATTTGGCCTATTTTGTTGATGTCTATGCAGTTAGAATTTTTCGCTTTGATTAAAGAAGTGTTCACTTCTGTAGACTAAACATATAAAATAAACTTCAAATGTTGGATAGTTTTTCATTACTCTGACTCAGACTGTATGCTTTCATATTTGTTTAACCGCGACCTTATTAATTAATGTACGATTTGAAGGTAAATTATGCTTTTATGCCGCAAAAACGGGATGCCAACGAACCAACTGTTAGTAATTTTGGCGTAGAGTGCTTAGCTTGCACCGGAAGAGAATTACAATGTCTACAATGCTTCCTGGGACGGTTCAGGCTGACATAAGATAACAGTCGACAGAGTGGCAAGACAGGTGTGAATAAGACTGAAGGTAAAGAGAGAAACCGGATAAACAATAAAATAAGGTTAATTTGGAGTGCAATTCTACCTAATTCTTAACACGTTAGTTCGGTAGTGTTTACAACAACAAATAACACCTTCCTTCCATTTTTTAACAGGCACTACCCGACCATAAAGAAAACCAGAACAATTTGCCTTGCAAGAAAGTCTTCAAAATAACAATAAAAATACTGCCACAGTCCTTAACAAGGATATGCAGCCAACGCATTTGTTTGTCTGTCATTTATTCAGTATATACCAAACCTATGGTAAGTTCATTTTTCGTACAACACAGTCGGTTAATTAGTCGAGTCTTCATGCAATTTTCCATTCTTTTGAACAGGTTATGATTTTAAATAAACTTTAAGAACAGGTCGTTGAGATGGAACAGAAGATCATTATCAGAAATAATAACCTGCTGTTTCAATTCAATGACCATAATAATAACCTGCTGGTTCAAAAACAATGGAAAAGTACGCGCTCGGTCATCATTTTTAATAAGGCCTCGAGGCTCAGCGATTAAGGCCATATTTCTTTTCATGTTGCATCTTTTTTTCCAATAATTTTGATGTGAAGTTTTTGGCCTGTCTCACAATTCTGGTTTGGTATATACACCAAGACAACTGCATGATGTATTTAGTTATAAAATAAACCTCTTAAGGCCCAACAGAGAAAATATCAAAATCTAAAAGAAGTTCACGCTTTTCAATTTAGTAAAGAAAGTTCGGTTTCGTAAACAACACGAAACCTTACCCAAGGCTAAATTTCTCAGCGTGAACCAGCAAAAAAAGACGCAATAAAGAGAAAAAGAAAAAATAGCAACAATGGTAGTCAAAAGACCGCCTAAAACCAACTATCCAAAAAACACAACAACACACTAAAGATACCTAAAAAAAAAAGGTAAGTAACAAGGTAAGTTCATTCATATTCTTTTTTTTTTCGTTGAGCCCTGGGGACTAAGTGCTCCGCCCAAGGGGGGAGAGCCCTGGGGACTAAGTGCTCCGCCCAAGGGGGGAGAGCCCTGGGGACTAAGTGCTCCGCCCAAGGGGGGAGAGCCCTGGGGACTAAGTGCTCCGCCCAAGGGGGGAGAGCCCTGGGGACTAAGTGCTCCGCCCAAGGGGGGAGAGCCCTGGGGACTAAGTGCTCCGCCCAAGGGGGGAGAGCCCTGGGGACTAAGTGCTCCGCCCAAGGGGGGAGAGCCCTGGGGACTAAGTGCTCCGCCCAAGGGGGGAGAGCCCTGGGGACTAAGTGCTCCGCCCAAGGGGGGAGAGCCCTGGGGACTAAGTGCTCCGCCCAAGGGGGGAGAGCCCTGGGGACTAAGTGCTCCGCCCAAGGGGGGAGAGCCCTGGGGACTAAGTGCTCCGCCCAAGGGGGGAGAGCCCTGGGGACTAAGTGCTCCGCCCAAGGGGGGAGAGCCCTGGGGACTAAGTGCTCCGCCCAAGGGGGGAGAGCCCTGGGGACTAAGTGCTCCGCCCAAGGGGGGAGAGCCCTGGGGACTAAGTGCTCCGCCCAAGGGGGGAGAGCCCTGGGGACTAAGTGCTCCGCCCAAGGGGGGAGAGCCCTGGGGACTAAGTGCTCCGCCCAAGGGGGGAGAGCCCTGGGGACTAAGTGCTCCGCCCAAGGGGGGAGAGCCCTGGGGACTAAGTGCTCCGCCCAAGGGGGGAGAGCCCTGGGGACTAAGTGCTCCGCCCAAGGGGGGAGAGCCCTGGGGACTAAGTGCTCCGCCCAAGGGGGGAGAGCCCTGGGGACTAAGTGCTCCGCCCAAGGGGGGAGAGCCCTGGGGACTAAGTGCTCCGCCCAAGGGGGGAGAGCCCTGGGGACTAAGTGCTCCGCCCAAGGGGGGAGAGCCCTGGGGACTAAGTGCTCCGCCCAAGGGGGGAGAGCCCTGGGGACTAAGTGCTCCGCCCAAGGGGGGAGAGCCCTGGGGACTAAGTGCTCCGCCCAAGGGGGGAGAGCCCTGGGGACTAAGTGCTCCGCCCAAGGGGGGAGAGCCCTGGGGACTAAGTGCTCCGCCCAAGGGGGGAGAGCCCTGGGGACTAAGTGCTCCGCCCAAGGGGGGAGAGCCCTGGGGACTAAGTGCTCCGCCCAAGGGGGGAGAGCCCTGGGGACTAAGTGCTCCGCCCAAGGGGGGAGAGCCCTGGGGACTAAGTGCTCCGCCCAAGGGGGGAGAGCCCTGGGGACTAAGTGCTCCGCCCAAGGGGGGAGAGCCCTGGGGACTAAGTGCTCCGCCCAAGGGGGGAGAGCCCTGGGGACTAAGTGCTCCGCCCAAGGGGGGAGAGCCCTGGGGACTAAGTGCTCCGCCCAAGGGGGGAGAGCCCTGGGGACTAAGTGCTCCGCCCAAGGGGGGAGAGCCCTGGGGACTAAGTGCTCCGCCCAAGGGGGGAGAGCCCTGGGGACTAAGTGCTCCGCCCAAGGGGGGAGAGCCCTGGGGACTAAGTGCTCCGCCCAAGGGGGGAGAGCCCTGGGGACTAAGTGCTCCGCCCAAGGGGGGAGAGCCCTGGGGACTAAGTGCTCCGCCCAAGGGGGGAGAGCCCTGGGGACTAAGTGCTCCGCCCAAGGGGGGAGAGCCCTGGGGACTAAGTGCTCCGCCCAAGGGGGGAGAGCCCTGGGGACTAAGTGCTCCGCCCAAGGGGGGAGAGCCCTGGGGACTAAGTGCTCCGCCCAAGGGGGGAGAGCCCTGGGGACTAAGTGCTCCGCCCAAGGGGGGAGAGCCCTGGGGACTAAGTGCTCCGCCCAAGGGGGGAGAGCCCTGGGGACTAAGTGCTCCGCCCAAGGGGGGAGAGCCCTGGGGACTAAGTGCTCCGCCCAAGGGGGGAGAGCCCTGGGGACTAAGTGCTCCGCCCAAGGGGGGAGAGCCCTGGGGACTAAGTGCTCCGCCCAAGGGGGGAGAGCCCTGGGGACTAAGTGCTCCGCCCAAGGGGGGAGAGCCCTGGGGACTAAGTGCTCCGCCCAAGGGGGGAGAGCCCTGGGGACTAAGTGCTCCGCCCAAGGGGGGAGAGCCCTGGGGACTAAGTGCTCCGCCCAAGGGGGGAGAGCCCTGGGGACTAAGTGCTCCGCCCAAGGGGGGAGAGCCCTGGGGACTAAGTGCTCCGCCCAAGGGGGGAGAGCCCTGGGGACTAAGTGCTCCGCCCAAGGGGGGAGAGCCCTGGGGACTAAGTGCTCCGCCCAAGGGGGGAGAGCCCTGGGGACTAAGTGCTCCGCCCAAGGGGGGAGAGCCCTGGGGACTAAGTGCTCCGCCCAAGGGGGGAGAGCCCTGGGGACTAAGTGCTCCGCCCAAGGGGGGAGAGCCCTGGGGACTAAGTGCTCCGCCCAAGGGGGGAGAGCCCTGGGGACTAAGTGCTCCGCCCAAGGGGGGAGAGCCCTGGGGACTAAGTGCTCCGCCCAAGGGGGGAGAGCCCTGGGGACTAAGTGCTCCGCCCAAGGGGGGAGAGCCCTGGGGACTAAGTGCTCCGCCCAAGGGGGGAGAGCCCTGGGGACTAAGTGCTCCGCCCAAGGGGGGAGAGCCCTGGGGACTAAGTGCTCCGCCCAAGGGGGGAGAGCCCTGGGGACTAAGTGCTCCGCCCAAGGGGGGAGAGCCCTGGGGACTAAGTGCTCCGCCCAAGGGGGGAGAGCCCTGGGGACTAAAAGACAGGTAAAAGGTATCTGTGGAAGTCAAATTCTTTTCCTTTTCTAGACATGATCGAACCTTTCAAGATGGCGCAGAAAAGGTCCATGACGGGAAAACCGTCAAAACAGCGCTTAGCAGAGGAGTCCTAAGATCATGAACTTTGTTCTTTTTTCCTTCTTATATCCGGTTTTTATATCTCTAAAGATTTGCCAATTAGTACTTGAGTTTTATTTTTTGAGAGTGTTGATCAGCTGAACGGAATGACTAGTCGACCACGCCCTAGGCCGGGGGGCAATGTTACTTTGCAACATCTGGCCCACTCAGTATTAAGCTAAATTGTAACAAAATTGATCTTGGGATGTTTAATAGGAACAATTTAAGAAAGCGTTAAGAGTCGTTGAGATTCCTTTACGACAGGATATGCCGAATGAAGGCTCAACAAAAATTGCCCCTTCAAGAAATGTCTTTGTTTCTTACACTGACTTGTTTCCTGTTTTTGCCCATAATTCAACCTCTGACAAACTCTCCCTGTCATATCAGACTTCTAGTAATTAGTTCTCAATTAAAACAAAACCGACAGGAAATACATGTAGTAGAAAAATGTAATAAACCACCCACACGCCATATAGTTTTTTAAAATAAATTTTGGAAAGTATGCAGCAAAGAAGTTTTGAATTGAGCAGTAGTAATGCTTTTTCCTCCTCTCTAGTATAAGTTTTACCTTTTTTAGACAGACTAACATGTCGCGGGCCCGGGTCGCGGGGAAATTTTTTCAACGTTAGCATTGTTGTTTGCACGTTAGGTGTGTAATTTATGATGATTAATAATGGTTTCCTGTCAACTTTTCTTGAGGAATGAATTAGTGAGGAATGCCGTTCCACCCTATGAAACATCTCCCCTTTAGGAAGAAATATTTTTTTGCCGGTCTGTCTGTCTCACACGTGAACAGCGAGAGCATCGAACAACAATTAATGAAAATTGTATAAATGAGGCTTAAAGCGCGCCAAATCGAAAGCTGGTTTGTCGCTTTGGGCCTTTTGGAACAGCGGCAAACAACGGCCGATTATGACCTTGACAGATTTCTGCTGAGTATTTTGAGAGATGGTTCGATTTTGTGTCGTTTAGTCAATCGATTAAAACCAGGCGCAATAACGAAGGTGAGAGGACGATCTGGTGTTTACAAACAGCGAAACACTGTTCAGGTATTTTGTCATGTAAATGAGTTCTGTCCTGATGTGTCCGCTGGTCGTTGATTCTAGATACAACAGGAACCTGTGTCAGAGGAGGAACGTTTTCAAAACATCAGGGCATTCTTGAGCGCCTGCCAAGACTTGCAACTTAAAGACGACGAGGTTTGATACCAAATATGAATAATTCTCGTATATTATTATGTTTAAAATTAACACTGGCGTTTCTGTATTAAAATTTAATGTTTTATCTGAGCACGCTCAACAAGTAATGTTCCATGTACGCCATGTTTGTATGCGCAGATATTTTCACCAAGTGACCTTGACAGTGAAGAAGGAATTAACCGTGTTCTGCAGACTCTCGACAGCTTAGAAAATGTCGCTGCTGGTAAGTTTCTGTTTATATTTTGTTGTAAAATGAGCTGAGGGTTTTTGTTCAAGCTCAATGATGACATTGATTGACTGTCATGTGCCTAGCAATTCTCTTGCCACTTTCGATCGTTTGAACAAAAGGCCCGTCGTGTGACAGGAAAATTGCAAATACTCCATTGAATTAAAACTTTGCTGCTGAGGCTACAAATAGCGTTTATTCTGCCCAGATCTGTCGGTGAATTTCGCTTTCTCACGTTTAAAACTTTGGATTCAATTTTCTGTATAATTCACGGCTGTTCTCAAGAGGAATATTGAAAGGTGAGCAAAACTTGCTTCGCTTAAGCTTATTTAACTTGTTTTATTAATTCTCTGCTCTGCATCTCAAGCCTGTTCACGTTAAACGACGAGAAACCAGGCTCTTTGACGGATCATAATAAGATTCGTTTTATGGCGTGACTACTCTTCCATTTGTACTTAGAACGTGTAAAAGCTTTGACAAAGTATTTCGTTTATTCAAAGGCATCGTGGTAAACAATAGCTCAACACAAATTCATGTAAGAGAATTTCTCGTGATTTTTCTTTCATTTGCGTTCATCGATCTCTGGTTTTACTTGTTTCAAAGTTTCAATTTTCTCGTGGTGAGTAAGCTTATGTCGAATAATATCACATTTCTCGAAGTTAGTTGTTTTTCCTTCCATTATTGTAATTTGTGTTTACACGATACTTCAGTTAGTGGAGGAAGTGAGCTGAATGAATGGAAGACAAGTTGGAAAGTAGAAAGCACGTCCGTATTTGGTCAAAGTGTTAGTTTTAAAAGACTAAACCTTTATGGTAATATATTTTTGATGTTTGAACCCGAACAAGCTTAATATAACCAAACTTCAGCTTTAAAACTGAACGTTTTCAGTTTCTTCTAGTCATGACGCTGACTTGCCTTAATGTAGGTATTCGGCGTGTTTACTTCTCAAATCGAACTTGTTGGGTTTAGTATTTTTCCACGAGGAAAACTTCAATGCTGCAAAAAATTAAGTCAGGACTTCGTAAGTTATGGAATTTGTAAGATCTATGATATTTGCTTTGAGTATTAGTGTGTCTTTAGTGTATGGATGAGTCAGGAAGTAGACACATTTTCTTGTTGATGTGAATTTCTTGGTTTTATTTGTTTGATCAAATCAAATTTTCTTCATAATTTTTGTGTGGGAACAGGAATTATGCAGTATGTATTAAAGATTGTGTTCAATTTCATCTCATTTGTCATTTTTAATATGTTAAATAAACATAAGAAAAGCCTCTAATTGTACAAAAAATTATTTCAGGAAACAAATATTTTTGAAGGAAATTTGTGGTTGCCTTTTCAGAAGTATTATTTTGTGTTTTATATATATATCAGAATGTATGATACAATAAACATATTTAAAATATAAGCCAATTAAACCTGGAAATTTCTTTCACTCTTAAGGCAAGGTTCACACTGTGTTAAAAAGTCCTTGAATTTTGTTGGAGTCCTTAAATGGTCCTTCAATTCAATTTTGCCTTTAAAAATCCTTGAATTTTATTCAACTTTGAATGCAGTGAGGACGGAAGCAAATTGTTTTTCTTAGACTTCGGTGTTCTTTTCTGTTTAAAGCAGCTTATAGAGAAAAACAGTATTGAGAAACAAAGTAATCCAATTCAAAAGTCAGTCAAAAGCAAAGTTGGCGGCGGCTGTGTTTTTAGCTCAACGCTCCTGTGCATGCCACATGTATTTTTATTATGAGGTCTATGTCTCATCAGTAAAGCAAAGGAAAATTGGGAAGACTTGCTTTAATTTACTCCACTGAGTGGTTGGTCCATGAGGGAAATGTGTTTCAATCAATCAGGAGCACTACCCTGATCTGGGTAGTGACATGTCTTCAGTATGGAATTTCTCAGATTGTTCCTCAGAGATCATTTTGTGGGGAATCCAATGGTCGCAATGCAAAATGTCAGCTGTTTTTTCAGACTAGCTTTTTCGAAAATTATAGAAATGTAAATGATACATGGAAGTTGCTGCCAAATGATGCTTGAGAGAAATTGCATAAGGAATTAGCATACTTTGCCTCTTATGTTGGCCACTAAGTAGAGGTTGACTGCTTGATGAAGGTCTTTTTTATAGAAGTTTGACAGTTTGACAGCTATCATTTATTTTTCAGGATATGGTTTGGGAAGGCAATTTACTCACCACCATGAAGTAACTGCTGCAAATTCTACAACAAAAACACAAGACTCTGAGAGAGAACCCACTGAGGTCGCTAGACATCTTGTAAGTATAACTTTAGACGAGGATGTTTTAGGAAAGTGGAATCCCTTTAAGGTTTCTGGGAAACTGCCCACCTACCCCTCCCCTAACTCATTAACACCTACTTCTCACTTAGTGTGAAATGTTGGGATAGGAGAGGTGTAGGTGGGCAGTTTCGTAGAAACCTGAATTGATCTGGGAAGTGCACTGCATGGCTCCCATTATTATTATTTTCTTGCAGTAGTAAGTAAAATTCCAGAGATAACTCCCCTAGGTGTAACCCTTCCCCCTCAAACCAAAGTTTATGGTGCAAAAAGTCTCCTATACTAAGTCTCTTTGTTGAAAAAAAAAAGCACTTTATTTTAGTGTCAATGTATTTAACACGAAAGTACCAATTGTGGACACTATTTTTACGTCTCCTAATGGAGACGGGACCGCCATTTTATCATGGTCATCCGAGCCACGCGAAGGTCTAGCCGTTTGAAGGACAAAGGAAGTACCTTCATTTCTCAGTTATTTTAAGACCCTGAGTATTGGTCCGGCCCCGGGAATCGAACCTGTGACCTCCCGCTCTGCAGTCAAGTGCTCTACCGACCGAGCTAAACCTGCCGTGGTAAAGTCTGCAAATTTGCTTCCAGTCGCTGTTATCTTGAAACACATTGTTTGTAGTCATAATCATAATTTTTTGTGAGGATTAGGATACTAAAATGGGCTAAGGGACTTGTTTGGGTCGATTATGACCCAATCTTGAGCCTAAGGTAGTACGACTGAATAGACTTTGGAGAGGTTATTTATTATGGCACCTCAGACTTGGGGCTATTAGAGTCTGAGAGGTAAATAGATGAAATAAAAAAGAAGAACTACAGTCCCCAAAGAAGATAGTACCACAAGTTAATATCCTTACTTTATTGATATTAATATTGTTGTAGGAGATGACAGATTATGGAGGCAGAATTCACCTTGTCAAAGCAGCTTTTCCTTTCAATGGACAAGATGAAGATGAGGTACAGTTCACTGCTGGTGACTATTCTCGGTTTTCACTGTCACGCAATCAAAAATAAAATTGCAAACCATCCAGAATCTAGGAAATAAAAGAAGATAAATATGCAAAAGGCCTCGCCAAGAATCAGATCTGTGCGGTTTTTCATATGCGAGATATTCGGGAAAACGTTTTACCCAAATTTATAAAGCTTTGTATGGAGACGCCATGTTTGTGTCCCGTTGAGGGGCACAAATATGGCCGCCGGAAACCAACAGAAACATCTGTCTTTGAGTTTTCCTACTAATGCGTGAAATCATCGCTTGAAAAACTCATAAAGGATTAAAGTGATAATTATTCTGAGACAAGGAATCTTTAGATAGCAAAGTCTCCCAAAATTGGTAATTTTTTTTAACCCACATAAGAGCCTTCCCAACCGCCAGCCAAATGCTGCGTCACGCAAAACAAAGAACCCTTTGGAACCAAACGTTTGTTTAAATAAAGGTGTTTATGTGCTGTAATACCTCATGAAACTCAGAAACTCAGAAGAATCGATAGTTTCTTAGTTTGAATTTTGGTGACGTCATGTGAAAACCGAGAATAAACATGCAATCATATTATTTTGCACACACTAATAAATAATTAGTATTTTTGGAAGAGAGTCAGCAAAATATTATGTTTGTTTGTTATTAGCAAACAGAACAAAGTTATCATTATTTTGCTGATGCTGAAGGATGAGGCAAAATTATTGGTATACAAGGCACTGACAAAACACACATCATTGTGAAGCAAGTTGAATTAATAGTAATAATTTTGTTTTATAATTTGATGAGAATACTCTGGGCTGTCACTGAAATTTTAACTTGCTGAGTGTGTTCAGGGATTCAGGGCTGTCAATAAGGGCTGGGAGTCGACCAAAATTGCCAGCTAGTTAGCCATCCTTAGCTGGCTACTTTCATGTCCGTCTACCATAACTGCGAGAAATAGGTACCATCAAATAAAATAATTGTAAAGTATACATTTCCCAGTTTTGAATGATATTGAACACTTATTTAAACAGGTTTAGATCTGTGAAACATTCGAACCATGCGATGTTGTGGAATGCCCAGGGACATTTCGACAGCATTGTTCCCAGTCTTGCGTGTATTCTTGTGAAACAAGATATCGTCCGCCATGGAAAATACCTCTTGAAAACCCCTGGAAACGCCATTTCCGAGACTTCAAGAACTTTTGTCTTTAGTGCAAGTTCCAAAGCCTCCTACTATTCATTATCAGCCTTCTACTTAAAAAGTTTTTGACAGCCCTGGGAATAAGTGGCCAAGAAATGGAACAGCTATGAACTTGTGTTGGTTTTATTTTCCTTTTTTTCTGATGAAAAACTCATAGTAGCCGGGGATCTGTAGCTAGGGGAAATCCCAAGCCCCTAGTCCTCTTTGACAGACCTGAATACTTGCGCTCTTTTGTAAGTTAAAGTGAAATGCAAAGCAGCCATTTTGTATTCCAAAGACAGAATCAAGCTTTACATGAACAGATCATGTTTTTGGTGGCAAAAAATCTTTGTTCTGTTGAGTTTGAGCTGACTGCTGTCTGTAGGCAGTTAGAGACTGTATTTGCAGCAAAGCCATGCGTGGGAGGCTAATTTTAATAGCATTATTGTTCTTTATAAAAATGGATTTAAAGCACATACATGAACAATTATTTTTTGGTTTCCTTCTTTTATAAATTTTATAGTTTGTTCTCACAGTTCAGCCCTCGTATTTACTAAAGTTTTCCTGTTTTTGGATTATTTAGCTTTGCTTTGAAAGGGGAGACATCCTTGAAGTCACTAAGGTTGGTGTACAGCCAGTGTTTGGCAACTAATAAACTCAACTAGGCAGCTTGGTGAGGCAGCGTGGCTGAGCACTTAGAGTGCTGGACTTGCAATTTGGAGGCCCCAAGTTCAAGTCCGGCTCTGACCGCTCGCTGGATTTGTTCACGGTAGTCCTGAGTTCAAATCCTCGTCAACGCTTGTAAATAGCCAGCTGGTTTGCCCCTGGCCAGTCGGGATTCTTAACCCTGTTATGTTTGATTTCAATTATTTGTTTGAGTTATTTTGCTCAGCCCCACTAGCATAAGTGCTATAAATACTGCTGAGGGTAAATGAAGGAATCATTATTTATTAACTAAATTACTGTTGCTGTCTAGGTTCACTTTTTTCCTCGGTTCTAGTTATACTGTTTTTGGGGTTAGGTTATAGTAAGGTACAGTTTTAACAAAAGGAAAAATAGCAGAGGTAGCACATTCACTAAGTGGTTCTTCGTCTACCTGATTCCTGGTTGAATTGGAATTTGGAAATGTTGGTTTTTGAGGAGAGGGGAAAACCATAGTACCTGGAGAAAAACCTCTCAAAGCAAGGGAGAGAACCAACAAGAAACTCAACCCACATGTATTGTGACACCAGGATTTGAACCCAGGCCACATAGGTGGGAGGCAAGTGCTCCCACCACTGCGCCATCCCTGCTCTCCCGCATCCCCCCCCCCTTCACCAGAGACAATTATTGAACCAAAGGTAAGATTGAAGTACTAGGTAACCCCTGCCCTGAGTTTAGAATGCCTAAATTATTAGATTGTTCAAGGTGGGAACAAAATGGGTGAAACTTCTAGTAAAATGTACATGTACTGTAGCTCATATGTCATAAACATCATCAGATTCTCAGAATGAAGTATATACTGATGGTTTCTAGTTGATGCCATGGGGTAAAAATTTTCTTCTTTAAAAACTAACACTATGTTGCTGATTGTATGCATTGTATAAACTCCTGTAGTGTAGTGTGAATTCTCCACTGGTGGTGGTGGATAGGAATAGTTTGGTGCTTGCCATGAAGAACATAACTGTACGTTGTTATTCTGTGGTAGGAATGTATAAGTCATCTCCCACTGTGTTTCTTGGCAGGTTGTGGATGGAGGATGGTGGGAAGGCACTTTAAATGGCATAGTCGGATGGTTTCCTAGTAACTATGTCAAAGAAATATCAGCAAGTAAGTATGGTTATTCTTCTGCTGTTAGATACATATTTAAAGGAATGTTTTCAACTTTGTGTCAAGACTGTGAACAGTCCTTCAGTTTTTGTGGTGAAGGTTTTTGGGCTGTCATGTAGCTGTAGTGTGGAATAACTGGATGGGGAGCAGAGAGGAACAGTGAAAATAGAGATGACTTAGGGAAATCTTCAACTTGCTCCTTGTACCCAGAGTTGTTATTATGTAGTCTCTCTCCTTAAATCGTACTCAAAACATCATTCAATATACCGTAAAATGCGGAAAATAAGCCCTGGGGCTTATATTTTTCAAAGGCCCTTTTTGAGGGGCTAATTTTTGGATGGGGCTTATCTACGGAGGGAAATTTGCGTCTCAAAATAGATTGGGCTTGCCTTATAGTTGGACATAAAATTACTGTTTTTGCTTTGTTTTAACTTTGTATTTGAGGGCAATTTTCCAATTTCAAGCCCCCAAGGGGCTTATACATGGAGGGGCTTATTTTCGGAATTTTATGGTAGCACCTACCAAACAAACCAGACAAAGAAGTAATTTTCAATGTTACAAATAAAGGGACTGCTTGCAGTCTATGTGTATGATATCATGAGAAAAATTCCACTAGTTTTTTTTTTCTCCCCTGGTCCTGCACGCAGAGTACAGCTGTACATGTAGTTATATTCTCATCCCTGGTTTTGCTAACCCCACTAAACAAAATGGTAGCTGTTCATTCTATTTACCCTGTCTATTTCTTAACCCATTCGCCCCTGGGAATTTTGCCGACAAATGAGTTTTGAAGCTAGCCGAGCAGGTTTTCTGGTCACTGTCATGCTATAAAGAGCTAAAACATACCATAAAGCCATTTACAGGCCATACACTTTGCAGCTTTCTGATCCAGATGCAAAATATTAGCTTGCGAAGTTCGTGGGTGTGCAGAAAGCAAAATTGCGAGATGGTTTTTGGGTTTAAAAGTGACACAGCAGTACAGTCTTGACTTCACTTTTCGCTTTTCTTGCCTCATTTTTTTCTCTTTTGCTGGGCATTTAGTAGGCTTCATTTTGGTAGGAAAAGTTTTCAGGAAAGCTTTTAGGATCGTAGGATTAGAAGAAAGGAGAGCTTGGTGGATAGCGGGACAAGATTTTCGTGGAAATTTTCATGTCAATGTTACATGGTGTTTTGCCTTTTTCTCCGATGTCGTTGACTGAATTGTGCTCATTCTGGTATGGTTTGAAAGATTTCTTCACTCTGCTCAAGTTAGTGGACAAAGTTGTCCTTGACTATCAAAATTGATGACATCACGAACGGTAGAAGTGACGTGGATCTGCATGAACGGTTACGAGTGGCTTGGGCAAATGGGTTAATGGTAGTAAAGAGATGTACGTGTACTCCAAAATAATTTAGGGTCTGTCTTCACCTTTAGGCCCTGAACCCACCACACCAGTCTCACCACAGCCATCACCATTATCATCAAACAAACGAGAAAGTGCTAGGGTCTATCATAACTTGGTGAGTGACTGTCAACTTGAGTATTTTCTAGGTGAACATGGTCTTTGGTGAGCAAAAGCAAGGAAGCAAAGTATTCTTATTATAGTGGACGATTTAAAATTTTGTGTAACGTAAGATCACAAGCATGTGCAGTTGGTTGCTTTGCAATTTTCCAGGACAGAAGTCTGCTCAACTATCACAGTTGAATTTGCAGGTACACGCCACATCTCAAGCAGTGCGCAGAGAAAGTGGTGTCCGATAGCCCGGGGCTAGTGGATTTTGCCATCGGGCTAGTGATTTTTGTTCTTAACTTGCCCGACGGGCAAGTGCTGTTTTACGGGAACTTTAAATTACAGAAGGATTGTAATCAATCCTGCTAATCAAAAAGGGTTTTGCGGCTACTTGAAATGACTTGTGGGCTAGTACATGCTAGCTACAGCTTACCCGAAGAGCAGGCTGTAAAACTGACTTTCTTTGCACCCTGTCAAAGCTTAAATACTCGGTCAACTAGGGAAAAAGGGACAAATTTTAGAATACAGAGAAAGTGCTTAAATACTACTTCATGCAAATGTTTATTTCATTTTCACTTAAAAGACTATAAACAACCAGTAAAATCACTATAGCTTGTCACACCACTGTCCAATACAGGTTGCAAAATTGGTGACTTCTGTGGCAATAGACCTCTTTAGCAAATGTAGGTCATATGGTAATACTCAATTGAGAACTTTGTCTTATTGACATGTATTATGCAAATGTAAAGACAATCGGCCAAAACAAATCATACTAGCGAAACAGGTCTATTTGGGCCCCAAAGTTATTTTTTTAGTGGCTCCATCAACCAAAATGGTTACAGCTCGCAGTAGTGTCATTACACTCGTATTTTGACTTATCTGTTGCTCCATTTAAGTTTAGTGTTGATGAGTCTTGGCAAAGGCAATGCAATGACAGTGATGGCTTGTGCAGGTCTGAAAACTGTCTTGTCCAATTGCAGAGCAACAAATTGAGTGCCCCAGTCCTCTCCAAATTCATTTGCATTTTCATTTGACGTTGGATTTTCTTTGCTGAATCTGTAAATTGACTTTCACATGGAAACTTATTCATTTTTGTGGTTTTAATCTTGTAGGTGGTTCAAAACATTTTGGACACTGAAAGAGCTCATGTTAGCGAGCTACAGGTACGTTTGTTTTGTATTTAGAGTTGTTAGTTTAAAATTTCTTTCTTAGTAATTAATACAATGGGTATTAATCTTGAAAAGCTATTGTTGAAAGGCACAACATCATGTGTTTGTTTGTTGTTGCCTCTAATAAGTTAGTATTGATGATACGTCTTCCTTTTCTATTTTACCACAGGCCTTGCTACAGAATTATTTAAAACCACTGCAAACATCAAATACGTAAGTATTATTTATCTTGTAAGCCTGAAAAAGGTTTTGTAGTCTTCTTAGTTCAACTTAAAAAGAAAGTGTTTTGAGTGTTTCTTCATGAATTTTGTTGTGGTGTTATTCAGATTGCCACCCAAGGATATGAAAGTACTGGCTGGAAACTTTGAAGAGCTGGTTCAGTTTCAACAGATGCTTTACAACCTTTTGGATGATTGTTCACAGTAAGTAAAAAAAAAATTGTACACGTATTTTTCCAGTGCTCACTGCACTAAACAAAAGAAAGTTAGCCTGCAAGCAGACTAAAATATTGCGTAGGTTGAAATTAATTTTTTTTGTTGTAAAGAGGCTTACTGACTTTCACTAAGGCATACATGCGTGTATGTGAGAATGGCGCAGGGGGGAGGGGGATGCTGGTGTTGGAAAAGCCTTCAATGTAGGAAACAAAAAACTGTATCACATGACCATGTATGTGCATTCTGAAGAAGTTGGGTGTTAAAGAGGCTATTATTATTTTACATGTAATCAAGATTTAACATTTTATAACATTATTTCTTCTAGATTTGCTTTAAGAATAATTTTTTATTTATCAAATTTGCAAGTAGCCATAATCATTCTTTCATTTTTTCTTTCAGTCTCCCCTTACATCAACAAAGAATGGGAGCTAGTTTTCTACAAATTGCTCCTCAGGTAATGAGAATCCCTGAAAATGGCTAATAATAATTTTATACAAAAATAGTAATTATTTTATTGTAAAATGCTGACAAAGAAAAAGTGTCACACCTACAGTTACAGTGTGTACACTGAAACTGGGACACTTGGAAGAAGATTGTCCAATCATAACATTTTCTGAAAACAAAAGATTCTCAAGTTTTTGTGCAAATAGACCGATAAAATTAAAGTATTCAAATATGCAACTGTTGAAAACTTAAAACCGTTTGAACTTCTCAGGAAACGGCCCTCAAATTTATGAATGGTATGGCCCATAACCAAAAAAACTTCAGAATATTTTGTTTTCAGAAAAAAAAGTAAATTATTGGACAATCCTCTTCCAAGTGTTCCAGGTGGAGTGTCTGCACTGTAAAGTAAGAGCCATATGTTGCTATAATAGTGTTGTCATGTGGCTAAATAAAATTTAGGCTAAGTTAAACTCGAGACAATGCTGGCCAGCAATCTCTCACTTCTGATTTTCAAGGGCGCCCCAATAGCTTCACAGGGACATTTGGGTATTACAGCTTTGTAGCTGAGGTCAGCCCATTAAGTTCATCTTGCTTCTTGTTGCTTGTGCTCGTTAGCCTTTTTTTCTCCCTTTCCTGCCTTCCCTTTGGTAAGTATATGGTAAGAAGCCTAGGTTTCACTGGTTAGCAGTGTGACAATGCCTGGGTGGTTGCCACTCACAGGGTTGTCATCGTTACGCATTGCTCTCGGCTATGGCCCTTGGCTCCACCAACTTTTCAGGCACCCCCCCACCCCACATTCATCTTTGTTGATGAGTTTAACATGGTAGTGCAAGTGATAAAAATAATAATCTTGCTAATTTCAAGGGGGTGACATTTGACAGTTAGAGAGAGTTGCTTAAAATAGTATCACTTAATAAAGTTGGCTACCCATTAAAGTAAGTAAATGATAGTGACAATCTCAGGTAACTGAAAAAATAGGGGTCTGTAAGATTGCCAGGGAATTTGTCGTCTTAACCAAAGTGTAATTTGCTTTGACAGATGAAGGAATTGTATATGATGTACTGTGCAAACCATCCAAGGGCAGTTGAAGTGCTTACAAAATATGGGTAAGTAAAGGGAAGCATAACTAAGATCCTAGGTGGAAAAGCAAGGTTATGTAAAAGTTTTTATCATTCAATTAGTTAATCAATATGAAACCAACTATAAGTGTGTTAAGGAGTTATTGCATTGTACTCAAAAATAGGGTGGCATCCTGCAATGTTACCCTCACTATCACTGTAAAGTGTATCCCTGGTACCTCATGAGTCATGATTAACAAAATCAGATGACCTCATAGCGGGAGTCTGATTTGTTTAATTACAAGTATGATTACAGACCGAATTGGACAACAGAAAGTTCTATACCAATTAGTCATAACTTCAGGTATAACAAAATTTGTGATATTTTAAGGTTTTTAACATTACACACAAGATATTCTTATAGTCTTTTGGTAGCAGTGAAGATAAAAAAACATCCAAGTGCATGTGCACGATCGCATGTACTGTTCAATAATCTTACTTAAGCATGACACGTGCTGACCTTTTACACTGTCCTGTTAGTGCTAAAAGTAGGACAGCTGATAGCCAATCAGATTTGAGGATTATGTTATAAATAAATGCGCTGTTTGGTTTGTTGCCTTGCAGTGATGAGTTGTCGGCATTCATTGAAAGTAAGGGAGCTCCAGCACCAGGAATACTAACACTGACAACGAGTCTTAGTAATGTAGGTTAATCGACACTTTTGTTTCTTTACTTTTTTATGTTCCAGCCTAATGATTAAACATTTTCATCCCACATTGTGGTGGAATGGCATTTCTGACTATTTGGCCAAGGGAAAGTTAACACACACTTGGAAAAATCAATCAATCATTAACCAAATCTGTGTGATGGCCAGTAACATCTACATCATAATTCAGCAGTAAACACACAAAGTATCATGTGGGCTGTCTTTGTTTGATGTTTGGGCAAACATTGTTCACTCATTTAGCAAATCCATGTGACCATCATTTTTTATTGTTTAGCTAGGCCATAAACAAGCAGTTTTTTCTCTCAAACCTCCAATTAGTGCAAGCTGAATTCATTAATAACTGACATAAAGCATAAATGACTAAAAATAAAGGTTGGAGAATTAATTTTGTCATGTCCCTCACAAAAGCATACACTAATGGCTTCTCATTTACTAGCTGTTTGTCAAGTAACTGAACCACTTTTTTTACCAATTTGTTGGAAACATAAGCCTGTTCAAACAGTGTGGTCACCCGTTTGTTGGAAACATCACCCCGTTCGAGTGGCTTGGTCATCCATAGAAACATGCATCTCTTCAAAAGGCTTGTCCAGCTGTTTATTGTTAACATGAGTCACTCAAACAGCTTGTTAATCATTTAGAGAAAAACTATGTACTTTGGTTATTTTTTGGTCTAAATTTCAAGGCAGATTATTCTGGTGATCATTTCCTGTATTCTCAGACACCTTTAACAGTAAGGAAGGCTGAAATGTTCAGTCCAGTTTTCAGAGCTGCAAATAAAAGGTGGCCTTTGGACAGTGAAACCCTGTTAGGGTTAGGGTTAAATTCCGACAAGTGACATAGTAACATGGCCTTGAAACAGTGACATTAGTGAGATGAATTGGCGACAAATGACATGAAGTTGGTTCAAGACTGTGACAGCAATGAGGAATATCACAAATACAAAATAAAAATTAGAAAATACTGACAGTGACGTGGTCTCCTCTTCAAAAGGCGAAATGACAGCTTTTGAAAATCAGACAAGGGACATAGGTGTACGTAACCCCCCTCCCCTCCCCTAAGAGGGCTTTGACTGTGTTAGCCTTGTCGGAAAAAATGCTACCTTCAGTCAGACTTGATTACAAGACAGATTTAAAAAACGCCAGTGACAGTCATTCTGAAACTGAGAACTTGCTTAGTACTTAGATAAAGAAATAATTATGACTGACAACATTTCTGGCATGTCTGACTAAAATGGCAACTTGGTTAAACATACATCCATTCCCGAAAAGAAAAAAAATTACATGTAACACTACAATTGCCCAAGTTATAATCAACAACTTAGTATCTCTTTTTGTTGTACAGAATTTTTTCATGGCCATATTATTTTTCTACCTAATTTTTGTTTTAGTGCGGTGGTCTTGATTTAACTATTTCAGACCAATATGACTACAAATCGTGTTTTGTTATCCTCAAAGACTGTCTGTGCAGTTGTTTATCAGACAGTTAAATCTACAATCCACTTCTAGGATTAACATTCCATGTGAGAGAACCAAGTTGTAAATTCACATTGATACATAATTTCTAAACAATTGTGATGAAGATCTTCATTTTCTTTTGCATTAGTCTGTTATCAATATTTTGTTGACTAAAATTTGAAAAACTGTTGGGGTATGCTCTTTGCATGAATTTTAAGTTGTGAATCCTTGTCTTTCTTGTTTATTAGCCTTTCAGACATCTTGGCAAGTATCCAAATCATATGAAAGAGTTGGAGAGACATCTTGAGGTTTGAGAACATTTAAATTAATTTTGATAAGGTTCTGCATACATGACTCTAATGAAAAATGCCATGGATTTCTTTCCTTGTTAAGTTTGTCAATAATATTATGGTTTCTTTGACAGACTTTATAGCAAGAACGATATGCATAAAATAATAGCTGTACGACAGAAGTATACTGCTCAGTAATCTATCATTATTGATCACAAGTTTATGGTGTATTTTTCGTATTCAAATTAGTCACTTAATGACCTGTGTAGCTTTGATTAGTTATGAGTGAGATCACATAAAAAATTGCTTCAATGGCAGGACGACCCTCCCCTGGATCAGCCACTGCAGTGGTTGAAGGTTTTCTTTCTTTCTAGAGGAAAATGAGATTCTTATTACCACGGTTGACAAGTAGTCACTGCAGTCTGGTTTTAGATTTGGTCAGAATTGAGACTTTTTTGTTGGATCCAAACTTTTATTGGGTTGTTGTTTTTTTTTGCCTGCATCTAAAGGTTACATCTTTTAAATTCTCCCCCTTTCTTGCGACATCCCTATTTGTGTTTAGTGCTTTTTTTATTGCGTAAATCTTAAATGGCAATAAGCACTTTCATGGGATAGAATTTTCTAAAATAGCATCATGTTAAAAAATTTGTAAGGAATTTTTAACAGATTAATATTTCTGGCATGTAGTCATGAAGCTTGTAATATTTCTTTTCTTCCTCACTTTAGGAAGGGCACATAGATGAATTGGACACCAAAAAGGCAATAGCTGTTTTTCAAAATTTGACGGTAAGTGTTTACAGTCTGTAATAACATCAGCTGAAAATTGTATAGCATTATGATATTTCACCCTTTTGTTTCACTGTGCTCTTAACCTTTCTAACCCTGGCAAAATAAAGAGGTAAATTCTTCTTTCTCATCCCAAACTCCAAATTGTAGTGAAAATTTGAAAATTCTTTGTCAAATGCTAAAACATGGAGTACAGTATGAAAGAAGTTCCAAGGGGTATCGTTCAGAGACTACTATAGTCTGAGTCCCCTTAGCATGGATTTTTTTCACCACCACACAAATGTTAAGAATTTGGATAAAGAGCATAAGGGTCATGTATTTTAAGCCTAATTGTGACCAGTGTTGATTTTATCCTTTTAATGTCTCAGCTTAATTGAAGATTATGTTTTTAAGTAGATGGGAGAGAGATCACCCACAGATAAAATGTCTTGACTGTTAAACAACTTCTCCTGGAGAGTACCTTAAGTAGTGTACTTGGGAACAGTATGGAGAATGTGTGTGTTGATATAAAGGATTGATGGGATTAACAGTGGTAATTGTCACGCCTGTAATCAGTGTGTAGCTTGTCACGAAGTTTTGTTCAAACATGAGTTCTTAAACCTTGCCTGTTTCAACATGATTGTTTTATCACACAAATACGACCTCAGTTGTTAAATGCTCGGTTGGAAAAATAATGCCTTTTCTTCCTCTGATCTGTAGATTTTTCCACTTTCAGACAAGCTGCCATGAGACTAGGAAAAGAAAAGAAACCGAATTAGAAATGCTGACAGGAACGATAGAGGGGTGGGAGGAAGATGTAAGTGAATTTATAGAAGATGATAACAATATTGTGATAGGTCAAGTTCGCTTTTATTTTACTGTGTTCCCTAGCTTTTCATAGTTACGTTTGTGTACTAGAATGTGAACTATTATTGGCATTGAAGTAGTTGACATTTTTTAATGATAACTCTTTCGGGATTAATTTGAATTTAGAACATGCCCAATCTTTCTACAGTGTAACTGATTTTACATTTATTTGTGGATTATAAGGTTTACAGAGTTTGTTAACAGGGTTTCATTTTTCCTAACCTTACAATTTCCTCTGCATACTCCCTGCTCAGTCTTACGTTTGTTTACTTTGAATGTTATAATTTATTGCGCTTAGCATCTGAGTGGTTTTACATGTACATCTACTTATTCCTCTTTGCATCCTAAGGATTCTATTTGTTGCATTTTTATCTGCAATTTACATAAAATTAATCATTATAAGAAATTATCATAGGTATTTACCATCAAGAAAAAAAAATTCAATTTTATGTAATGTATTTTTGGTTATTCCTTGTTATTTCTCCAAATTAACAGTTCTATTTTCTTTACAGGATATTAGCAAACAAGGAGATTTGATTCTTATGTCACAGTTTCTTATTCATGGGGAAAATGGGGTAAAATTTATGCTCTCTAAATTATACCTGTAGTTTATTTATTGAGTTTGTTTATTTCCCTCTCTGAGTTTTTCAGCTGCATTGTACAATACAGCTACATCATAGAATTTCTTCCTGTTATATATTTAAGGATCCTTCCAATATTAAGTCCCTTGTGCCCATAGCTTCCATGCAAGGAAGCAAGATCAAAGTCAACTTCGTTTGTATAATTGTCTAGCAGTTTATTCTCTTGCAATTTTACAGGTCAATGATTTTAACATACTTTATTGTTGGTAAGATTTCATGTCAAAATATCTCTTAGTGGAAAAATTGGCAGCTTAAGTTTTTAAAACATTTTGTTTTGTATCTTGCATTTCTTCAATGATATTTGAGGATTAAGGTTGCATGAACTTAGTTAGTCAGACTGATCTGGGACAGTTAAGTTGTTTACCAAAGGTTAAACAGTGTCACTAACAACCTTATGCTATTTTTGGATACATTCGTAGTAATATTAGCAACTTATTTTTCCATTATCTGTTGACATGTAATATTACTGATAATAAAGGCAAGTTTCTAATATCAGCACTAATACTGTATGTGTTTTGGGTTATTTTTCCAATTTAGGAAGTCAGAGAAAGATCCTTTCTTTTGTTTCCAAACTGCCTCATTATTCTTTCAGTCAATGCAAATGCTTGTGGATACAAATTTGAGGTACACTTTCACTTTAAATTTAAGCTGATTAAACCTATTGGTTCACCAGAATGTCCAGTCATAAGTCAAGAAAAATTTCAACTGTTGCAAACTAAACAGTACCATATTGACTTTGAGAAAGAAGTTTCATCGTAACGGCCACTTGGTCTGCAGCATTTTGAACTACACATTCTCTTATATTGCTTTACTTCAAAGGGGACAGATGGCAAATTGTTGTTGCTTGAAATACAGTGTATCTATAAGTCGTAACTATTCATCAGAAGGGTGTCTAAAATGTTTTAAATCCACAAAAGGCCACTTACAAGCTCCAAAAACCCTCACTTTCAAGATGAGGCCGCGTGCACAACCTTTCTTGTGAAAATGAGTTTTGTTTGCAGGAAAATGAAAAATCATTTCCATATCAAGGTTCCAGCACTTGACCTTGTTTTGATACAGAAGGCCAGGGGAATTCAGAAATGTGTTATTGGTTTCAGCTCTATCATGATCATCATTATTGTTGTTGTTGTTATTATTTTTTAATTGGCCAGTGATAATTTTTATTATGCATTTTATTTTTCTTTTTAGAAAAAGTACAGTCTTTCCGATACAACAGCTCATTCACTGGAAGATACGGAAGGCATTTTAAATGCTTTTGAAATTAAGGGTAAGTAAAAGTTTTGTGTGAAAGCTGTTAGATCTATAATAACAAATCTTGTTTTATTCTCATGTAAATCAAGCCAGCATCTATCCCAAGTTCAGCCCAGAACTTTGTGTCGTCCAATTCTGTCCATAATCATACTCGTGATTAAATAAATTGAACTCCCGCTATGTGGTTGTCCGATTTTGTTAATCACTAGACTGCAAAACAGTCCGTATTTTTGCGTATTCAAGTACGCGCGAGCAGTCAAACAAAAGGTCTCGAACAAGGCTGAAAACAGAGAGCAAGACTGGGGAGAGACGCTAAGGTTTTTTTTTCTCTCGCCTCACACGCCCTATGGGTGTGTGAGGCTCGCGCGCTTCGCGCGCGTAAGACTCTTACGCCATGCTTTGCCGATTTCTTTACTGATTTTGAGAAAAAAACCGACTGTTTTGCAGTCTAGTTAATCACTCGTATGATTACAGAGCTAATTGGACTACACTGAGTCCTATTACCCTTATTTATTGAAGCTTGTCTTCCTTTGTGGAAACCTTTAATACCAATGAATACTGAAGGACTGAATTCTGCTTAATTTCTGTGCTGTATAGTTTATACATACAGTTGTCTCTTCCTTTTTTGCCCAAATTATCAGAGTACGAAGAAAGTCATTTTTACAGCTTGCAAAGCATGTACTACCCCAAGAATCATTTCAACTAGCCTGAAAAATATTTTGTTGAGCAGGATTGAGGATAGTTTTTCTGTAATTTGAAATGGAATTCCCCAAAAGACTTTACTGGCCCATTGGGCAAGTTAAGATCACTAGATGGACAGCAAATAATTTATCCGCTCACCCCTTGCTATCGGACACCTTTCATTGCATGCAGCGTAATAAATTAGGTATCTGTCCTTTTTGCACCATCTTTCAGTTGGCGGAGATGTCATGAAGTTGTCAACCAATCATGGTCATGAAAAGACAGCTTGGCTTGAAACCCTTCGGTTGCACTCTGAGAAGGGCAGTGTCACATCACCTTCTCCGTGGGTGGAGAGACATCCTGCACCATTCACAGAACGGACATTTTCAAAGTCCAGTCCTCCAAGGAGTGATTCTTTTGGGTCGCCACCAAACTCAGCCACACCCAAGGGCTCTAGTAGTACCTCTGGTGTATATTCACAGGTATGGTAGTTGGAACCTGTTCTAAATGGCAACTTCTCATCAGCCTGCATTGTAGTAATGTCTGTGAAGCAGCACTGAGATCCTTGTTCTGGACTTCTTATAGACTCAATGAATTACTGGAAGTGTGTTTCCAATTTCTCTTCAACCTGAATAGCCAATATTGATGGTACACAGCTAAGGCCAAGAACAAGGATTTGGACAGTGGCTTGCAGACAGCCTTAGCCAGAACTGTACTTTGATCTCTGGTGCAGGCTACATGTCATAAGCAAACATTTAAGACGGAATTCATGAGGAAATTGAATAATTTCAATTTTCAGTGGACAAAAACCATGTACCAGAATAGTTTAAACAATATCGCATTCTTTTTTACATTTTTCAAGGGCTATAGATATAATTAGTTATCTGTTATAACACCAAAGACTATTTCTCATGGCAGCCCGAGAAAATAAATGTCAAATTTCACAAGAATTGTGAAAACACAGGTAAAATTCTGAAAATTTCATGTGTAAGATGAAATTTTCATTGATGTTATGACAGATAACTAATTACATCTATAGCCCTTGAAAAATGTAAAAAAGAATGCGATATTGTTTAAATTATTCTGGTACAAGGTTTTTGCCCACTAAAAATTAAAATTACTCATTTTCCTGAAGAATTCTGTATTAAACGTTTTTTAGGAGACTAGGCCTGTGGATAATATTTTAGTGAAAATTCTTGTAAAGGTGCTTACCCTGTAGGATTTGGGGTGATTTTGTGAAGGTCCTTCCAGTTTCATGGAGCAAGTTGAATGATTCAGATCTTTTCTTTATAATAGTCTTCTAGTGAGGGGACAAAGTTCCGTTCAGCTTCAACTCCACATTCAGTTGCCACTGACCTGACTGCCTTCAGCTCAATGCCTCAAAGCCCACAAAGGAAGGGACATTGGGATTTCACGAGACTCAGACCTACGCCGCCCCTTAGGCCTGCATATGCACTGATTGCTAAGGAGGTATGGTAAATGCTACTAAATATAGGGGCTGTTTACATGGATTTAGGAAGGTACAGGCACCAGGAAGGTCCTAGAAGGCGGAACAATTTTTGTTGGTCGTGCATGCTGAAATTTCAGTCTGTGTGGGTACCAAGTAGAGAAGGAATTAAAAATGGCAGGCAACAAACATGCAATTTGGGCCCTTCTGCTCACTTTTACTAGCGTTAATAACTACATTTGAGCAGCAGCTGGCAGTTCTTTACACCAAACGGAATTGTCAGCCTTTATTGCAGTGATTACCCTGTGAACAACCAGTTGCAATAAATTTTTGTTTGGTTCGTCTCTAGTGCTAGGATCTTCCTGGCAGTGGTGGTCCCTCTTAGGACTACCACTGGATGATGAATTATCTGATGATAACCGGTGATTTTGTTACCTTTGTGTCCTTTGTCCCTGACACATAAAAATCCCCAAAGACACAAAATAGTTCAGGGCATGCGTCCCGTAGGATGCAAAGAAGGATCAGTCGATTTGAAGATTTTTTGTAGAATATCCCATTCGTGTGATTTCTGTGGCTGTTGTTTAAAGATGTATTTGTATTTATTTTATGCTAGATTTTAATTTCAGAAAACTGTAATAAAGAGTTTTGGTGTCTGTCTCCCGTTTATATGTCTGGTTACATACACTGTAAAGGCCCAAGTATTTTCAATTTAGGAAGTCCTGTTTTTTTTTTTCAACTGGGACTCATTGGTTATGGATAGGGACTCGTGATTTTTCACAATATGAGTCCCAGGACTCACCACAACTATTTGTAACAAAATCACTGTGATAACACTAGATAATCATTATTATCAACATTGCCCTACTTTGCCTTTTTATTTATTTCTATCAAGGACACATCCACAACTCATCGTTCAATGAGAGGCTTACTTCACCCATCACGAAAAAAACAAGGTGAGATTGCAAATGTATTTCTGTACAGTTTATAAACATGAATCAGTGATGTACAAAAGGTGCGGTCTTTGACCTCTCATCTGTACATTGAACATTGCAACTACTATATAAAATTTAAATCGAGCTCTAAACAGAATCTGTAATAAAAAGAAAGTTTTAAGTAACTACAGAATACTTAACATTAGTAGACTACATTAAAACAAACTTTTTAAAAGTGTGATAAAAGGGTAATAATGCATTGTTGTATGGTAGGTTTTAATGAATGCTTTAGCATCTCGTTTTGACAACATGATTTAAATTTTGGAATTTCATAAGAGTTGTCCTTGCTAAACAAATTCCTTACTCAGTTTAGCCTTTTGCAGTTGTGACATACTGAATTGTTAATAACTTTGTCAAATAATATCATCATTCCATGCAAATTTTTCTTTCTTTCCACTAGCCAAGAGCCCACTATGAGGCCTGCAAATAACTGCCTACAAATAATGGTCTGCTCATGCGCAGTGTTGTTCCAACTGTGTTTAGCTGCAAATAATATTCTGCTCATGCGTAAATGAAACCACGCTTTTCTCCCTCTTGCGTGAAAATGGCTGATCATTTTGCTTCCCGAGGATTTTCATTAAAAACAAACTCGGTGAATGATTGATAAAACAATAATAAAACTCAGTTATCACAAAATATGGTGATTTGTCAGTGTTTCCCAGATCAATTATTTGCCTTAGCCTTCAGCTTCGTCAAATAATAATATTGAACTACTCTCCACTGAGAAATCATGATATTTTGCTCAACCTCGTCCAATAATTGTTAATTATTTTGACATTAAGATGTGTTTTATTAATATGCTTCCATATATGCACTACTAAAAGTTTCCTGTTTGGTCTTGAACACTTTGAACAAAGTTCCTCCCCCTGATATCTCTGATGAGCACACCCAAAGTTAAGTGGTCCATGTTAACCATAATCAGCCAAGGAACAGCACCTCCTTCTTCCCCTGACAAAACCAAGTTTGGTGGCAGTGCCTTTGCTTCAGCAAAGCCAAACTGCTAAAACTCACTAGTTTTGACTGCCAAGCTTTCTAAGAACTCTGACACTTTCAAAGTTCAACTGAAGACTAATATCTTTTCAGGAGAGGGGGTTTTAGTATCTGGAAATATTTTTATGTGATTATTTGTGAGCCTATTCTAGCAAATGGTTTATCATATTCATCCAATAATATTTCTTTTTAAGTGCAGTGCTTTAAAATTTGTAATAGTGTAAATCTGTTATATGAATGAAGATCATCGCAGTTATATATGTAACTTTTGCAGCTGCGAAAAGAGAGCCTGGAAAAAAAAAACTGCGATGATCTTCATTCATATAATTCTTGACTCCACAGTTCACATATATGATTTTCATATATTCAGAACTTCAGGGTAAATTTGTATAAAAATTTGTCAATCATTATTATGAGCACGTGTTAAAAAATTATCTTCCCTTTCCCTCCAAAACTGGTGTAACATAACACCCATACCCCACCCAGTATAATGGGTACCTCTCTGCAATGGCCACTTAACCCCCTCCCCCTTGGCCATTGTGGAGAGGTTCTACTCTAAAAAAAAATCAAAACTAACATTCAAAACCTGTTTCCACTTCAACCAGCCATCATCTCAAGGGCAAGTTTAAAAGGTGATTAATGAATTCTCTTGTAGGTTGTCTTACTCTTAATCCGCTTACATCTTTCAAATCTTGCACTTCTGACTGTAAGTAATGCCTAAAATGAATTTCATGCTAACTTCTTACTGTCTTGCAATTCTTGCCTGTCTTTCAAGTGTGTGGAGTTATGGATAAAAATAAATTGGTGCTTTAAATATTTCTCTCTTCTGTATAAAAAAGTAATGTGCAATTAAAAGATAAGTTGTCTGAAAATGATGATAAAAAGTTAAGGATAAAATATTGTATAAAATATTTAAGTTACTGCGAAACTATCACTTACCTAAAGTGTTGAATAAACTACAGAGCAACCTTGTTAATAGTGTGGAAAACTTTTTTAAAAACCTCGTTGTCCTGCCAGTGAAACTTTTCTGGGGCCTGTAGATATTAATTTTAGAGGTCTGTGTTATACCATGAACATTCTGTTGCTTAAAGAAACTGCTTTATTCTTGGTTGCACTGTAGTTCTATTGAAGTCGTTTTAAACTATCTTAAGCCATTCTGTTATACTCTCTAAGACCAAACATTCTTTCCACACAAGCTGCTATCCTGAAAATATGAGAAACTAATCTTGTGAAAAGATAATGATATATATGTATGAAGTTGAACAGTAAAGAATATTGTCATGAAAAATCCAGGGTAATATGTTTGCGTAATGGCCCCTCTAATCATTCACAGAATTACTTGTTATTGTTTGTCCCGGACTGTCACTAAGATTTCAAGTTTCTGGGTAAATACAACAAGTAAACCGGGAATCAAACAGCTTGGGATTTGTTGTGGTTCTACTTTTCTTCCATTTTTTTTTTATGAAAGTAGTATGGGGTCACCTTCATAGTAACCAGGGAATTCCCTGGTCCCCGGCCCAAAACGACAGCCCTGGTTGCCAGGAAGACAGTTATAATCAACCAGATTATGATCAGTCAGATCATGATCTTCCGTCTTTCAACCAACTGACTGTCTGTTCAGGCACTTCTAAAGAAAATATATGATGATTTGCCCATTTATTCAAATTGGTTCAGAAATCTCTATCCTTACACAGCATCTTGTTACCATGAAACAAACTAAGCTCTGTAATCTAACTTCCCTTGAAGTTATCTATTGAACAACAGTTCTGTTTGACTGACACTTCAGTATCTACCAATAACTATTCCAATTTTAGTCTTTCTTTTCTAGTAACTTTTGAAAAAATCACGTTTAGAACTGCTGCATATTTAATATGTAATTTCTTCCAACAAAGTGTTGAATGGGGTTGATAAATTTTAGCGAGGTTAATGTCTATATGTTTATTGTTATTGCTTTCAATCTCAGGTCGAACAAAGAGTGAACTTGAAGATGACAAACATGGCAATACCTCAGGTAAAAAGAAGTTAACAAGTACATTACACTGTAGGGAAGATGTTTTCCCTTGCTTATAATTTTATCAATTCTCGTACCCTTTTCTCTTGATGTCCTGAGGTATTACAGTGCTTATACTACTAGATGAGAAATTTCTGCAATTTGATTGGCTTAGAGCAGTGGTATTTCAGCTTAATTTGAAATACCTACATGTGAAAATTACAACCTTTTGCAGGTAGTAGTATAAACAAATAATAGCATGATTTGTACATGATATTTGGCATAAATACCACTCGTGATATTTCAAAATTGTCTCAAATTTAACTCGCCTAACAGCTCGTGAAATTGTATATAACAATTTTGAAATATCACTCGTGGTATTTATGCCAAATATCACTACTAATCATGCTATTACCCATACAACTACTATAACTGGGGCCACCTAGACAAAGTTGACCAATTGGATTACAGGAAAGTAACAATACATTCCAAGATGTCTGTCAGACAAAGATGTCTGCTGGGTGTCATTTGTAACGTCTCAAACAGAAAAACATTGTCTGGTGAAACATTTTGCCTTATTAAAAAATGTCTGCTATCAATGTTTCAATTTTGTGCCTCGAACAACTTATTGTTTTATTGTGAGCTGCTGATTGGCCCACAACCAACGATGTATTTTTGTTTTCCTGTAATCTGATTGGTCAACTTTGTCTAAGTGGCCCCAGTTACAGTAGTCGCAAGGGTTTAGATGCTCTTTCACTGTTTTAAGGGGTTATGTTTTATTCTTTACCCGATTTTACGGCCATTGCCTAATAGCTGAAATAGGCTTAATCATGTGACACAAATCCTTTAATCAACTGCTTACAGAATCGGAAGTTTTGTTGGTTGCTATATTTTACATGATTCTGACCTAAAGGTTATTTGACATTATCTTTTCAGAGGCGTGTTTCTCAAAACTCCTGATAATTAAGGGGCCTGGAAAGCTGTTGTTGTTTACATTCAAGATCGAATTTTCAATAGTTTTCCAATTAACATGATAAAACTATCAGTTGACAAAACAAATAGACTGATTTGTTCTCTAGGACCTGTGCTTTTGTTCTGTATATTATTGATGTGAATATTTGATTATGGGCTGGAAAATTTACCGGGACTTTTGAGAAACAGGCTTAGGTCCTTAGCCAACTGAAGCTAAAACTCTCTTTTTTTTTTTTCAGGAAACACTCGCGTTTTAGAAGAAGACATGCTTATTCTGCGAGTCGTAGAAGCTTATTGTACGAGCGCAAGAGCTAGGCATACACTGAATAGTAAGTTTCATGCAGTGACTTTGTAATAATCCATGTTGCAATCAAAACGGGAAATATGGTGTCACAAGTGGGATTGTGACCTGTAATCAATTTTTAGCACTACCTTCTTTAAAAAGTTTGAACGCATCAGCTTTTACCACTTTGATTTAGAGTTCTAATGAAAAAATCTCTGAGCTCCATGAGGAATGTGCTTGGTCCAAAAAAGTTGAATAGCAAACAAAATGCATCACATTTTGGTGACTTTTTACAACTACCTTTTCCAGTTACCGCATAAGAATCATCCAATTTGCAGTTCTGGGTACAATTGCTGTCATGTTTCCTTAGACAATAAACTTTGCTCAGGGTTTATACGGGTCATGGAAAACCTGAAAAGTCATGAAATTTAAGAATTTCCTTTTCCAGTCCCGGATAGTCATGGAATTTATTAGTTGGTCCTGGAAAGTCATGGAAAATTAAAACTACATTTGGTAGATTGGTTACTTCTGATGTCAAATGAAGGACAAAGTAAGATAGAGACAAGTAATTTAATAGCACAAACAGCACATATTTTAGTGAAAATCAGGATTTGTGTCTGTTGAACTAAGTTACATAGGTAAAAAAATGCCGTGAAACAAGGATAGCTTGGAAAATTTTTAATAGTGACAGCCAAACATAAAGTCGTAAAAGAGGTCATTAAAAAAGTCCTTGGAAGTCATGGAATTTGAAGAGGTGAAAAAAGTATGAACCTTGTTGGCTCCACTTGTCTCTCCCTTCACCCCGGCGTAGTATCAGTGACGTACTGCTGAGTACTCCTGAGATGGACTAGCTTATTCTCCAGTGGGGAGTCGTCATTCTCCTAGGTACTTCTTACCATGGAAAATAGTTAAGCTCAGGCCATGTAGGCTTCCCTGGCTTGTATGCACCTTTAGCATTTTAGAAAAGAGGTGGATAGTTTTATTTCCAAAGAAAAGACTGTTGTTTACATGGTTTCTCTTTTTTTCCCAAGTTTTTGATTTACAATAGAGAAAACACATGTAATGAACAATGCTGTATTTTGTATAACACTGTTCTTTGTTGCAAAACTCATGGTATCCTGTGTTATATTTTATTCAATAGTTCTTTATAGTGTCAGAAATGACAACATGTAATGTTAATGCTCACCAGTATTTTAAGCAAAATTTGTCCCTTGTTGTATACCTCTGTCCAATTCTGGGGATTGTAGTTAATAACAATATGGTACTGCACTGGAGATTGTGGAGACAGTTTAGCTAATGTATGGTACTGGTTGACCCTGGTTTAGGTTGATCAGCATCAAACTGGTTCTGGTATTATCAGTGCTTTATAAAACAGAGTGGTTTGAACAATTAAGAATATTACACACGACAGAAATTTGCTCGACAACTTCTCTCCATTACCTCTGCAGGAAATGTGTGGGAACATCAAAAAGGGAATTGAAATTTTGATTTAAGGCCAGGGTTTTCAGTGTGGTGCGAGAGTAATGGCAACATTATTTTGTTGAATTTCAGAAACAAAACCTGCTTGAAATGAATACTTCATTGAATTTAATTAAAAAGTCAATCCACCAGGCTACTTTTTTGATATTTGCTATTTTGTTTATTATTATTATTATTATTATTATTTTTATTATTATTTCGGCTAAGAGTTTGGGATGATGAGAGGCAAAATTTGTTTGTTTGCATTAACTTTTGCTTTGATTCGCAGTTCTGAGATTTTTTTTTTCCATAGGTAAAATTTTAATATAGACCAAGATGAACTTTTCTTATTTTGTACAGTTTTTACTGTGCTCCTGCCATAAATCTGAAAAGATTCAGTCATAATTTATTGGCTTTGCTTCAAGTACATAGTTGTTCTGAAAGCTACACTCATGATTGTAACATTAGAAATTGGTGCAGTCACTGGTTTATAATTCTAGTAACTTGCAAACTTTGTATCGTGCTGTCCATGAAAATTATTATTAGTAGCAAAGAATCACCGATCTTTGGCTTAAATAGAATTGGAATGAAACTGAAGGGGAAAATAATGGTTACTGCTGCTAATAATTCTAGTTGTTATCAATGTATTGTTCTTGATAACTGGTTACAATCAATAGTTGATTGATCATGATGAGTGGAAGATCATTTATAATAATTTTGTTGTCCACAACATTGATGCTGATTTTACTGAATAACAGTGACGTAAGATCTCAAGTTATTCATAAAGAAACACTCAGTGGTTGTCATCAGTATTGTGCTTTTCTAAATGACAGCATTTTCTTAGGCACTAATGTATAGTTTTCGTTTGCTGAACGTCTTGCACCTTCTTGTAAAAATTAGCCTGGGGTATTTTTCATTAACTATGTGCAAAAGCTAAAAGCTGACTTGTAAAATTTATTTCAAATCTTATCATAAACTTGATTGTCAATGTTGTACTAGGTTTGGGTTTATTAAAGTTTTTCATTCTGTGTACCACTGTTGTGTTACCATTTTATCACATTCATTTCTTCCATTTTTGTTTTTATACCCTGCCTCCCATCACTTTGTTGCATAACTACATCAATCACTTATTTGCTGTTTAAGTTTGTCAACTAAATACATGAGTTTGGCTAAATGAGTGTCACATGGAGAATCTAGAACACAGTTCACAGCCATTGAAACAAGGCTTGGTTTGATCATCATTGCTTTTGTTTTCATGTTTTCGGTCGATGCAAAAGTTTTGTAAGTTTTTTTAAAATTTTTATAAAAACAGATACTCGAGACCTGGCACTGCAATAAAGCACTTCAATAAATACTATTGCTGTAATGCACTTGCAGTTACAAAGACTATATTTACACTGCACTAGACTTTATAAATATTGCTAGTCGCTCCACATTTTTCGCATGCAAAATAGAGTTAAATTAAAGATCATACAATACGTCTTACAGAGGTGACACCCTCACCAGACTCGAGTTTTTGTGAAAACATGCCCTGAAGGTATAACAAATATGAAATCTTAGAATGTGATCCTTTTCTTGTGTGCATATTTTGTGCTGGTCTGCATGCTACATAATATTCAGCTGTGCACGTCATGTCTTATTTGCCATATTTATAATTTGCACTGAAACACTCTGTAGTCACCGATAACTTGCACTTGAAAAAGTTTTTCCTCCTGAAATTTCACCTAGCCAAAGTGGACTTTGAGTCTAAAACTTCTTATAATGTAATGTTACTCCTTAAATTGCATGTGTCATGTTTTTGTGTTCTAACTTCTAACCTGTAATTTAAACTCTGATTTATACCTTTAATATAGATTTTAAATCTTTGACTTCTTCAAGAGCCTACTTTCAATTTTTTTAAATATAATCAGAACTGTACGAGATCATTCAGATCCAAATGTGGCCACTGCCTTGTGCAGCTTGACAGTAACACGCAAAGGTAACACTCTTGGACTTAAGCCACAGACTCAAATTTCAACACCACATGAAATAACCTGTTTTATGTGGCAACACTCGAGGATTGCATACATCAACCCAGAGACTTAAAGAGTTCCAACTAAAACTCACAGCTGCCTTCTGAATTGAAAGGGCTAATGTCTTAGTAAATAAATATCTTAAGTGACAAGTCAGGCGTCATATTCTAAGTCTTTGTTATACCTTCGTTGTGTGTGCAGAAGACGCAAAAAATTCCCATCACAGCGGTCTTGCCGAAGACGTTGCTAATGATGATGAAAATGATGAATCAATTCATTCAAGTCGTCCACGAGGTGCCAAGATCTTGGCACATGGCTGCTGCCCAGGACTAGTTAGCAAGAGTAGATTGTACACATATTAAACGCTGGACTAAAGGAGTCTTCTGCATTAGTCTTTAAAATGTCCATATAGAACACTTGCGTTACTTAATGATAAGAAAGCTACCCTAAGTAGCTTTCATTTGCATGGTTGCACTTAAAGATTGATTTATAAATTAAGTTGCAAACAGGAGAAGCAGGTAGCAGATTAAAATATATCAAGAAGTTAGTGTTATGACTTCTGACACTTCGAGACAAGATTCTAAAATACCTTTATTTGACTCCAAGCCATGGAGAACCATGCAAAAATAAGGAAGGTGCACATACAATTGTCAGAACTTGTATGTTATGTTAATGACTTAATGTCAGTTAATAATAATTATTTATTATTACTGGTAGTTTTAGATACGCTATGGATCCCACTCACTAGAAAACTGAAAGTGTACGAGTTAAAAATTCTAGAATCAGAACTAAAATGTACATGACACTATAACACAGCGCGCAGCAGGGTTAAATACTGCTACTTTTTAGTTACTGGCACATTATTTTCAAGCAATATATTTTTTATTTTTTGAATTACAAAATGTTTAATGTTGGCCTTTTAGATTCTATTTACTTTTATTTCCTTTTTTGTATTGAAGGAGTTCAATATTAAATATGTATAGAAATAAATTAGTATTATAATAAGAGGAAGAATGAAATCAATGTGACAGCAATATCTGACTGTGAGTGACAGATTTTATTTATGATAAAAGTATCATATCTTGATTCTACTGGGAAGGGTTGACAGTCCTCGTTGATGACAGGCCATTTTGTGCGTTAGAGAGAGTAGGTTAGATGTAAATTTAACAGAAATCTGATGATCCTACTTCTTTACCATGCAGTTTTGGCCACGAAGGGTTTCAATATAAAAATTATAACCGTAGTAGCGGCAGGTTAAGTGAACCAGCAAACAATTTATATCTCGTTGGTAGTCACTTGACTAGTAATAGTATAGATGATTAGGATATTTAACGGAATAGTGCAAGTTGTGTGTGATGAAAGAGGTACATAGCTGATGACAGCTTTGAGTACTCATTATTGATAATTATTTAGATCTTTTTTACATGAAGAAAGATTCATTAGATTTGGTACTATTTATTGGATAATTTATTATACTTGACACTAACTAACCTAACCTGTAATCAGGCCAGATTTTTTGTTGTGTATTATTGTTTGTGCTGCTTTTCCATGTGTTTGGGAACTTTTTGACCAAATGGACGGAAAAGAGTCTGATTGCAGGTTATCTTGATAAAAAAAGTTTCAATACTTAAATTAGTAGAGCATCATTGTGAAATAAGGTTTATTAGCATTACGAGAAATGTGCACATACTGTATATATTGAATATTTAGTTAGAAATATCGACTACCCAATAAAGAGTCAGAAATTATTACATACTTTACATGCATATTGTACATGTACAATATAGAGTATATAACATGGCCGCAAGGAGACACGAAATTTCTGTTTGAGTATTGGAAAAATATTTCATGAGTGAGGCAGCAAACAAGTTAAATATTTTTGAATACAAGAAGAGAAATTTCGTAGCTCCAAGAAGCCATGTAATGTTTTATTTATTATATAAACACCATTGAAATACCAAAATACTTTTTGTGTTTGAAAGGTGCGGTGTATTATGTTGCCATAGCAACGGTGTTCTCTTCACTTCTGAATACACTGAATACAGCATGTAAGTTTTACATGTGAAGCTATAATGTTTTTGCACGAAAGCTCACCTTGTATTTCATTGGCGTTTATATGATAAATTATTATAACATCTTGAACAGTACTACTAGCAAGGATAATCTATTACAAACAAGTGTGTAGCCGGTGTAGCTGATGGCATTGGGTCCATAAGTGCCTTGTTTCAATCAGAATTGCTTTTTTTGACAGTTTAGTCCCAAGGGGAACTTGACATGATTAAAGTTCATTTTAACTTTTATAGCCACCAGTGAAATTCCCTTGCTGTCTACAATTTTCTCCACCCATAAAAAAGCTCTCTTTCACTCCTGAGGCCCTGTTAGGCTTAAATTCAGACAAGCGACATGGCCTTGAAACAGTGACATAAGACAGGTGAAATGGCGACAAACGACATAAAGATGGGTTAAAACTGCGACTGTGACAAAATGGGTTAAAACTGGCAGTGACAAGGAAAATCACAAATACAATGGTAAAATGTCAACTGCAACATGGCCTCCTCTCCTGTGTGCGAAACGACCACCTAAGGACACGTATTCCCCCTTAGAGGGCCTCATTCCTGCCCTCCCTTGCTGTACCAGCTACACCAGCTGATCTTGCAGCCTTGCTACACACCACCAAGCGTAACAAATTTTACTGATAAGGAAACACTAGAGCACCACACCTGGCAATGTGAACTTTTCACTTTTGAAGCCCCTGAGTTCACAAGCAGCAATTAATTTGAGTATGTCTACCTAAACGTTTAGCTCATTTTTCTTCTCTACCTCACACAACGTTAAGAAATAATCACATTGATAACTATCCTCTTGTACATTAAATGTTTTCCGTTTTTTTTCACCGTAAGAAATGCACCTTAAGAAAAATAAGTATTGTAGCAAAGTAAGTACTCTCTATAGTCAAGGTGGCTCCAAAGAGTGGATGATAAATCTAGTAATATGCACCTTAGATGTATTTTTAGCCAAAAGTGTGCCTTTATAAGCAAGTTACCTGATAGAAATATCTTTGACTTTTCATTTATTCCCATTATTTTGGCTATACAGTTTCACCTGTATGCTGTCCCTATCCTTCATTAAATCCTCTCCCTGCCCCCTTCTCCGCCCCCCCCCCCCCCTACAGAAAACCGATTTTGTCTTTTTGCTCTCTTTGTATGCTCCCTATTTGAAATTTAGGCATCGTAGCACAAGTAATGTTTCTGATTTGCCTTACAATACAGACACACAAAGGACCAAGGCAGTTTCAGGTATTCAAAGCAAAACACTTCTTTCTTTTGATTACAGCTTGTAGTCTGAAGGTTGATAGGGCGTTGTAGTTTGGTGCAAGTGATGTCTTTGGCCAGATAGAGGGAACGGGAAAGGGAAGGTGTCGTCTGGGGTGTGTAATCCTGTTGTTGCCTGAGGTACAGGGATGCTTATAACCTTTTTAATGCTTAGCCTCCCAGAGTCTGTTTCGAAGGCCCAAGACTAACTTTGTTTGTCGAGTCTCTGCACGAATTTGCAAGGATTGGCCTTCTAATTGAAATCTTTTCGTAATACTTTTATTCGTTTTTCAATGTCTATTTTCTTGAATTCTATTCTGGGATACAAAATACTTTTTAAAAAGACTTTGTCACCGGTGTGACTCCCTGTCAAAGTGAAAGTTGGTATAATACAGTTAATCTTTTAGCTGCGCAGTTTTTGTTACGTTTTATTTCATCTTACGTTTGTCTTACACGGATTAAGTTTTGTTTTGGTAATGGGAACTGGAATTTTGTTTTGGAAAAAGTTGCTGAGGGTGGATTTTCCTTTTGGCCTTGACGATACTTCGTCAAAGTTTCAAAGTCTAAGATAGTAACGACGAAATTCTTCTTCTTTTGTCGTAATCCACTATACAATACATAAAGTAAAGAATAATTTTTGTTCTCCAAGCTTCCTGTGTTACACTTGCATGGTGCTGAGGGTGAAAAGAATCAAACCACGTGTCCAATATCCTGATGAATTCGTATCAAAATACAATCGTTTTTGTACAGTTTCCCCTGGCTTTATCAATGGAGGGGCCCACTTTTCAAATAGCGCTTGAAAGTGCCTTGGGTGGCTTTGTAATGCAAATTAGAAGAGTCTTTTCTTAAGTAACTTCTATGTCTGGTTCGTTTCATTTGGACTTTTTGCTTAGCAAAGCAAACTTTGTTAACTCTTTGTGCCCTTTTGTGAATATTTTCACTGAACTGAAAAACAATGCATACATTTTGTCCAGACAGTTTGTGGTAGAGGGAAACGGTTTTTTTAGAAATTTTTCGTGAAACGCAAATGTTTGTCTGAGTTTCTTTATTTCTGCTTTGGTAAGAAGTCTGTATTGTATTCAGTTAATTTATGCTGGTGTTGATGATTATCATTTGTGTTATGATAAACCACAGTGATCATAGGAAGTTGCATCACACACTTAATATCCTAAAAATAACTAAAGAAAATTTCTCATAATTACAAGGTGAATAATTTACTTCTTAGGTTTCGATCAAGCTATGATGCTTGATAATCACTAATATGTATTCGTGAATTAAATTCTATAGGTTATGTAAACATTATTTCTACAGTTGAAAGGTCACGATTAAATTATTATTAAACTTAATTCTTAAGAAACTGAGCTAAAGCAGCAGTAACTGTTCCTTTTCCTGAAGTTTTTTTTTAAGGCAAGAAGAACTTTTTGCAGTAGATAAAATTAAATTTGTTGGCTTTTAATCATTATTTTGTGAATGATATTAAATAAGCTGTAAATTGTAGTTTTTCAATCTACAAATCATTATTTCAAGTTGACCTAGAGAAGATATTAAAACGAGTTGTTTTAATGAAAACATTTACCTCCTGACTATCTGTCTTTACTGTTAATGAATCCCCTTTAAAGATCCGATAAATAAACTGTAATGGTTTATAAATGCATAGGGCTGCACGTAATTGTCGTGAATTACTATAATCTCCAATAACCTTATGACATAATTAATTTTCTTAAATTCATATAAATCACTGTCCCAGTTTAAATTGTGCATGACTTAAAACAGTGCATGAGTCCCCTTGTTCCACCATTCAATTCACAGGTAGTCCAATTCTTCCAGAGTTACCCCCTCACCGCCCATCTTCAACCTCAAGTCTGAAGGGAGATGGGCTAAAAACAAGGAAATCAAAGAAAAAGTTTAATAGGTGAGCTTGGAAGTTTTAACTGTACTTTAAGCTTGCTTATCATAGTTTGCCTAAGTGAAGCTTTTTTTTCGGATTTCGCACAAGGTACCACTGACTGTTTAAAGTCCTGACCTCTCTAGGACGAGAGAAACCCCAAATACCTTCAATATATAGGGGAACAACCTAGACACAAAAACTGTCTTGGATTCCCACACATTGAGCGATTCAGCAGTTTCTCCTGAGTGTTGTACCCTTTTGTGAAGGTTGATATACTTTCTGGCTTTGATGCTACAGTATACTCTGCCCAAAACAGACATCCTCTAACGAGCTTTCACTTCCCATCACTATGCTGTTTTTTGGCAGCTATTAGAAATAAATAGACTTTGCTGATCACAATTTGTGTGTGTGTTTTTTTAACTAAACGTTATTACAAGTCAATCGTTCTATTTGTATGAGGTAAGCTGGGATTTTGCTTTCGATCCCACAGTAAACTGTAAAGACGAGATATTACCCTGAATTGTTAGTCTTTGATTGAAATCACATTGTGAAACTATTCTAATGCAACCTCAGCGAAATTCCCTGACCTGGTGCACTTTATTTTTCTGTATTCCACTCATGGAATTTGGTAGTAATTTTCTATCGATGACCTTAAGTATCACTAGAAATAAAGTAAAAAGTTATGGTTAATGCTTATCCCAACCCATCCCAGGTAATGTGTGTTTTAAATCGCTAGAGTATATCTCAAATAATTTAGTGTAAATTCGTTTATTTTCTTGCATGACAACTATCTGTTTTTGTCCATAGGGATGTAGTTGGTGAATTCAACTGTCTACGAAGGAGAGTGGAAGAACTACAACTGGTACGTGAAATCCATTAACCCTTAATGTAAAGGCGTCTTATTTCTCATAATAGCAAAGTTTAATTAAACTTGGAGGTCACGAGGATATAGCAAACTTTGCAGCCTCACGTTTTAAACAAATTTTAGTCCTGTACAATGTGTGGGAGATGCTGTTGAGAATGTTGGTACCAAACGTGTAAAACATTTATGTCAGTCTTAAATTTGATGTTTTACAAAATCCTATTTGCAGTTGGACATGATAAAACACCAACGTTTTGAACCCCCAAATTCCATAGTGATGACGTAAATCTGTCCATAATTTACTTACGATTACCGTTTAAAGGTCTCAAAGATCAAATATACAAGGCACTCAATCCTCCAACAAACACTCCTTCCCTTGTAATATATTTGCTCTTCAAGAATTATTTCAGATTTTCTGGCACAAATTTAGAGTAGCAACATTTTGCAATTATGAGAATGAGAAATTCGAACAAATTTATATTTTGAAACTCTGTGAGTACTGGTTTGTTTATGTTAACATTGATTTGCGTTATCAGTATGGAATTTGTGAGGCTAAACCTTACACATGTCTCACGAAAGATCCCCAGTGAAGAGGAGCAAGAAGAGGAAGGTGACTTCACAGACAAAATCTAATTACTCGGTTACAATGCTTATTACATTAAATCTTATTAGAATACTAAAAAGAAAAAAGGACGAAAAAACAACTACGGTTACAAAAAGGTTGAGTGCACTTTGGTCTCCCTCCCTGTATTCACCTCTCTCTAAAATGCCCGGGGAGGATAGTCCCTATAATGGCCTATTCGGTGAGGCTCCGCCCAAAAGGGGTACCTTTTTCAGGCCTCAGGTATATGAAAGGGTAGGGATTTTACTAGATGAAGTATATGAAAGGGTAGAGAAATGTGTCTTTTCCGTCTTTCAAAAGACCTAAAATAGCTAATAAGAGAAATTATGGCTATGAAAAAGGTGAAAAGATTTCCTGGTATTGTGATTTCTTTTTCATATTTAAAAGACAGTGCATCTACAGCAGTTAAAAGGGATACAATGGTTCTAACTAGGTATGTGAAAGGAGTGCCATTTGGCAGTGGAAGGTATACGAAAGAGGTGCCTTTTCTGTCAAAAATGGTATGTAAACTGGTGAGGGGTTGGACCTCGGGGCGGAGCCTCTTCGTATTAAACTTTGTTGAGTAACCACCCCCACCCCCCCCCCCCCCGGGCTGTATTTGAAAGCTTCCCAGGCTACCACCTTGGTTGCCCTCTGAGTTCATTACATTGCTTTAATTAAATGAAATATTTCTCCTTTGATGTTATTTCCCCCCTAGGAAACTGAATCTCTCCGGAAAAGCTTGCTTGAGGAACAGGATGCACGGAAAAAGATGGAAAAGTTTATTCGTTGTTCATTGAAAGGAGTTATTCCCGATGTCAAGTGGGAGGACATTGACAAAAGCTAGCAAAATGAGAACTTGAAATTTTTTTTACCCATTTAAATATCTAAATTAGGCATTTTGAAAAATTATCTAACTTTTTGGACGAATTTCATCTAAAGCCATAATAAACATTAAGGCGCTTTGTGATTTTCTGTAATATATAATTTGTAATAACTAGTTTGAAGTACTAAAGCCATTTTATTCAAATGAATAATTTTTCAAGTTATGCACGAAACACAGTGTTTCATCACTTTCCAAACACCGAGAATAGAGTTAAATTTTTTGAATTTGTTAAAACATCTGGCAGAGTACTTTCGATGATCTTTAAGGTGTTAAACCCTTTCACAGTTAATAATGACCAAAGAAAAAGATGAAAAAATTTTAATTTCTTTTTGGGAAGTCCTAAAAAAAAATAAATAGTTCTACACAAAGGCTATGCAAACGTTCTGTCGAAGATGTTTGCTCTGAATGGTAACACTCAAAGATTACGTCCAAGTCAAAGTGACAAATGATCTTGTTATAACGTTATTTCGTACGAAAGGGTTGATATTTGACGAAACAATGTGTCAAGTGTTTAGCATCACTTGTCTGAACAAAGCGATCTTCGAAGAGAAATTGAGGATGCAAAAATGAGGAGTTTTTTCTTTTCAGATATACAAATACGCCACAGTACATTCCTTTCGGCTTGAAATTATTAATGAGCGAAAATTTAACACAGCAACTACCCCAGTTTAACGTCAGCTAGTGTTTATAATTTATTATGTTCGATTTCTTGTAAGTTCCTTAATTCTTTGCTTGGCAGTAACAGATTTCATTTTACTCTTTGACAAGAGTTGTGGTTTCTTTGAAAATAGTTGTTAGAAAGAGTTTTTAAAAGTTGCACTTTAATATATAACTTTCTCCTCCGAAAGGTAATATATAGAAGCAGACAAGTTTCATTGACGTTTTTATCAGATGTGTTCAAGAGAGAGGTTTATTTAACACTGAGCTTAAACCTTAATTCTGCTTTTTATACTTTATGTTGTACAGTGTTTTTAAACATGAGGCATGAATCTCAACCAATTTCCGGTTTTCCATCCCTCCACCCGAAAAGTACGCTTTTGGGCAGAGAGAACACCAACCGCTGAAACGTCTGTGTAGGCAGGGTACTCAACCAAAAGTTATTTAAGCTTTGATTATTATTTTGAATAATCTGTTGGATTCTTGATATTCATTAAGAATAATCTTTTGTATAGCAGTAGAAGAAGGAAAACAATACCTATATTATTCAATATTATATTCTTACGAATCTGTTTTTTACAATTAACCTACTATATTATGGAAAAGGCCTTAGAGTGATCCTACTTAACCCGTGAAATAGATAGTGGACTAATACGCAATATTACACTCTAATTTTATTGTTTTCTTTTGTTTACTTGTAATTTTTGTGGCTATTCTTGATTGCAACCCGTGGTAAGGCGGCCATGTTGGGTCTCACAATTTGCATGTAAAAAGAGTCAGGTTCCTAGCGGAGGAAACGTTTCTTCTTGTCAGCTAGCCATTGCAAGGCAACGAGCCATGCAAAAAAATGCCAAAAAAGGCGAAAAAGCAGTAATAAGGAAAAACATTAACAGAGAGCATAGCGATAGTCAATAAAAGTCGACCAAGACCGCGCAATGTTGCAAATAGTCCAGCAGCAAACCTCGCATACCTATTGGGGACTAAGCAGAAAGCATTGTTCACGTATGTTTTCATTGTAACTTTATGTTTTCCCATGGCTTGCACAAATTGCATGGGCTCGCAGATTTTTCGGCCGCCTTGTCAATTAACATAGCTCCCATGAAATCAGCTGCATACCAGCAATATGCTGGTCATAATTTAACAATTTCACTGTAAGAGTCAGTGCAGCTGAAGACTGCAGTTAAAACCTACGAATAAGAACCTGCAGTTTTCTAAGTTAGCTTTAACTGGTTCTTAAATTAATAGTAATTAGCACAAAGTTTGGCTATTTGGGTTCTCAAGAAGGGTTTTGTTTTCTATTAGCCCATTCCTTATGTCAAATCTCCATACTTAAAAAGTATTCATGAAAAAGTGGCATTTGTAGCCTGTGTGCGGCTGCCACTTCTCCTCAAACTGGCTAAAATTTTAAAGTCGTCCTTTAGACCATGATATGAATGTACTTTATCAAATTTTAGGCTAAATAGGTTCTAGTATATAATATATCTAACAATTAGGTTCTTACTTGAGGGTTTTTACTGTATCTCCCATGAGTCTGTTTACACTTTGCGACATTCCACACGACAGCCATAGTTTTCTTATCACAAGTCATAGTCCTAATGTGCGGGCTACTCCTCCAGCCATAAAAAAGTACTTTTGTTTGCATTTACAAACATAAAAGGACTCGCATGCACAAAGCTACAATCTTTTTGACATTCCTTCAGATGCTATTATTTATTTGCCTTAAAACCTTTAGCTACAGATTTCAGCACTGTGCAAAACGAACGTAATTTAGCTTTAGGTAGAGTAAGACAATCCAGATTAATTGTTCGTCTAGCATACATCTTGTGACTTTAGAGCAAAAGAGAATTGATAACGAATGTCCATCCTCTTCAGTTTGGTAATAAATGAATAAAAGAACAATGTTGATGTTGTCACTGTTGTTGGTGTTGTCACCGTTGTCACTGTGGTAACCGTTGTCACCGTTGTCATTGTTGTCACCGTTCTCACTGTTGTCACCATTGTCACTGTTGTCACCGTTCTCACTGTTGTCACCGTTCTCACTGTTGTCACTGATCTCACTGTTGTCACCGTTGTCACTGTTGCACCGTTGTCACTGTTGTCACCGTTGTCACTGTTGTCACTGTTGTCGGTGTTGTCACCGTTGTCACTGTTGTCACCGTTGTCACTGTTGTCAACGTTGTCACCGTTGTCACTGTTGTCACCGTTGTCACCATTGTCACTGTTGTCACCGTTGCCACTGTTGTCACTGTTCTCACTGTTGTCACCTTTGTCACCGTTGTCCCTGTTGTCACCTTTGTCACCGTTGTAACTGATGTCACTGTTGCACCGTTGTCACTGTTGTCACCATTATCACTGTTGTCACCATTGTCACTGTTGTTACCGTTGACACTGTTGTCATCGTTGTCACTCTTGTCACCGTTTTCACTGTTCTCATTGTTTTCACTGTTCTCACCGTTGTCACCGTTGGAATGTTGTCACTGTCCTCGCTGTTGTCACTGTTGTTATTGTTGTCACCGTTGTTACAGTTGTCACTGTTTTTACTGTTGTCAATGTTGTCACCGTTCTTACTGTTGTCACTGTTGCACCATTGTCACCGTTGTCACTATTGTCACTGTTGCACAGTTGTCACCATTGTCGCTGTTGTCACCATTGTCACCGTTGTCACTGATGTCACCGTTGTCACTGTTGTCACCGTTGTCACTGTTGTCGGTGTTGTCACCTTGTCACCGTTGTCACTGATGTCACTGTTGTCACCGCTGTCACTGTTCTCACTGTTCTCACTGTTGTCACCGTTGCCACAGTTGTCACTGTTGTCACTGTTGTCACCGTTGTCACTGTTGTCACCGTTCTCACTGTTGTCACTGATGTCACCGTTGTCACCGTTCTCACTGTTGTCACTGTTCCACCGTTGTCACTGTTGTTACCGTTGTCACCGTTGTCACTGTTGTCACTGTTGTCGGTGTTGTCACTGTTGTCACCGTTGTCACAGTTGTCACTGGTTTCACCTTTGTCACAGTTGTCACCGTTGTCACTGATGTCACTGTTGTCACCATTGTCACTGTTGTCACCATTGTCACTGTTGTCACCGTTGTCAGTGTTGTCACAGTTGTCACCGTTGTCACTGATGTCACTTTTGTCACCGTTGTCACCGTTGTCACTGTTGTCACAGTTGTCACTAGTTTCACCTTTGTCACAGTTGTCACCGTTGTCACTGATGTCACTGTTGTCACCGTTCTCACTGTTGTCACTGATGTCACTGTTGTCACCGTTGTCACCGTCGTCACTGTTGTCACCATTGTCACTGTTGTCACTTCCACCGTTGTCACTGTTGGTACCGTTGTCACCGTTGTCACTGTTGTCAGTTGTCACTGTTGTCACCATTGTCACTGTTGTCACTGTTGCCAAAGTTGTCACTGTTGTCACCGTTGTCACTGATGTCACTGTTGTCACTGATGTCACTGTTGTCACCGTTGTCACTGATGTCACCGTTGTCACCGTTGTCACTGTTGTCACTGTTCCACCGTTGTAACTGTTGTTACCGTTGTCACTGTTGTCACCGTTGTCACTGTGGTCACTGGTTTCACCTTTGTCACAGTTGTCACCGTTGTCACTGATGTCACTGTTGTCACCGTTGTCACTGTTGTCACTGATGTCACCGATGTCACCGTTGTCACCGTTGTCACTGTTGTCACTTCCATCGTTGTCACTGTCGTCACCGTTGTCACTGTTGTCAGTGTTGTCACCGTTGTCACTGTTGTCACTGTTGTCACCGTTCTCACCGTTCTCACTGTTGTCACTGTTGTCACTGTTGTCACCGTTGCCACTGTTGTCACTGTTGTCACCATGGTCACCGTTGTCACTGTTGTCACCGTTGTCACTTTTGTCACTGTTTTCACTGATGCACCATTGTCGCTGTTGTCCCTGTTGTGACTGTTGTGATTGTTGTCACCGTTTTCACTGTTGTCACCGTTGTCATTGTTGTCACCGTTTTCACTGTTATCACCGTTGTCACTGTTTTCACTGTTGTCACCGTCGTCATTGTTGTCACAGTTGTCACCTTTGTCACTGTTGTCATTGTTGTCACTGTTGTCACCGTTTTCAGTGTTGTCACTCTTGTCACTCTTGTCACCATAGTCAGTGTTGTCACTGTTGTTACTGTTGTCACCGTTGTTACCGTTGTCACCGTTGTCACTTTTGTCACTGTTGTCACTGATGCACCATTGTCGCTGTTGTCACTGTTGTCACTGTTGTGATTGTCACCGTTTTCACCGTTGTCACTGTTTTCACTGTTGTCACTGTTGTTATTGTTGTCACCGTTGTCCCTTTTGTCGCCATTGTCACTGTTGTCGCTGTTGTCATTGCTGTCACCATTGTCACTTTTTTCACTGCTTGTACTGTTGTCGCTGTTGTCACTAGTTTTACCGTTTTGACTGTCACTGTGGTCGCTTTTTTCACTGTTGTCGCTGTTGTTGCTTTTGTTACCGTTGTCACCGTTGTCACTGTTGTTACAATTGTCACCGTTGTCACCATTGTTACTGTTTTCACGCTTGTCACCGTTGTCACTGCTGTCACCGTTGTCACTGTTGACACTTTTGTCACCGTTGTCACTGTAGCACCGTTGTCGCTGTTGTCACTGTTGTCACCATTGTCGCTGTTATCACCGTTGTCAGTGTTGTCACTCTTGTCACCGTTGTCACTGTTGTCACAGTTGTCACTGTTGTCATTGTTGTCACCGTTGCCACTGTTGTCACTGTTGTCACCGTTGTCACCGTTGTCACTGTTGTCACCGTTGTCAGTGTTGTCGGTGTTGTCACTGTTGTCACCGTTGTCACTGTTGTCACCGTTGTCACTGTTGTCACTGTTGTCACCATTGTCACTGTCACTGTTGTCACCGTTGTCACCGTTGTCACCAGTGTCACTATTGTCATCGTTGTCAGTGTTGTCGGTGTTGTCACTGTTGTCACTGTTGTCACCGTTGTCACTGTTGTCACTTTTGTTACTGTTGTCACTGTAATCACTGTTGTTACCGTTGTCAGTGTCGTCACCGTTGTCAGTGTTGTCACCGTTGTCACTTTTGTCACTGTTGTCACCGTTGTCACCGTTGTCACTGTTGTGACAGTTGTCACTGTTGTCACTGTTGTCATTGTTGTCACCGTTGTCACTGTTGTCACCGTTGTCACTGTTGTCACCATTGTCACTCTCACTGTTGTCACCGTTGTCACCGGTGTCACTATTGTCACCGTTGTCACCGTTGTCAGTGTTGTCACTGTTGTCACTGTTGTCACCGTTGTCACCGTTGTCACCGTTGTCACTGTTGTCACTTTTGCTACTGTTGTCATTGTAATCACTGTTGTTACCGTTGTCACCGTTGTCACCGTTGTCAGTGTCGTCACCGTTGTCAGTGTTGTCACCGTTGTCACTTTTGTCACTGTTGTCACCGTTGTCACTATTGTCAGCGTTCTTACTGTTGTCAGTGTTGTCGGTGTTTTCACTGTTGTCACTGTTGTCACCGTTCTCATTGTGGCTTCACAATCGATTGTCCTTACTTTTAAGAAGCCAATGTACTTAGAACTAAGAAATCAGCACCTTTGGGCCTTGGTGCGCAGGGTAGAATATAGCAGCTAGGAGGTAGCTGCTGCGTAATTTATCCCAGGTGAGTGTACTTTGAAAGAAACAAATCCATACTTATAGCTGCGGGGGTATAACCCATTTGGTCATGGACGTGTCATGCGGGGTTTGTGGGTTAACGTAACCAGTTCTATTAGAACCAATATATGGCCAGTTTATCATTAATGAAACTGACGAGTTAGATTAGAGACAACCATTCCGCCTCTGCTTTTAGTATGACACCTTTTTGCAAACAAATGCTTTTCTCCAAAAGAAAATGGACATTTTGTTACAATTTTCGAGCATATTTTACTGATTTTTATACCTCAAAATGACATATAGTTAATGGTTGTTTATAAGTTTTTGTCTTTCTGCAGATACACCAAGAACCTCTCTTTTGGCCATTTTTAAGGGCAAGAAAGGGTAATAGTAACTACCCTTCAAAGAAAAAATGTTGAATTGTAAATTTAGTTAAAATTCTTCTATGAATCTTAATCCCAACTTTGGTCTTTGTGTTGTCATTTGACGTTCCCAGCAGGCGAAGGAATATTTATCAGTTTAGCGTTGTTCATTTTTACATTTGTAACCCAAACTTGATTCTGTTTACCTTGATTTATCTGTAGGAGTTAAAGTTAATCGCCACTGATTCACTGCTACTACGGCCAAACGTCTGGTACCCTCTTAGTGGTAGTCCAGGGGGGAGGACCAAGGTGGGTGGTGACCCTCCCTTCCCTTAATGGATCCATCACTCCATCAGCCTTTTTACGTTGCCCATAATCGCCTTGTTCCCCTTCGCCCAAAAAAGGAAAATCAATGGCCCATTTGCCCGATGACGTCATCTTACTACTACGACCAAGATCCTTCAGGGTTAGCTTCCGAGTTCCGAAAACCTTCACTTTCAAAATGAGGCCAATTGCACAGCCTTTCTCGTGAAAATGAGTTTTATTTACATGAGAATGAAAAATCATTTCCATATCAAAGGCTGACCACTTAACCTCGTTTAGATTCAGAGGCCCAGCGGAACTTGGAAATGGTCTATTTGGGCCATTGTTATTTAAGCCTTAGGGTTACCAAATTTAGATGTAAAAGGAATAACGAAAAGGATCTTTGTCATGGTAATAAAATGACGCCATCGTCTTTTGTTTTCAGTTTCTCTTGGTGGTACAGTCTCTGGACTACGATCAGTTTCTCTTTTTTCTTGGTACTTCGAGCAAAACGCACGAGACACGTACAGTTTCCCAAGAGAAAGTGAAATAATGTGTATGCAATTTTTTTGCCAGCGAGCAAGCTCTCCTGGGGCTCCCGGGGGTACGGGGATGGAGAGGGGAAGGAGAGCTTGCACTCGCGTCTCACTAGTTTGAATATCTGCGTCCAAGAATGGGATGCGAAATGCTGATTGGCTGATTTTTAATCAGGCGATGACGTTATAATCCCCCGGGAGAGCTTGGTTGCAGGATTGCCGGCTAGACACCGTCATTGGTGGGAGACCTTTCACATATTGCTCTAACGACAGACTTAACGCTTTTAAAATTATACTATAGGTGGGTTATTTGCTAGTTGCTTTAGCTTCTTAGCAGTGGACAGAAAAGGACTCGCCGCAGAGTTTTTTTTTGTAGCCGAGGGAAAATATTTTAGCATCTTATGCAACAGACAAATTCAGGTCGGTGTATTTCGGTCAATTTATAATCTGCTTCAATAGCAGCAGAAAGACGCAATTTATTGAAATGTCCTGGACATCTCTGTTCAAAACACTTTCGTAGGAACAATACTCTGAGTTCAAGGTACGCCTCAAAGCTTGCAAAATTTCTTGTTGTCTCAATGCCGAGGGCTGAAGCAGGCATTCGCGGTAGTTTGCGATTTGTTGAACGTTCTTCTGTTAGTCTGGCACCCTCAACGACCTGTCTATGAAAACGAGAACTGGACAATTTTCTAGTGTTTCATCTTTTCGCGGCGGCCCTACTATGAGGGCCAACCTCATTTCCAGATCGTCTCTCCTACCAGTCTTGACCTGTGAATTATTGCAAGAGGTTTTTGTGATATCCAGAATAATCAAGTTCGAGGTAAGTGATACACACTTATCGAGACCTTTATAATTCCGGCCTTTATTGTTATATTATACATTGTCTTGTTTTTTTTAAATTTCTTTTTGTTTATTTATTTATTTATTTTTGCATGCGCAACTTACAGATTGGCCAGCAGATAGCTAACTGATCCCTCTCTTACTTCTCCTTCTCCCTCGCTTTTTTTTTCGCGCTCATTTTTACTTCGCACCGCTCCCCACTATCTGAACGCGTGGAACAGGCTAAAGGAGATCGAGCCTCTGAGAACTTTATACCTCCGCCGAGCCAGTCCCGGAAGCATTGAAATTCCGTGCCTCTGATTTACCACATAATTATAATAAAACAAATATATTCTTCGTTGTCAGTAGCTGTCGTTGTATGTGTATGATGGGCTCGTTAATCCTTTGGCCCCTGTC
>OZ038000.1:7788303-7803303 GCA_964035705.1 Porites rus
CATTTCACTCCCCAGGTTAAGCTATTTTTCGTAGAAAAAGAAATCTTAAATTTTTCGGATTCGAAAATGTGATGGAAAGAGGAATCCGAAAAATTGTTACTTTCGTAAAACTTTAAATTTCATCTAAAATTTTCGCGAAAATAGTACTGAAGCCCTTCCAATTGGAAAAGACTCAAGTTGCCCTAGCATGACCGAACAGATACAAATTTTAAAGCGCCGCCTAAAATGCATTTCTAGAGATCAAAAAGTATTCTGGGAAGCCTAAAGATTGTTTTCAATGCATTTCACAAAAACCGTCGTTGGGTGCCCCTGACGACTTCACAGCTTTGCAGCGAATCGACCGCATTTATCCCGGTGTCATCCCATATCTCGTGACAGGACGTGACGCTTGACCGTGACGATAGACGACCGATGAAAGCCACATCAAGTTGTGCAACAAAAAGTTTCACCTAACACTTCATTTTCGGAAAACGTTTTACAAAATGGAAGCTGTGATTGAAGCAAACAATAAATTCACCGTAGACCTCCACAAAGCCCTCAAAAATGACCAGAACTTCACAAGCAAAAATCTGTTTTACTCACCGAGTAGTTTGAGTATTGCTCTGGCTATGACTTATATGGGAGCAAAGGGGGATACAGCTGTACAGATGGCACTAGCTCTGCACTGGAAAGCGATACCTCAAGAACAACTAAACAGTGAAGAAAAACAGTATCTTCATGCTCTTCAAGAAACAAACGAGCAAGGCAACGAATTGTTGGTGGCAAATCGACTGTTTGCGCAGAAGGGCTTTAGCTTGGTGCATGAGTTCGTTGAGGGCACGCAGAAGTATTACGAAGCTGAAATAGCCCTGGTTGACTATCAGAAGGATGCTGAAGGTGCAAGGAAAGAAGTGAATGGCTGGGTTGAAGAGAAGACGAAGCAAAATATTAAGAATTTAATTCCCGATGGAGTGTTTAACACGCGTACGAGACTGACTTTGGTGAATGCAATTTACTTCCAGGGTTTTTGGCAAAGTCAGTTTAAAAAAGAAGCAACTTTTCCTCAGCAATTCTTTGTCTCCAAAGATGAAAAAGTGGAAGTGCAAATGATGCACTTAGCAGCAAACTTTAAGCATATTAAGGACAGTGGAGAGCTGGCCTGCCAAGTGCTCGAGCTACCCTACCAAGGAAACGATCTTTCCATGTTAATTTTTCTGCCACATGACACCTATGGGCTGGCAAATTTAGAAGAGAGCCTCACCCATGAAAAATTGCAAAAGGCTTTTGAAACCGTTTCAAAATCACAACCTAACACTGTTCAAGTATCCCTTCCAAGATTTAAGCTGACCCAACAGTTCCTTCTGAACGAAATCCTAGCTAGAATGGGAGCCACAGATATGTTCAATCAGTTCAAAGCTGATTTTTCAGGCATCACCCTAGGCCCAGAGAGGATCTATGTGTCTCAAGTTATTCATAAGGCATTTGTGGAAGTTAATGAAAAAGGCACTGAGGCTGCTGCTGCAACAGGTGTGGTTATGATGGCCCCTGCGGGACTGGTGAGGAATCCCATCTTCTGTGTTGATCACCCATTTTTGTTTATGATTTGCCATAAGAAGTCAAATGCAATTTTGTTCATGGGCGGCATGTTGAAGCCACCATCGAGCACTTGCTAAGCAATTATTTCTATGGCAAAGCAAAGAAGTAGAAATAACACAATCTCTTGCACTGGATTTAATAAATAAATAAATAAAAATAAATAAATAGTTTATTTTCACTTTCTTGCAGTTCAATGAATACTGAATGAACAAGTGATATATATGTATACAATCTAAAAAATACAACTTAACTATGCTCGGAGTATACAATAAGTAATCAAGTTTAAGAATATCTAAATTTAAAAAATTGTTGGCTCTCTTATAGTTCTTCTTAATTTGTTTATTGTTCTTTCACTACCAGATCTTAAATTACAAGAGACAGTTCTTGTTGCAGATTTGGGAATTGGGCAATGATTAAGTGGGTTATAGTGTTTGCTAGTCATCAGAGACAAATCGACGACACAGGGAAACCCTTCTTTTTGCTAGAGATGAGACATTTGCCTCTAAAAGGCCTTGATTATAGGCTGTGCATTCAGGATATATAATTTTGAGTGCTCTCTTTTGAATACAATCTATCCTATCAGACAAGTACTCTGGAATGTCCCACCGGACTTGAATCACATACTCTAAAATTGATCTTATGTTACTTATATACACTTTCAAGATGTCATGTGGGTTGACGCTTGGGCGTTTTAATAGTCTTAGGGCATACAGATGTTTTGCAGCTTTAGCAATGATACATTCTACATGTGAGTTACATTTAAGATCTAATAAGTTATTAATCATCGTACATTGATCATAGATCCAGCATAAAAAAGAATGACCTTGTCAGAATCCATGCATCTCTTATGAAACAGTTCAAATTGTCCTATGTTAATAGACTTATCTTTAGCTATGATATTAACTATTCCTTGAATTAAATAGATGCATAATATTTTTTTATTGTTCTATGAACTCTTAACTGTTTTTTAGTTGTTTAACTTGTAACTTGAGATGTGTATTTTTATCCTTTGAATTTATTAAAGACATCTATTCTATTCTATTCTATTCTCTATTTTTCTCTGTTACTTTTCTGCTGGCCCCTGACAATTTTTTTTTCCTTACTAAATTTATGAAATGATCATACCAAGGAAAATTACTTTCCTACTCCCGCCCCTGTTGGATTGCACCTCTGTTTTATAATGTTTTATTACTAATTGTTTATTATGAGTTGGTGTAAATGGTTCCAAAAGTAACAGCATTATGCGGTCAAAATAAACAGCTCCTTGAACTTGCTACTGTTGGGGTTTTTAAATTTCTGGGTAAATTTTCCATGAAAGTGCACCAGACATTCTGGTATAAACAGCTTAGCAAGCTCCTCCTTTTACTGAAATAAATCATGGAATTCCTTAATATTTATTTGTTATGGAAAAAGAAGTCACCAGAGGGAGCCAACATGCCTTAATTGTGCTTTCTTTAGTATAGAAGAGTTCACCAAGCCGTTTGCAATCCTTCTGTCAGTTTTGTTGAAGCATGGTATCCTATACTTTCACCAGTTTTTGCAATATTTCATTTCAATATCCACTGGCAACTAAGATTCTTTATTCTGTAACATGACCCACTTATAAAAATTTAGCAGAGAGAAATGCTCTGGCAAGTTTCCTTGTGCATGTTTTCAGCTTTATGCACAGGAGCAAACGCATACTACTAATTAAATTTCCAAAGTTTTAGTGGGGCATGATAGCAAGCCACACCCCCACCCCAGCCCCTTAGCTCTTGAAAATATTAAAATGTCCAAAGTGACTTCTTAACATCTTATTATTATCTAATCACAATAAAGAAGAGGCTGCAGCTATCGGAATGTGGTAATCTACCCATCCGAGAAAATTTGGTAATCACGTGACCGTACACCGACCGACCGACCGACCGACCGACCGACCGACCGACCGACCGACCGACCGCCCGACCGCCCGACCGTCCGTCTGCACCACAGGCATACCAATGTAAAATAACTCAATCAACAGGTATGGCAACCCAAATGCAACTCAAGGTTTTATTTGGAAGGAGATCACATGGCCGCCCGGACTTTTAGAAAGAAAAAACAACAACGAAGTCGTGTCTTTTTCGGCGTTTATTTTTTATGTTGACATCAACGTGGATAACAGAGAAAGAGCTAGAGGGAGTTATTGAAAACAAAAGAGGCGAATATGGAAATTCAAACCGGCGGTGAGAAAATGAGAAATGCTAGCGGCCAGCAAGGAGCGGCCAGCAAGGTGAAAATTAGCCTCCCACGCAGGCTTTTGGGGGAGCTGGTATTTCTTCCCTCCCCACAAACGAAGGAATGTTGTTCTCGATTGAGCAGGCGTTTGTGGGGAGGGACGAAACACGAGCTCCCCTAAAAACGCCTGCGTGGGAGGCTAGGTGAAAATGAGCGGCGGTGAAAAATAAAAGCGAATAAGAACACAGGAAACAAAACAGCGGGTAAACATATACGACAATTCCTCCATAAAAATTATGCGTAACTAGGAAGTTTGACGTTTTAGTCGTACAAAACAGCGTTACAGTCGTGCAAGACAACTGCAAGGGAAAGACAAAAAAGCGTGCGGCACTTGCAATTTGTTTTTTCGCTAATTAGATCTATTAGTCTTGAAGCTATTTTCATTGTCGTCTCCGTCTAGCATTACACCATTTAATTTTTTTGTCTATGAGTATTATTAACCAGAGCTTCGCTTTTAGCCCTGGCTTAGTAAATCTATATATTATGGGATATGATCAATACCCTGTTCCTGACACTGTAGTTGTCGACTCTACTTTTGCTGCTTTTCTTTAGCACTCACAGACATACGTCCATGGCCTCTCATGCAACTCTTTCAAATTTCCTTGAAGAACTTGAGTGAACGCAAAACCACCCAAAATACCTTTCACGATGGTCGCGTGCACTTTTCCCGACAACCTTTCTCGAAATAGCTGTATATGTTTGAAAAGTTATTATTAATGTTGAATCATACCCAGCTGCCATTTATATGGTCTAATGGTGCAATTAAGTCCATGAAATATTATTATACAGCCACGGCTCCCTCAGGAAGTGGACCTAGAAAAACCAATGAAGACAGATACTCACGTCTGTAAAATATCCGTTGTCTTCAAATTACCCCACTTTTTTGGCTAGATGAACTGCACTGAATAATAGTCAGAAACGTACCCTTGCTATAGTACGTAATATGCCCATCAAGGTACAGACATTTTTATTGGAGTCCTTTAAGGACAGTGAAGAGCTCGCCCGCCAAGTGCTTGAGTTATCCTACCAAGGAAAGGATATTGAACCATGTTAATTTTTTTACCCCATGAGAGAAGGCTTTTAAATTTGTCTCACAGTCATAACCTCACAAAGTAGAGGTATCCCTCTACTTTTCATTTGCGGTAGCATTCATAAAAGTGGTGAAATAGTCACATTTATTTGAACCTAAACTAAAAAGGTTAAAAATTAAAATTATGTAATTAAAATGATTAAGTCCAAGCTCTGCTGTTGTCTCTTGTATTGTCATTAATTCCTAATGAAGAGTTCTGGGAATGAACTTTCTGTCAACGGGAAGTAATAAATGTTAGAGGTAAGTTTGTTTCAATTCTTTTAAATAGACGAGGTTTTTCCCTTCAAATGGGCATCAAATCAACAAAATTACTGACAAGTTCATATCCGGTCATTTTTTGCTCCAAGCGCGGTGCGAAGCGCCGCTCGTGGGCGGGGCCGCATAGCTAAGGAAATGTGGTAATCCGCCCATCCGAGAAAATTTTGTAATCAAGTGACCGTACACCGAGCGAGCGAGCGACCGTGGCGTCCGCACCACCACAGGCATACCAATGTAAAATAACTCAATGAACTAGACTACGAGCAGTCTCTCTTTTTTCTTGGTCCGTCGAGCAAAACGTCCGAGACACGCAAATGACCACTAGCGTGGCTGAAGGCTTCGCAGCTCAACGCTCGCGTGCGCGTGCACTCCCCTTACTCAATCTGAAGAAAAAGAGAGGCTGCTCGCAGTCTACAATCAACAGGTATGGGAACCCAAATGCAACTCAAGGTTTTATTTGGAAGAAAATCACATGGCCACCCGGACTTTTAGAAAGAAAAAAGTCGTGTCTTTTTCGGCGTTATTTTTTATGTTTACACTAACGTGGATAACAGAGAAAGAGCTAGAGCGAGTTATCGAAAACAATAGAGACGAATTTCGTAGGAAGAAAAACATGGAAATTCAAAGCGACAGTGAGAAGATGAGAAATGCTAGCGGCCAGCAAGGTGAAAATGAGCGGCAGTGAAAAATAAAAGCGAACATGAACACAGGAAACAAAATATTGGGTAAGCGCATACGACAATTCCTAAATAAAAATAATCTGTAATGTATCGGTCAAATGGAAGCTTCAACATCCCCCCCCCGGCAACTCCCCGGGCATTTGACTTTTTTGAAAATTATTGCTCAAATTCCCCCCTACCCGGGCCAAAATGCCGTTCAAATGCCCCACACTAGGGTCCATTCAGGTGATCAAATGCCCCCACCCCGGGGACATTTCACAGGCACATAAATGACAGAAAGACGGCAGAAATGCCTTCAGTTGTCGAACAAAATCTTTATAAATACAGCAAATAATTCACATTCTATGATATGGAAAAAGAAGTCACCAGAGGGAGCCAACATGCCTAAATTGTGCTTTCTTTAGTATAGAAGAGTTCACCAAGCCGTTTGCAATCCTTCTGTCAGTTTTGTTGAAGCATGGTATCCTATACTTTCACCGGTTTTTCAATATTTTATTCCAATATCCACTGGCAACTAAGATTCTTTATTGTGTAACATAACCCACTTATAAAAATTTAGCGGAGAGAAATGCTCTGGCAAGTTTCCTTGTGCATGTTTTCAACATTATGCACAGGAGAAAATGCATACTACTAATAAAATTTCCAAAGTTTTTGGTGGGGCATGGTAGCAAACCACACCCACACCCCAACCCCTTAGCTCTTAAATAAATATTAAAATGTCCAGAGTGGCTTCTTAATATCTTAATATTATCAAAATCACAGTAAAGAAGAGGCTGCTAAGTATACAGCTATTTCGAGAAAGGTTGTCGGAAAAAATGTGCACGCGACAATCCCGAAAGGCAATAGCCGAGTTCCACGCGCGGCGCAAGGCGCCGCGCGTAGGTGGAGCCCCATAGCTAAGGAAATATGATAATCTACCCATCCGAGAAAATTTGGTAAACACGTGACCATACACCGACCGACCGACCGACCGACCGCCCGCCCGCCCGCCCGCCCGACCGTCCGTCCGCACCACAGGCATACCAATGTAAAATAACTCAATCAACAGGTATGACAACGCAAATGCAACTCAAGGTTTTATTTGGAAGGAAATCACATGGGCGCCCGGACTTTTAGAAAGAAACAACAATAACAAAGTCGTTGGGTGTTCGGCGTTATATTTTTATGTTTGCACTAACGTGGATAACAGAGAAAGAGCTAGAGCGAGTTATTGAAAACAAACGAATTATTAACCAGAGCTTCGCTTTTAGCCCTGGCTTAGTAAATCTATATATTATAGGATATGATCAATGCACTGTTCCTGACACTGTAGTTGTCGACTCTACTTTTGCTGCTTTTCTTTAGCACTGGCAAACATACGTCCATGGCCTCTCATGCAACTCTTTCAAATTTCCTTGAAGAACTTGAGTGAACACAAAACCACCCACAATACCTTTCGGGATGGTCGTGTGCACTTCTCCCGACCTGACCTTTCTCGAAGTAGCTGTATATGTTTGAAAAGTTATTATTAATGTTGAACCATACCCAGCTGTCATTATATGGTCTAATGGTGCAATTAAGTCCATGAAATAATATTATACAGCCACGGCTCCCTCAGGAAGTGGACCCAGAAAAACCAATGAAGACAGATACTCACGTCTGTAAAATATCCGTTGTCTTCAAATTACCCCACTTTTTTAGCTAGATGAACTGTACTGAATCCTAGTCAGAAACGTACCCTTGCTACAGTACGTATTATGCCCATCAAGGTACAGACATTTTTATTGAAGTCCTTTAAGGACAGAGGGGAGCTCGCCTGCCAAGTGCTTGAGTTGCCAGACCAAGGACCGGATATTGAACCATGTTTTTTTTTTTCTACCCCATGACATCTATGGGCTGGCCTAGTTAGAAGAGAGCCTCATCCATTAAACATTACGGAAGGCTTTTAAATCTGTCTCACAGTCACAACCTCACAAAGTAGAGGTATCCCTGCCACGATTTAAGCTGACCCAGCAGTTCCTTCTAAACGAGATTCCAGCCAGAATGGGAGTAACAGATATGTTCAATGAATTTTAATCTTATTTTGCAGGAATCACAGCAGGGCCAGAGAGGATCTATGTGTCTCATGTTATTCATAAGGAATTTGTGGAAGTTAATGAAAAAGGCACTGAGGCTGCTGCTGCAACAGGTGTGGTTATGATGTCCCGTACGGGACTGATGATGAATCCCATCTTCTGTGTTGATCACCCATTTTTGTTTATGATTTGCCATAAGAAGTCAAACGCAATTTTGATCATAGGCCACATGTTGAAGACACAATCAAGCACTTAGCTAAGCAATCCATGACAAAGCAAAGAAGTCGTAATAACACAGCTCCACTTACACTGGATTTACTGTTATTTTGTTTTATTGTATGCCACTTTTCTGTTGACCCAGACAATTTTTCCAGGGTTTTTTTTTCTTAATTTATTGAGTGGACGGCGCGGAAAGTTGTGTTATTTTTGACATTTTAAGCTAATCAAGATGATAACAAAACAATTTACTCTATTTTATCGTTTTCAAGCTTAGAAGACAGATCTTAGTAAGAAAGCTTCTTATACCGACAATTTCTTTTGATATTTATAGTTCATGTTCCTGTTTTAAAATTATAGTAAGTATCTGTTCATGTTAAGATTCGGAATGATTTTCATTATTGATTAATATTCTAGTGTGAAGCAAGACTCTGTGATTTCAGAAGCTGAACCATTACACATATTTGTAATATGATTCCTAGAAATGAACAGATTGCGGGAAGCAATTAATTGCCGCAAAAACTCATGAATTTTAATTTGCGGTGGCATCACAGGTAGCCCAAGCTCGAAATATGATAGCCTGCGTAGCAAGCGTTTCTTCGCGAGGTTCGTCTAGAAAACCTTTTTTTTGCTTCCGCTCTTACTTTCGCGCAATAACTCGATTGGAAAGGCTTGCAACGCAGGCTAGAAATATGAGCATCGGCGAGCATCGGCACTGTTGCGTAACATTCAAAATATAAGGATTTGTATGGGGAAAAAACCTATCGTTTCTGTAACCTACGAAAATGAAAGGATTTCAATAAAAAACAGCTTACCTTACATAAAATGTGTGTTACGTCTCTCCTGTGGTCCACGGGCCGATTTATGGCTTTATATAGACAGAAAACCGTTTATAAAAAAACCGTAAAACGGCCATAAATCGGCCCGTGGACCACACAGGAGAGACGTAACACACATTTTAAGTAAGGTAAGCTGTTTTTATTGAAATCCTTTCATTTTCGTAGGTTACAGAAATGATAGGGTTTTTTCCCATACCCTATATTTTGAATGTTACGCAACAATGCCGATGCTCGCCGATGCTCATGTTTCGAGCTTGCGCTACCTGTGGGTAAATATGTTTTAATTCTTTTAAATAGACAAGGTTTTTCCTTTCAAATGGACATCAAATCAACAAAATTACTGACAAGTTCAGATCCCGTCATTTTAAAGGTTGACATTCCGTCTTTTAGGATTTGAGGCGATTTTCAGCCATTCTGTCTTTTAGGATTTAGGGTGATATTCCACCATTCCACCATTCCACCATTCCGCCATTTATGTCAGAGTGTCGCCCCATAGGCTCCATGACGCGTGGCATTATGCAAAAGTGGCTTTGATTGGTCGGCTTTATCGAGTTTGCTTTTAAAACATGTGTAGCATAATTGTCAGCAATCATTTGACTTTAAGAGGACGTTTTACAAAATGGAAGCTGTGATTGAAGCAAACAATAAATTCACCGTAGACCTCCACAAAGCCCTCAAAAATGATCAGAACTTCACAAGCAAAAATCTGTTTTACTCACCGAGTAGTCTTAGTATTGCTCTGGCTATGACTTACATGGGAGCGAAGGGAGATACAGCTGGACAGATGGCACAAGCTCTACACTGGAAAGCGATACCTCAAGAACAGCTACACAGTGAAGAAAAACAGTATCTTCATGCTCTTCAAGAAACAAACGAGCAAGGCAACGAATTGTTGGTGGCAAATCGACTGTTTGCGCAGAAGGGCTTTAGCTTGGTGCATGAGTTCGTTGAGGGCACGCAGAAGTATTACGAAGCTGAAATAGCCCTGGTTGACTATCAGAAGGATGCTGAAGGCGCAAGGAAAGAGGTGAACGGTTGGGTTGAAGAGAAGACGAAGCAAAAGATTAAGAATTTAATTCCCGAGGGAGTGTTTAACTCGCGTACGAGACTGACTTTGGTGAATGCGATTTACTTCCAGGGTTTTTGGCAAAATCAGTTTGAAACAGGGAGAACTTTTCCCCAGAAATTCTTTGTGTCCAAAGATGAAAAAGTGGACGTCCAAATGATGCACTTAACAGAAAAATTCAAGCATATTAAAGACGGCGGGGGGCTGGCCTGTCAAGTGCTTGAGTTGCCGTACCAAGGAAAGGATCTTTCCATGTTAATTTTTCTACCCCATGACACCTTTGGGCTGGCCAAGTTAGAAGAGAGCCTCACCCATGAAAAATTACAGAAGGCTTTTAAATCTGTCTCACAGTCACAACCTCAAAACGTAGCGGTATCCCTGCCAAGATTCAAGCTGACCCAGCAGTTCCTTCTAAACGAGATTCTAGCCAGAATGGGAGTCACAGATATGTTCAGTGAATTTAAAGCTGATTTTTCAGGAATTACAGCAGGGTCAGAGAGGATCTATGTGTCTCATGTTATTCATAAGGCATTTGTGGAAGTTAATGAAAAAGGCACTGAGGCTGCTGCTGCAACAGGTGTGGTTATGATGTCCCGCATGGCCATTCCCATCTTCAGTGTTGATCACCCATTTTTGTTCATGATTTGCCATAAGAAGTCAAATGCAATTTTGTTTATGGGTCGCATGTTGAATCCAGCATCAAGCATTTAGCTAAGCAATCCATGGCAAAGCATAGAAGTAGTAATAACACAGCCATTTGCAGTGGATTTATTTAAGAGTGACTATGTCAGATCCATGAGACTAGGGTTGCTCTGCATCTCTTATTTTGTTTTATACCTTTTCTATGCCACTTTTCTGGAGGCCCAGACAATTTCCAGGGACTTTTTCTTACCAAGGAAATGGGGTCTATTTTGAGCCTTACTAAATCAGGTGACTGGTTGAAATCACTGTACCCACACCCTGTTCCTGTCGGATGCACTTCTATTCGGTAATTACTACTATAGGTTATGAGTTGGTGTATTAAATTCCAAAAGTAATGGCATTAAACTGCTGGCATTAACAGCTCTTTGTGCTCACAACTTTTGGGGGTTGTTTAATTTTGGGCTTAACACTCCATGCTATAGTGTACCAAAGTTTATTTGAACACCTGCTACATAAATGTGTCAGTCATACTAGCTTAATTTATAGGGCAAGCACGTTACCCAGCTCTCTTTTCTGTGGGAGTATTCATTCAGTCATGACGTCATTTGCTAGTTAGTGTAGTTGTTAAATATGAAACAATAAACTTGTTGCCAAAATATCTTCTTGTGGTTGTTGAAAATAAATGATTTATTGGGATAGAAAAAACTGTGCAACTTCTTACAGAAAATCATAGAATTCCCTAATTTTTCATTGAAAAGGATGTGACAAGAGTGAGCCAACATGCCTAAATTGTGCTCTCCTTAGTATGGATGAGTTTATCAATTATTAAGCCACATGAATTCTTCTTTCTGAGTTTTGTAGGAGTAAGGTAATACTATCCTTCTGCCAGTTTTTGACCCACTTATAATAAGTGGAGAAGTGATTTGGGAAATTTCTTTGTACAAGGTTTCAACATAATGCACAGCAGCAAATGCATACTGATAATTAAATTTTAAAAGTTTTGGTGGGATGTGGAAGCAAGCCACACCCACACCCCACCCCCTTAGCTCTTAAAAATATGAAAATGAAATGTTCTGTACTTCTGGATATTTTGTATCTTGATATCTTGTTGGTTGGATAATTCTTTTATTATTTTTTCCTCGTAGTTTAAAAATTATAGTTGTGGTATAAGCTTATTATATTTTTTCACTGGCCAAGAGATTCACCACCATTAATTCTCCATGAAATAAATGCTAATTCAATTTATTTTCTATGGCCAGGTGGGTCTATCGTATCATTCTTTTTATATCGTAACAAAGGTAAGGTCACAGACAGCCAGATGTGTTGTCCATGGGGTGATAATAACGAGCAAGCTATTTTTTACCTATTGGCTGGTTTCAATTTATTCATATTTCTGCCCTGTCACAAGCAGCTTCGCGAGCTGATGCGATAGACATATTTTTAGTCAATTGTTCAGGAAGCCTGTATCATCTTTGCCTAGTAACTAGGCCTCATTATTGGGTGCGGCCGATGTGTTTTGGTTCACATGGTCTGAGAAAGTGTTTGGATACATCAACAATATGCATTGACCAAGAAGGCCTGGGAAGACACTTTACATGCAGAGATCACCGTAAATGATTGATTTAACGCTGCCACTAGAATAAGTGCTCCTCTTGAGTAAGTGCCGTACCTTTACCAAAAATAATTTATTTAGTGAGCTGCTCTTGAATGAACGCCGGGGGGCTATTTTGGGTATCTACAAATTAAGGCCCCACCTTTGATACAGCACTTGATCTAAAGAGATCTAAAAACCATATCGCTTGAGAAATAAGACCCCATCCAACTACTGAGTTCTAAAGTTTTAACGTAGGGAAACTCAACTCTTGAAACTGGGTTCATATATTATAACAGTTCAAGGTGTACATATTTTATATTAAATTGTGCATACCCAGTATGCACCTCACTTAATTCTCTCTATATTCCCCTCAGTGTTTTACCCGTAGTTGAAATAAGCGCCACTCTTGAATGAGCGCCACTCTCATATAAGGTGAGCGCGGCACCCATGACAGAGAAAATGAAATAAGTGCCATGGTGCTTAATCAATCAGTTACGGTAGGCAATATTGTTCTATGCCATTCAATGCACTCTATTCAATCAAAATCACATTAGTCACGCTAGCCTGTGTTACATGTATGTAGTTGTAACAATAGCTATACACATAAGCAGCTGACACCAATCCAAGACTTCCTTAGTTGTGTCACATTTCACACAGTCCTCAGTGTCTCAACTACAGTAACTACAACAACTACTGCAACGACAATAACTACTATAATTAGAACAACTACAAGAACCAGAAGAACTACAACGACCACAGGAATTCCAACAGCTAGTAGAACTAGCACCACAAGACGCCAACTGTGACTAAGACCCTGTTTACATGGAGTGGGGGACCCCGGTCTAGTGGGGTAAGTTTCTTTTGTCTTGTGTCCTCCAGAGCGTGAAAACAAAAGAAACCAACCCCACTAGACCGGGGTCCCCCACTCCATGTAAACAGGCCCTAAAGCCATCTGTGTCTGGACATTATACGTAAGGCTTACATGAAATACAGATCTCTGTGTGTTTCATAGAGATGATTCTCCTTCGGATTATTTTTTCTCTGTTATCTATCGTTTTAGTTTCGTCCGAACCACATTATAATGACAATGTAGGACACATTATCGAAAGCATTAATGATTTTGGTTTCGATCTGTTAAAGATTTTCAGCGAAGATAAGAAACTGAAAGATGAGAACTTATTCTACTCTCCGACTAGCATTTCGCTTTCTATCGCCATGGTTTTTTTGGGAAGTAGAGGAAACACTGCGAGACAAATTGCCCAGGCTTATAAGTGGTATAAACACGAGTATGAAGATGTACACTTGGCTTTAAAATCTCTACAGGAGGCAATTCTAGAAACGGGACATGACAATTTGGAGCTAAAGATCGCGAATCAAATCTGGGGACACAATGAGTTGGAGGAGACAGCTGAATTTAAAGAGAATTCCTTGGAATTTTATAATTCTCCCATTGCAAAAGTCGACTTCAAATGGAGTTCAGAGGAGGCGAGAAAAGAGATTAACAACTGGGTTGAAAAGAATACCGCCAGGAAAATAAAGGGCTTCCTTCCTCCCGGAAGTGTTAATCAAGATACGCGATTAGCGTTAATTAATGCAATTTATTTTAAGGGAACGTGGCAGCATGCTTTTTTACAGGAGAGAACTTATCATGCTCCGTTTTACACATCCAGTGACCTCAAAAATACTTTTGAAGTTGAAATGATGTCACGCACTGCGAAACACAGCTACTTCATGGATGAAGAAAAACAATGTAAAATTTTGGAACTTCCTTACAGTGGTGGAGAAATTGCCATGTTTATTGTTCTTCCTCATGAGATCAATGGAGTGTCCGAGCTTGAAAAGATGTTAACAACTGACATAATGTTTCACTGGGTTAACTCAGTTGAAAACACAACAGTTGAGATGTCTCTTCCTAAGTTCATTCTGAGTCAGCACTTTGAGTTGAAGGAAGTACTGTATAAACTTGGTGTTACAGACATCTTTGAGCCTGATTTATCAGACTTGTCCGGGCTAAGTTCAGTGGAAAGGCTGCATGTGTCCCATGTAATACACAAGGCCCATGTGCACGTGAATGAACAAGGAACAGAGGCTGCCGCAGCATCTGGGGTACTTATTCAGAAGAGATCCATAGACCCTCATCCGGAGTTCCATGCCAATCATCCATTTTTGTTCTTTATATACCACAAGAGTTCACATGTTATTTTGTTTATTGGTCGTGTCAGTAGACCTCAGATGACTGAACAGGAAAGTGCTGAGACTGGTGGTGATGCTGAAATACCTGATTTTGGTCATCCTATTGATGAGCTATAAGCTTTGTTTTTTTTGTTTAGTTTTACATTCAAACCATAGTCAGATAATGGATGTTATAGGGGGTGTCAACCTATGTATCAGTCGAAGTAACGAAGACAGGAAATTCCAGTCAAAGTGGCTAACTTTGTGGCCATGGCTAGTGTTTGAAAAAGATGCCGTGTTTCATAAGATTTGCCTCAAACATGGCAAAAAAATACCATAACCTCAGTTGCAATTTAAATATTAAGTATTAAAAACTGTCAAAATACTCTGTACTTACACAAAAAACTGCACACACTACCACGAATTGCTTATATCATTACCGTCTTCCTTCGTTCCTTTCTTTGATCGGCCCTGGCACCCCTTGATGTCAGTGGCCCATACTTTCATGAAATGGCCCATAACTTTTCAAAGTTAGGGGCGATTGGCTCATTTGTGTAT